>JAJSOF020000013.1:128376579-128885353 GCA_025594305.2 Periplaneta americana | reverse complement strand
ATGGCAATCGCGAACACTTTCTGATTTTCGAGAAAAAAAGGGGAAGGGACCAGCCTTCCGCCGACAAACTTGCCGCCATAAGTCCGCAGTACGTGTAGTCACAACAATGCCGAAGAGTGCGTTGACTACAGCTCGTCGAAATCTATCTCCAGTATAAAGGACAACTCTCTATCCCCCTGCGTTTGCACGAGAGAGACCGGCAAAATTTCAAAAAATGGTCATTTTCACCTTCCAAAACAGACTTTTTTCTACACAACGAGAACGAAG
This sequence comes from Periplaneta americana, assembly GCA_025594305.2. Classification (NCBI taxonomy): domain Eukaryota; kingdom Metazoa; phylum Arthropoda; class Insecta; order Blattodea; family Blattidae; genus Periplaneta; species Periplaneta americana. The sequence continues at coordinate 128,885,086 of JAJSOF020000013.1, read as the reverse complement.
GGGCTCAGAGGCCCGCCCTTTTAACTGTAGCATCCCCGCATCTTCCTTAGTAATCACCGCTAAAATCCGGCGAATCCGCCGCACTTTTTCCTAGCCTTAATTTTTGGGTACCTGAAATATTTGAGTCTCTAATTCCGGAAATAATGGCCATACCGAGGACCGGGATGCGGCCATGTATTCCCCCTTGACATACTTCTTACACGATAGCATCAAAATGGCAATCGCAAACACTTTCTGATTTTCGAGACCACCCTTCCGCCGACATCCTTGCCGCCATAAGTCCGCAGTACGTATAGTCACAACAATGCCGAAGAGTGCGTTGAATACAGCTCGTCGAACTCTATCTCCAGTATGAAGGACAACTTTCTATCCCCCTGCGTTTGGATGAGAGAAACCGGCAAAATTTCAAAAAATGGTCATTTTCACCTTCCAAAACAGACTTTTTTCTACACAAGGAGAACGAAGGGGCTCAGAGGCCCGCCCTTTTAACTGCAGCATCCCCGCGTCTACCTTAGTAATCACCGCTAAAATCCGGCAAATCCGCCGCACTTTTTCCTAGCCTTAATTTTTGGGTACCTGAAATATTTGAGTCTCTAATTCCGGATAGAGTGGCCATACCGAAGAACGGGATGCGGCCATGTATTCCCCCTTGACTTACTTCTTACACGATAGCATCAAGATCGCAATCGCGAACACTTTCTGATTTTCGAGAAAAAAAGGGGAAGAGTTCCGCCGACATTCTTGCCGCCATACGTCCGCGGTACGTGTAGTAACAACAATGCCGATGAGTGCGTTGAATACAGCTCGTCGAACTCTATCTCAAGTATAAAGGACAACTCCCTATCTCCCTGGGTTTGGACGAGAGAGACCGGCAAAATTTCAAAAAATTGTCATTTTCACCTTCCAGAACAGACTATTTTCTACACAAGGAGAACGAAGGGGCTCAGAGGCCCACCCTTTTAACTGTAGCATCCCCGCATCTTCCTTAGTAATCACCGCTAAAATCCGGCAAATCCGCCGCACTTTTTCCTAGCCTTAATTTTTGGGTACCTAAAATATTTGAGTCTCTAATTCCGGAAATAATCGCCATACCGAGGAACAGGATACGGCAATGTAATCCCCCTTGACTTAGTTCTTACACGATAGCATCAAAATGGCAATCGCGAACACTTTCTGATTTTCGAGACATTCTTGCCGCCATAAGTCCGCAGTACGTGTAGACACAACAATGCCGATAAGTGCGTTGAATACAGCTCGTCGAACTCTATCTCTTCCGCCTTCCGCCGACATTCTTGCCGCCATAAGTCCGCAGCGCGGGTTGTAACAACAATGCCGATGAGTGCGTTGAATATAGCTCGTCGAACTCTATCTCCAGTAAAAATGACAACTCTCTATCCCCTTGCGTTTGGACGGGAGAGACCGGCAAAATTTAAAAAAATGGTCATTTTCATCTTCCAAAACAGACTTTTTTCTACACAAGGAGAACGAAGGGGCTCAGAGGCCCGCCCTTTTAACTGTAGCATCCCCGCATCTTCCTTAGTAATCACCGCTAAAATCCGGCAAATCCGCCGCACTTTTTCCTAGCCTTAATTTTTGGGTACCTGAAATATTTGAGTCTCTAATTCCGGATAAAGTGGCCATACCGAAGAACGGGATGCGGCCATGTATTCCCCCTTGACTTACTTCTTACACGATAGCATCAAAATGGCAATCGCGAACACTTTCTGATTTTCGAGAAAAAAAGGGCACCCTTACGCCGACATTCTTGCCGCCATAAATCCGCGGTACGTGTACTCACAACAATGCCGATGAGTGCGTTGAATACAGCTCGTCGCACTCTATCTCCAGTATAAAGGACAACTCTCTATCCCCTTGCGTTTGGACGAGAGAGACCGGCAAAATTTCAAAAAAAATGGTCATTTTCACCTTCAAAAACAGACTTTTTTCTACACAACGAGAACGAAGGGGCTCAGAGGCCCGCCCTTTTAACTGTAGCATCCCCGCATCTTCCTTAGTGATCACCGCTAAAATCCGGCGAATGCGCCGCACGTTTTCCTAGCCTTAAATTTTGGGTACCTGAAATATTTGAGTCTCTAATTCCGGAAATAATGGCCATACCGAGGACCGGGATGCGGCCATGTATTCCCCCTTGACATACTTCTTACACGTTAGCATCAAAATGGCAATCGCAAACACTTTCTGATTTTCGAGAAAAAATGGGGAAGGGACCACCCTTCCGCCGACATCCTTGCCGCCATAAGTCCGCAGTACGTGTAGTCACAACAATGCCGATGAGTGCGTTGAATACAGCTCGTCGAACTCTATCTCCAGTATGAAGGACAACTTTCTATCCCCCTGCGTTTAGATGAGAGAGACCGGCAAAATTTCAAAAAATGGTCATTTTCACCTTCCAAAACAGACTTTTTTCTACACAAGGAGAACGAAGGGGCTCAGAGGCCCGCCCTTTTAACTGTAGCATCCCCGCATCTTCCTTAGTAATCACCGCTAAAATCCGGCAAATCCGCCGCACTTTTTCCTACCCTTAATTTTTGGGTACCTGAAATATTTGAGTCTCTAATTCCGGATATAGTGGCCATACCGAAGAACGGGATGCGGCCATGTATTCCCCCTTGACTTACTTCTTACACGATAGCATCAAAATGGCAATCGCGAACACTTTCTGATTTTCGAGAAAAAAAGGGGAAGGGACCACCCTTCCGCCGACAAACTTGCCGCCATAAGTCCGCAGTACGTGTAGTCACAACAATGCCGAAGAGTGCGTTGAATACAGCTCGTCGAACTCTATCTCCAGTATAAAGGACAACTCTCTATCCCCCTGCGTTTGGACGAGAGAGACCGGCAAAATAAAAAAAATGGTCATTTTCACCTTCCAAAACAGACTTTTTTCTACACAAGGAGAACGAAGGGGCTCAGAGGCCCGTCCTTTTTACTGTAGGATCCCCGCATCTTCCTTAGTAATCACCGCTAAAATCCGGCAAATACGCCGCACTTTTTCCTAGCCTTAATTTTCGGGTACCTGAAATATTTGAGTCTCTAATTCCGGAAATAATGGCCATACCGAGGACCGGGATGAGGCCATGTATTCCTCCTTCACATACTTCTTACACGATAGCATCAAATTGGAAATCGCAAACACTTTCTGATTTTCGAGAAAAAATGGGGAAGGGACCACCCTTCCGCCGACATCCTTGCCGCCACAAGTCCGCAGTACGTGTAGTCACAACAATGCCGATGAGTGCGTTGAATACAGCTCGTCGCACACTATCTCCAGTATAATGGACAACTCTCTATCCCCTTGCGTTTGGACGAGAGATACCGGCAAAATTTAAAAAAATGGTCATTTTCACCTTCCAAAACAGACTTTTTTCTACACAACGAGAACGAAGGGGCTCAGAGGCCCGCCCTTTTAACTGTAGCATCCCCGCATCTTCCTTAGTAATCACCGCTAAAATCCGGCGAATCCGCCGCACTTTTTCCTAGCCTTAAATTTTGGGTACCTGAAATATTTGAGTCTCTAATTCCAGAAATAATGGCCATACAGAGGACCGGGATGCGGCCAAGTATTCCCAGTTGACATTCTTCTTACACGATAGGATCAAAATGGCAATCGCAAACACTTTCTGATTTTCGAGAAAAAATGGGGAAGAGACCGCCCTTCCGCCGACATCCTTGCCGCCATAAGTCCGCAGTACGTGTAGTCACAACAATGCCGATGAGTGGGTTGAATACAGCTCGTCGAACTCTATCCCCACTATAAAGAACAACTCTCTCTATCCCCCTGCATTTTGACGAGAGAGATCGGCAAAATTAAAAAAAATGGTCATTTTCATCTTCCAAAACAGACATTTTTCTACACAAGGAGAACGAAGGGGCTCAGAGGCCCGCCCTTTTAACTGTAGCATCCCCGCATCTTCCTTAGTAATCACCGCTAAAATCCGGCAAATCCGACGCACTTTTTCCTAGCTTTAATTTTTGGGTACCTGAAATATTTGAGTCTCTAATTTCGGATATAGTTGCCATACCGAGGAACGGGATGCGGCCATGTATTCCCTCTTGACTTACTTCTTACACGATAGCATCAAAATGGCAATCGCGAACACTTTCTGATTATCGAGAAAAAAAGGGGAAGGGTTCCGCCGACATTCTTGCCGCCATACGTCCGCGGTACGTGTAGTAACAACAATGCCGATGAGTGCGTTGAATACAGCTCGTCGAACTCTATCTCCAGTATAAAAGACAACTCTGTATCCCCCTGCGTTTGGACGAGAGGGACCGGCAAAATTTCAAAAAATGGTCATTTTCACCTTCCAAAACAGACTTTTTTCTACACAAGGAGAACGAAGGGGCTCAGAGGCCCGCCCTTTTAACTGTAGCATCCCCGCATCTTCCTTAGTAATCACCGCTAAAATCCGGCAAATCCGACGCACTTTTTCCTAGCCTTAATTTTTGGTTACCTGAAATATTTGAGTCTCTATTTCCGGAAATAATGGCCATACCGAGGAACTGGATGGGGCCATGTATTCCTCTTGACTTACTTCTTAAACGATAGCATCAAAATGGCAATCGCGAACACTTTCTGATTTTCGAGAAAAAAAGGGCAAGGGTTTAAACCACCCTTCCGCCGACATTCTTGCCGCCATAAATCCGCAGTACGTGTAGTAATAAATCCGCGGTACGTGTAGTCACAACAATGCCGATGAGTGCGTTGAATACAGCTCGTCGAACTCTATCTCCAGTATAAAGTACAACTCTCTATCCTCCTGCGTTTCGACGAGAGAGACCGGCACAATTAAAAAAAATGGTCATTTTCACCTTCCAAAACAGACTTTTCTCTACACAAGGAGAACGAAGGGGCTCAGAGGCCCGCCCTTTTAACTGTAGCATCCCCGCATCTTCCTTAGTAATCACCGCTAAAATAGGCTAAAATCCGGCAAATCCGCCGCACTTTTTCCTAGCCTTAATTTTTGGGTACCTGAAATATTTGAGTCTCTAATTCCGGAAATAATGGCCATACCGAGGAACGGGATGCGGCCATGTATTCCCCTTGACTTACTTCTTACACGATAGCATCAAAATGGCAATCGCGAACACTTTCTGATTTTGGAGAAAGAAAGGGGAAGGGTTTAAACCAGCCTACCGCCGATATTCTCGCCGCCAAAATTCCGCAGTACGTGTACTCACAACAAACCCGATGAGTGCGTTCAATACAGCTCGTCGTTCTCTATCTCCAATATAAAGGACAACTCTCTATCCCCTGCGTTTGGACGAGAGAGACCGGCAAAATTAAAAAAATGGTCATTTTCACCTTCCAAAACAGACTTTTTCTACACAAGGAGAACGAAGGGGCTCAGAGGCCCGCCCTTTTAACTGTAGCATCCCCGCATCTTCCTTAGTAATCACCGCTAAAATCCGGCAAATCCGACGCACTTTTTCCTAGCCTTAATTTTTGGTTACCTGAAATATTTGAGTCTCTAATTCCGGAAATAATGGCCATACCGAGGAACTGGATGGGGCCATGTATTCCTCTTGACTTACTTCTTAAACGATAGCATCAAAATGGCAATCGCGAACACTTTCTGATTTTCGAGACCCTTCCGCCGACATTCTTGCCGCCATAAGTCCGCAGTACGTGTAGTCACAACAATGCCGATGAGTGCGTTGAATACAGCTCGTCGAACTCTATCTCCAGTATAAAGGACAACTCTCTATCTCCCTGCGTTTGGACGAGAGAGAGCGGCAAAATTAAAAAAAATGGTCATTTTCACCTTCCAAAACAGACTTTTTTTCTACAGAAGGAGAACGAAGGGGCTTAGAGGCCCGCCGTTTTAACTGTAGCATCCCCGCATCTTCCTTAGTAATCACCGCTAAAATCCGGCAAATGCGCCGCACTTTTTCCTAGCCTTAATTTTTTACCTTTTTGGGAAATAATGGCCTGAAATATTTGAGCATCAAAATGGCTAATTTTCCGGAAATAATGGCCATACCGAGGAACAATGCCGGATGCGTTGCCAGCTGTATTCTCCAGTATGACTTCCATCCCCCTGCGTTTGGACGACACGATAGCATCAAAATGGCAATCGCGAACACTTTTGTAATTTTCGCAAAGAAACTTTTTCCAAAATTTTTGGGGAAAATATTTGAGTCTCTAATTCCGGAAATAATTCCAGGAACGACATTCTTGCCGCCATCAAAATGGCAATCCGCAGGCTAGCCACTCAAAACTCAGAAATACTAAAACAACAACAAAGAAATGCCGATGAGTAAGGAGAGACACCTTAGATACCTTGCAACAGCTGAGACAGTATGCCAAGAACGCCTCTCTACTACTCACATACGCTGAAAAGAGGAAACACTACAAGAAAATAATGAAAGAAAAGAAATGCTCCTACTTGGAGGAAGAGGACAAGATGTTAGCGGAAGAAGTCAGGAATGACCCAAATCTAGCACTTCGCCCAAAGGAACAAACACACACACACACTACACTGACATGGAAATATGGGAATCACACTTCAGCAACATACTCAACAAAGAAGGACTAACAGACGCCAGAGAGGAATCGTAAGAAGTCACATCACCAATAGCTACAGACTGGATGCCCCTGACCACGGAGCAAGTCGGATACACCATCTGTAACTCCAAAAACAAGAAAGCCGCGAGTCCAGACGGAATATACAATGAATACATAAAAGACACATCACACCTGTTAGCTCCGGTCTGGACAAAATTATACAACAAATGCATAGAAACAGCCTCCACACCTGAACAATGAAGAAAATAAATTGTAAAGGTAGTATACAGAGAGAGTCAGAACTTTCTCCGCAGTGGCAGGCACACTTATATCCTGGGGGTAGCCACGCAAACAATACCGGCGCATCCTCGTCAAGGTTATACACACAACAACCCTTCAGTCAGTGTATTGCAGCCAGCAAGTGCATACATTCCGTGAAATATTTTCAGTTGAAGAACGAGCTAATATAATAAATTTAGCTTCCCTTATGAAAGGGTTGCCAAATTTGACAAAGCATATTACATATAATTTGGAAACACACCTAAAAGGTAAAAGGATAAACATTTGAAATGGTTAGGGAATCGAATATACAAAATGTGCCCATTTACAGTTAAGAAAGGGGAAAAAAATATCATCAGATAGGTTAGAATGATCTGAATGCCATATACCGCGAGAAAAATAATAGTACGGATTTATTGGCATTGATATCTAAACCAATCAACAGCCATCAGTTAAGATAACTTGAAATTTCCAATATCACTCCCATACAAATGATTTCTCAATATCTGAAGCGACTCTTTGAGGGCACTAATGGCTATTTCCTTCACAATGCTGTGTGTTAGCCCCAGGTTTTTACATTTGTTGGCAAAGAAGGAGGGTATGGTACCTCGTGCTCCCGCCATCAGACCTATTACATCAATGTGGGACAGGCTATATTTATCTTTATAGAACGGAATTGTTGGTTCATAGATCAGTTTCTTTTCACTGTCCACCTCATGCGGTTGATCTGCATGTGTCTCAAATCTGTTGGTGGGATCGAGAATAGTGGAATATGTGTTTCGAGAAGGTGACAAATACAGTGAAAAAGTGAAACAGAAGTTTAGAGAACGTTTCCCAAACTCTAATTTACCTCATCGGGATACAGTGCACAATCTGGTAAATAAATTTCGCCAGACAGGCTCTGTGCAAGATGCTCCACGGTGTGGGAGACCCACAGTTTTAACTGTTAGATATTTCTGATCGAATGCTAAAAAGCCCTAAGAAATCGGTTAGAAAACTGACACAGCAAACTGACATATCCTATTCCAGTGCGCGTAGAGCATTAAAGAATGAACTAGGATTATGGCCATACAAGGTATTGGTAGTGCATGAACTAAAACCCACAGATAATGAGAAAAGACTAAATTATTGTGGTTGGTTTCAAAGATTTATTCGTCGTCATGGTGTTGACGTGTTAGACAGGGCATTCTTTACAGACGAAGCTTGGTTTCATCTTTCAAGTTACGTAAATTCCCAGAATACACGGATCTGGTCCTGCGAGAATCCTTGTGCAATACATGAAACACCATTGCACTCCCAGAAAATTGGGGTATGGTGTGCCATATCACGAGCACGCATTATAGGACCAATTTTTTTAACGACAAATTAAACTCTGAAGTTTATTGCTCAGATATATTGTTTCCTTTTATGGGGCAATTAAATGAAATTGAATTAAATAGCTGTTTCTTTCAACCAGATGGTGCCACAGCTCATATATCTATCTGATCTATGGAATTGCTAGAAGAGGTTTTCGGTGAAAGAATAATTTCACAAGGATTGTGTCCACTGAGATCCCCCAGTCTAACGCCTCCTGATTATTTCTTTTGGGGAGCAGCTAAATCTAAAGTGTACCAAACCAATCCTACCACGATCAATGAATTAAAATATGCAATAACAGATTTTTTTCAATTCAGTGAGTCACTTGCCGCACATCTCATCAACCAAAATCACGATCTCACGAGCATAGAAGATGCTTTGCAGGTTTTAAAAATTATTAATAATCACAATTACATGAATGCTGCTGAAGAATTATATATTATCACTCATTCTAATAGCAACAATAGCCACCTGCTTAATGAACAATACCCAAATTCAAATAACCCGCTGTTTAAGATTATACAGAATTAACTTCCGATCATCTACTAGTCTTGTCGGGTATGCAGTTTTCTTTGTAAGCTACTTCTTAATGTAAAGGTCAGTCGTGCCGCCGCTCTCATGAACTCCAGCCAACTCTTTCAACTTCTTGTAAGTAACGTTCTATATGATCTTAAATAATACTTTCAAACAATTTTGTTCGTACCATCCTTTGCTAATTACAGGGCTTTATCCTGTCACCATTACTCGACAACACGACCGCCCTATTTGTAGCATCTTTAATCTGTTTCCGAAACTGTTACTGCAATACTAGAAGAGGTCTTGCCGTCCCCCTCGTCATACATGCTTTCTACTATACATCATTTTCTACATACGACCTGGTGGCTGCATCGCTCAATTTTATTAATTGTTTTAATTTATATCCTACTTTTAACATTGTTTTAAATAGTTAAGACCAAGTGTTCATTTTGTTAACATGTTATATTCGACCTGAAGATGCCAATATAATTGGCAGAAACGTTTGTCGTTAAATATATGTAATGTTACTTTTGGTATAACATAAATTTTATGCTAATATGTTTTCGCGGGATATCAGCCGAGTTAAGATTTTGGAATGCTCCAAGCTTTCGACTGCTATCTCTGCAGCCATCTTCAGGGAAGTGATGTCCGAACAGAAAGTCGAAAGGTTATATAGATGTGGCTGTCTCACATATTAGCGAACCAACGCCGAGAAAGCCTCAAATCATACATAAATTTTATGTATTTCTCACTGTTAAGTATTGACTGAATTAAATTATTATATTAACTTATATTAATTATTTGATCAAGGTTTTTGAAAATAAGGTGAAGCGGGTAGATCCATGTCTTCAAGAAAATGGACATTTTCAATATCTTCTGTAGAGTAGGTAAGTGTTTTGGAATTTCAATATTATTTATTTATTATTGACGTATTTAGGATTTGTCGCAACCCATTATCTCCTGACCTAGTTGCCTGATCAGTGGTGCCTTATTGGTATCACTTGTGAGGTTCAAACCTGTCTTTGGACAGTTGACTAAACAACAACATTCATTCTCCGTACCTAGCATGCGCTCGTTTATTCCACTAGCGCAGCCAGTGGTACCACTCCATTCTCCGTATCTAGCGCGCTCTCGCTTATTCCACTAGTGCGGAGAAAGTTCTGACTCACTCTGTATAAAGGGAAAGGAGACCCCCCAAAGACCCTAACAAATACAGAGCCATTGCACTGGAAAACTGCCCCTTCAAAATTTTCACCAAAATAATAACAGGGAGAATAAGTGAGGAAATAGACGAGCACCTGCCAGAAAACCAATTAGGGTTCAGGAAAGGAAGATCAACCCTAAATGCAATAGAACTCTTATTAAAGCATATCTAGGAAGCCTTGGAGGAAAAAGAGAAATATTACACCGTTTTCATAGATTTCACAAAGACCTTCGACCTACTAGACAGACAACTAGTGAGAGCAAAACTAAAGGAGACACTAGGAGACAACAACATATGGACAAACCTCATCAATACACTACTGAGTTGGAATGAAATACTCGTTTTAGACAACCTTGCCCTGTCAGAACCGATAACCCAAACAAATGGAGTCCTACAGGGCGACCCATTAAGCGCTTTGCTATTTATACTAGCAACCGAAGAAATCCTTAGGATTATCCAAATAGAGGGGATATTCTCATGCGCACATGTGGACGACATCATAATAGGCTCAAAGGACATAACAAAACTCCAGGAGACAATAAACGAAGTGGAAAAATGGTGCTCCAAGAACAAACTAGACATCAATATATCAAAAACAGACACAATGATCTTCAGAAACAGAGGAAGAGCCCCAGCATCGGTGGAGATACACATAAGGGAAAAGAAACTGAAAACAGTACCAGAATTCAAGTATCTAGGCGTCACGCTGCAAACGAGTGCAAAGTGCTTCATGAAACACATCACAGAAAAGGCAACCCAAGCAATAATGACAATGCATGAAATAAGAAACATCAGATCCCTCAACCTAGAAACAGCAATGCTATTATTCGGAGTAAAAATCCTGCCAATACTGACATATGGCATAGAAATCATCTGGACACACTTAACAATACAGAACCTATCCACCCTGGGAAGTGTGAAAGCAAGATATATAAAGAAAGCGTTAGGAGTGTCAGAAGTCACACAAGGTGAAGGAATCCTTCCTCAGCGAAGACCTCAGGACAAGCATACCCCTACCCAATATCAGCGCATCAGAGAAGCTGCTAGCAACACTGAACAGGAAAAGAGAAGAAATACATCCAGAGTTCTACAGCACCGGGGCCATGGTAGACCGAGCGTGGACAAAAGAAAACTTCGAAATGAGACACGTCATCACAAGGCTGGTGGTCCACGGATTCCACCACCTAATATGCAAAAACACAAGCTTTCATGAACCAAATATAGACTGTGAATGTATGCTATGTAAAAAGGCATGTGATCGGTACCACATTGAACTATGTACAAAAAGAACAAAGACAATCTGTGAACATGCAAATATGTAAATATCAATGTATTCTAATTTTTTTGGCTATTTGGCTGCAATAAATATATTATATTAATTTATCTTATTTTAATTTGATTTACTTATTTTAATTTAGTTTATTTCATTTTAATTAAGTTTAAATTAATTTATTTTATTTTAAATTAATTTAATATATTTTAATTTACTATATTTTAAATGAAATATTTATTTCATTTTAATTTAATTTATTATATTTTAATTTATTTACATTATTTTAATATAATTATCAATATACCTTATTTTATATTAGTTTATTTCATTTTAACTTAATTTAATTTTATTTATTTTAATTTATTTTGTTCAATTTACTTTAATTTATTTTATATTAACTTATTTTAATTTAATTTATTATAATTCATTTTTAATTTATTTTATTTTACTTTATTTTAATTTTATTTTAGTTTAATTTATTTTAAATTATTTCAATTTATTTTATTTTGTTAATTTATTTCATTTTAATTTATTCTAATTTGTTTCATTTTAGTTTAATTTAGTATAATTTAATTCATTAATTTAAGACCTGGTTTGCCACGAAATCTGCAGACTTTTACGCAGATGATATTAAAGAACTGTTGCAAAGATGTGGAAAGTGTGTAACCATAGGAGAATGAAGAGTTAGTGGATTAAATTTCAGATCCCTAGCACATCTAGTAGATCATGGTGAGGGTAAGAACTTTATGAACATCCCTCATATTCTATATCTATTTATAATGTATTCAGGCAAAGTATCGCAAAGGTAAACTCCATATTCCTCTTCAAGTCTAACATATTCACCTTCCTTATCAAAGTGTAGTCCACTGCTGTGGGTAATGGTTAGCATGTCTGTTCGTGAAACGAGCAGGGCCGGGTTGGGACAAGTTACCTGGTGCTAGGTAACTTTCGGCGCTGAACCCTGGACTCATTTCACTGGCATTATCATCTTCATTTCACTCAGACGCTAGATAACCACCGCAACTGATAAAGCATTGTTAAATAAACCAATAAAAAGTAAACAAAGTTTATTAATATATTAGGAATATTTATTTTTCAGTCACTGACTTTACTGCAATACAGTAGAACTTGGTTATAACGACATCCAAGGGACCTTAAAAATTATGTTGTTATAAACTAGTGTCGTAGTAGCCGAGATTCACATTATCAATCTAGTGAGGTGGAAAATGAAAAATAACAAACTTAATTAGACTTATTTTAGATATATGTATTGACTTTTAAGCCTACAATGAACGTAATAAAATACACGTAGGCCTACAATTATAAATACAGTATTCTGTATTAAAACAGTTTGTTCAGTACTCACCAAACTATTTTACTTAGAAGTGAAGTAATCAGTCATTTTACTCTGTTGTCTTCTACTTGCCCAATATCCACTTTCTAGGGCTAAATTAATTTCTATGTTCATAATTTCAGTTGCAATTTCACTGCCCCCTTCCCTAGCTTCATAGAACATGTTCATAATTCTAATGGCTTCTAAAGCGTCACTCACTTCTTTTAGTGGCCATACTGCATTAAAATGCGTGCACTTAGTGAAAACTTCATGTCGAAACTGATCTAATACCGCATGAATTCGGGCAGGTTACAATGGGGTGGGGAATCCGCCTGGATTCGAGAGGTCTATGACAGAAGGAGACTATAAAGAATTTGTTAGGGTCAGATTTCAACAAAATGTTTTTTAAAATACTTTGTTTCTTAGAAAATCTTGTTCCAAACTGAGGTTGAAAATGACGTTATATGCGAGGTAGACGCATATGTGTTTGTTGTATTAAGCAAGGTAGGAAAGCATATGTCTTATGGGGAATTAGTTGGGACCACAGAATATTTGACGTTACAGGCAAGGTGCCGCACAAAAACGAGGTCGCTATAACCAAGTTCTACTGTATTTGTAAGGTGCAAAACCTTTACATTACATGTTTTAAAAATCGTATGAACGTTTTCGTTGGACTATGCCAACATCATCAGATACGACATTCACTCTAGCAATATCATTAGTCTCTACAAATACAATACATATTAAATAGCTTACAGAGTAATAAAAACATACTAAAACCAACATAATGAGGATACAAATGATATTCTTGTGTGACTGCCCTTATTATCAAATAGTTAAAAGTACACATGTAAATTACAATATATGTATATGTGTTTGCAAGTCTTAACAAGTAAAATAATAAAAAATAAGAATGGAATGAACTACATATTGTAAAATGTGAAGAGATGCAATTACAGTATTTGAACTATAATAGTGAATTTGTTTATGTTCGTGTTCTTATATTCTTGTTGATGCAAGTCTTTCCTCTGTCCAGATGTGTGTACATTATGGTGTATATCTTGTAGGTTTGCCTTGTGTGCTTGTTCAAAATTATTATGGATGTCTTAATGTCCAACAATATTTTCAATGTTAGGTTGTTTTATGTTGATTAGCAGTATATGCTTAATTAGACGGTGATGCTAATCATCCAAGCTAGAAGTGATCAAATTAAATAATGGTATTTATATGGATTGTCACCTGGAATGGAATGAACAAGTGAATCACACTTCCAAAAAAATATTTTCCATTATTCACTCATTAAAGCGACTGAAGCACTTTCTTCCTGATAAATTAAAATTAATCCTTGTACAAACACTCGTGATGCCACACTTTGACTACTGCGATATTATATTAAGTAACCTAAATGCAAATTTGAGCAGCAGGCTACAACGTGTGCATAATGCGTGCATCCGTTATATTTGTAATATTCGTAAGTATGATCAAGTTTCCCCGTCTTTCCAAACTCTGTCTTGGCTAAGGCTAAGCGATCGACGAGCCCTGCATTCTCTTGTTCTCTTATTTCAAATTCTGCGCACCGCTACCCCAATATATTTGGCTTCTCGTTTTCAAAATTTATCCGCATATCATCAGCTAAGTACAAGATCTCATTATAACAATTTACTCATTATACCCTACCAGAAGACATCTTTATATTCTTCATCCTATACAATTTCAGTTGCTAGAAATTGGAACTCGCTTCCGAGTGATATAAGGGGTTGTTGGACAATTGCTTCATTTAGGTCAAAATTACATAAATTCTTACTTAACAGATGAATTGCTGATTAATATTTGTTACTTGTAATGAAACTAACATCTGTCCATTCTTATTATTATTATCTTTAATTTCTCTAAATAGATTTACAAAACCTCTAATGGCAATTACATTAATATTCTCATTATAGAAATAGAAATATATATATATATTCTCCTGTAACATAGTCCTAGTAAGCTTATATTAAATTAATTTTCATCATTTTACTAGCTATCTCAAATATTAAATTAATTATAATTCATTGAATTAAATTAGCTCATAAATTAAGTTACTACTTTACCTTATAGATTTATCTAAATTTAAATAAATGTGTAGTGAAGATTATTGTTGGAGAACCTTTTAAGTGTAGTGAAAATATTTGTAATTTAAATTTATGTATTGTATTGATTAAGGCTGGTTGAGTGGAAGAGAAGGCCTTATGGCCTTAACTCTGCCAGCGAAAATAAAACATTATTATTATTATTATTATTATTATTATTATTTTTATTATACTATCATTAAATTAATGACCCAACTTTAAATAAAGATTTGAAAAGTTTTTAATTTTGTGTAGCATGTTGAATGGATGGAAACTTACATAATTTTATAATCGGTATCCAAATACTGTAGTTGTGTTAAATATGTAATAAGGTGAAAGTCAGCTGTCAAATTTTGAACAAGCACCCAAGGCAAACCTACCATAATGTACACACATCTGGACAGAGGAAAGACTTACATCAATAAGAAATGAGAACACGAACATAAACAAATTCACTATTATAGTTCAAATACTGTAATTGCATCTCTTCACATTTTACAATATGTAGTTCATTCCATTCTTATTTTTTATTATTTTACTTGTGAAGACTTGCAAACACATATACATATATTGTAATTTACATGTGTACTCATAACTATTTGATAATAAGGGCAGTCACACAAGAATAACATCTTTATCCTAATTATGTTGGTTTTAGTATGTTTTTATTATTCTGTATGCTATTTAATATGTGTTGTATTTGTAGAGACTAATGATATTGCTAGAGTGAATGTCGTATCTGATGATGTTGGCATAGTCCAACGAAAACGTTCATACGATTTTTAAAACATATTCATAGATTTCAAAAAGGCATATGACTCGGTTAAGAGGAAAGTATTATATGATATTCTTATTGAATTTGATATTCCCAAGAAACTAGTTCGATTAATTAAAATGTGTCTCAGTGAAACATACAGCAGAGTCCGTATAGGTCAGTTTCTATCTGAGCCTTTTCCAATTCACTGTGGGCTAAAGCAGGGAGATGCACTATCACCTTTACTTTTTAACTTCGCTCTAGAATATGCCATTAGGAAAGTTCAGGATAACAGGCAGGGTTTGGAATTGAACGGGTTACATCAGCTTCTTGTCTATGCAGATGACGTGAATATATTAGGAGAAAATACACAAACGGTTAGGGAAAACACGGAAATTTTACTTGAAGCAAGTAAAGCGATCGGTTTGGAAGTAAATCCCGAAAAGACAAAGTATATGATTATGTCTCGTGACCAGAATATTGTACGAAATGGAAATATAAAAATTGGAGATTTATCCTTCGAAGAGGTGGAAAAATTCAAATATCTTGGAGCAACAGTAACAAATATAAATGACACTCGGGAGGAAATTAAACGCAGAATAAATATGGGAAATGCGGTTATTATTCGGTTGAGAAGCTCTTATCATCCAGTCTGCTGTCCAAAAATCTGAAAGTTAAAATTTATAAAACAGTTATATTACTGGTTGTTCTGTATGGTTGTGAAACTTGGACTCTCACTCTGAGAGAGGAACATAGGTTAAGGATTTTTGAGAATAAGGTGCTTAGGAAAATATTTGGGGCTAAGCAGGATGAAGTTACAGGAGAATGGAGAAAGTTACACAACACAGAACTGCACGCATTGTATTCTTCACCTGACATAATTAGGAACTTAAAATCCAGACGTTTGAGATGGGCAGGGCATGTAGCACGTATGGGCGAATCCAGAAATGCATATAGAGTGTTAGTTGGGAGACCAGAGGGAAAAAGACCTTTAGGGAGGCCGAGACGTAGATGGGAGGATAATATTAAAATGGATTTTAGGGAGGTCGGGTATGATGATAGAGACTGGATTAATCTTGCACAGGATAGGGACCAATGGCAGGCTTATGTGAGGGCGGCAATGAACCTTCGGGTTCCTTAAAAGCCATTTGTAAGTAAGTAAGTAAGTAATGTAAAGGTTTTGCACCTTACAAATATTGCAGTAAAGTCAGTGACTGAAAAATAAATATTCCTAATATATATTACAGACTTTTCTGAAAATCAATCAAAAATGAATTGCAAAATTTATTAATCTTCGAATAAAATATTCAAGAGATGAAAATATAAAACATTTTCCTATGTGAAATAACTTCTGCGTGCTTAAGAAATTGATCCTCTATTGGAATAATGCCTATATGCATGCCCCACCCCCGTCTTTCTGTAATGATTTTTCTTTTGACCGTAATGCCATAAGAGTGGGAAGAAATCCGTCATAGTTGTCACCTCTGCTACCGTATCCTATTCCATTCCATTTATATTCTGCACTACTGCATGCCATCCATTTCATTCTATTTTATTTTATGATCTATTGAATTGTATTTTCTACTCTGAGCTGCTTTATCTAGTCTCATTCTCTTTTATATTCGTCATATTATACTCTGTGCCCGTGGTGTAACTTTTTATAGCTGGAGCCCCCCCCAGCAAAAATGATATCTGGGCCCCTTTTCTTACTACCATTCTTTTTCATATTATCATAATTTTATTTTTACATCTAATTTGAATAAAACAATTTAGCATAGCAAAATACTCAATTTTTAAACAAAATTAAGTAAACAGAACTGAAAAAAATTTAAATGATGCAACTACTATTTTATGACGCGCATCCAGAAAGTAAGTTTCCCTATTTTTTTTAAAAAAAGAACACACACTTTCAGGAAAACATTTATTGGCAACAGGTACAGCACTGTTTCAGCTATTTTTCAACATAGCCACCATCAGAATTAAGACACTTGTCGTATCGTGGGATCAACTTTTGTATCCCTCTGCCGTAGAACTTTGCCGCCTGTGAATGGAACCAGCGTGTGACAGACGTCTTCAGCTCTTCGTCGTTGCCAAAACGCTCACCGGAGGACAGGAATTTCTTGAGGTGCAAGAAAACGTGAAAATCGCTGGGAGCAAGATCAGGACTGTAGCGTGGATGATGAAACAACTCCCAGCCAAATTCCGTCAAAACAGCTGCTGTGCGCTGAGCCATATGTGGACGAGCATTGTCATGGAGGAGCACAACACCTGCAGTAAGCATTCCACGCCTCTTGTTTTGAATGGCACGTCGCAATTTTCGCAGTGTTTCACAGTAACGGTCAACGTTCACTGTTTCACCTCTTGGAAGGAAGTCAATGAGCAGAATGCCCTTCCTGTCCCAGAACACTGTGCACATCACTTTCCGTACCGACAGCGTCTGTTTGAATTTCGTCCTGACCGGAGATCCACTATGCCGCCAATGCATTGACTGCTGCTTGGTTTTCGGGGTGAAGTGCGAAATCCAAGTCTCATCGCCCGTGACGATCCTGTCGAGAACTCGTCGCCGTCATCGTGATACTGTTGCAGAAATGTCAGTGCTGCTCCTAAACGTTGCATTTTGTGTTCGGGTGTCAGGTTTTTCGGCACCCACCTGGCACACACTTTTCTGAACAGCAGGTGCTTAGTGACAATCTCATGCAACAAGGATCGCGATATCTGCGGAAAATGGCTGCTCAGCTCTGTAATCGTGAAGCGACGGTTCTCCATCATGCACTGCTGCACCAGCTCAACACGATCATCATTGATGAGGGACGGTCGCCCACTGCGCTCTTCATCACGGACACTTTGACGACCTTCGGAAAACTGCCTATGCCAGCGACACACCATCTGCTTATTCATGATGTTCGGCCCATAGACCTGACAGAGCTGCCGATGAATTTCAATTGGCGCAATGCTTTGTGCATTAAAGAACTTTATCACCGACCGAACCTCGCAGGCAGCGGGACAAGGAATAAGAGCTTCCGTTTTGGACCACTGCTGCCATGCTACTGGCACCAGGCGGGACCTGTCCGGCTGGCATATGATTGATACATCATAGATCTGTTACGCATGCGCAATTGACACGACTAATTATGTTTACTTTCAAGGGGAAAAAATCGGGTTACTTTCTGGATGCGGCTATAATTACACAATAATAGGCCTACCTAAGATAAATTTAATGTGAAGCTTAGTTCAACAAGCGCTCTTCCCTTCTGGACTTTTGAGAAGCAAATGACTCAATCAAATCATGTAGATCAAGTCTTTGGGCCTTTTCACATTCAATACTTAATACAATGAGAGCACCAAGTCTTTCTTGAGTCATGGTACTGGAACACTGGGATTTGTACCACCATAGGTAGTTTGTGTTTGACTGTTTGATCGAAATACTGAGTCTATTTTAGTCAATTTCAAAACAGATTTTTCAAATTCTCTTTTCCTTTTGCGTTTTTCTGCGCCACTTAAATGTTCATAATTACTTCTAAAAGGTTTCATTGTTACAAAACACGAGAAAAATGATTAATTAAATCTAGTAATAAGCAGATGTGTTCCTATACAAAACTTTACTTTAATGTGCATTTATTGTTTATATGCTGTGACTACAGCTGGCAACCTGATGACATGAAAATACACCAAGAGAAACAATGTCTCCATCCATAAAAATCATTGTCATATTTTCAACATTGGCATCACTGCAATATGGATGTGGGCGAGTCTATTGCAGCAACCGATGGAGGTGTGTGATGTGAAGTACTGCCAGTTGTATGCGCATCCTCAGGTCCAGTGATGGCGATCATTACCACAGATTTCCATATGCCAGAGAGTAAAAAGAGTGGCTATGCGTTATGGAAAATGCATACTATGGGCTTTGAACTGTAACTCAAACTCATTTCCAAATATGCGTCAGTAACCACTGAATGTTTTCGGGCCTCCCTGGCCTTGGGGGCCTCCTCACAACCTTGGGTCTGCAGGGGTGTAAGTTACGCCACTGCTCTGTGCTATTATGCCTTGTCCTACTTCCTATTTTCTACTATTATATGCTATTCTGTTCCTATTCTGTGCTATCGTGTCCTATTCTAATAAATTGTTACCAGTACCATGTTCTTTTCTGTCATATTCTCTATCTCAACATATTTTTGTATTTCATAAATTGTATCAATTAGTCCCATTCTTCACTATCAGATTTATATTCCATTGATGGAAGAATCCTAAAATGTATTAATGAATCACTACTAGACATCTTTAGTCTCAGGCATAAGGTAAGCATTATACACAGTGAAAATGATCTCAACAAGAAAAGCAGCAAATATTTTATTTGAATAATACATAGTATCACTGATCACATTTTCAACATTCTATCACATCTTCATTTAGAGAGATCAATCTAATCTTACATATTACATAATTTAAATAACGATTATGATCAGATTGTCTCTCTTTGTCTCAAAGGCAATTTTCAACAATTAATTATATGAAGGGCTCTGTAAAAAAAAAAAAAAAGCTGCATATAAATACTATTTCTTGGGGAAAAAAACAGGAAAAGAAAAAAAAAAGGTTCTTGTCCTATAAAACACAGAAGGTTTCCTTCACCATTCCAGTGTACAGCTCGATTCAGCATTAATGGCCCCTGTCCTTGGTTGTTTGTCTAGTGAGCGAGCTATGTGTTGCGTCTTAAGAAAGAAATTTAATCACAATAGGAGGGGAAGAGAAAAGAGGAAGAATGAAAATAATATATATGCTCAAAGCTGAGGGGCACTCATGTCAAGAAGATATGTCATCATAACATTCTTTAATCAACAGATGTAGTGGTTAGTAACGGGAGGTGTGGAAGAATATTGTGTTTTAAGACGGAGTGTACCGCGACATGATAAGAAGGAAGTGTTAGGTGTTATGACTGCACAGCCTGACCTGTGTGACCCAGCCCGCCAGTAGTGATAAGTAACTCGCTCTTAGTCTATCTACTTACTTTTTTCAGGGGCCAAAATCCCTGAATCAAGCTATAACTACTATGAACTATCAGTGCAGTGGTTGATAAAGTGATGGTTGGTACAGTGTCATTTAAAACAGAAAAATTTCTCTTTCACTCTTTCTTCCTCAACTTGTTTCCAACTTTGTGGCATTACCACTTGCTAACCATTTGCAACAATGGTGGTGAAAATCATTTTCAATAACTTATTAGCATCGTACAATAGGTATCAAAGAATGTTCCAAGATCCATTTGAAGTTCATAGTAGGTTGTTTGAAAATATCGTATACATACCTATTATTTAGTCCTGACAGCTCAGCGATGCGAAAGAGGAGAAGTAATAGGAGTAGTGGGGAGAGTTCCAGAGTAGAGATAAGGGCGAGCAGTAGGTAAAGGAATGCAATACAGCTTAACGGTATTGGAAACACAATGCTATACCGCATGCGTGACATCTGATTGCTCTGACTACAGGCAACAGACTAACCTCAACATTCCTTGGAGTAACTGAATGGACTCGCCTGACCCAGATACAGATGGACAGCGACTGTCAGGATTAAATAATCGTACTGTACTCACTTTATTCTTTTTAATGATGACTATTACACTTTACTACATCATACTACTTTTGACCAATAAAACGGTACGAAAGGACGTATTTCAACCAATCATGGCTGCTTATCGCACAATTTTATCGCGTCCCTAGCATTTGTTTAATTTTATCGCATCCCTAGCATTTCTTTCTTTGTTTGCCAACATTTCAAACTCCACTGGTCTGGACGTCAAAAAACAGAAAATTACAAACTACTCCAGTCGATGCACAGCAGTTTCAAATATGACTAGCCCAATGCTCGCTTATCTTCATCTCTCAGCCAGTGTGTGCTGTGTTGCGCCTTACAAGTCTAGGTGTGTGGAATAGTTATTTATGGTACTTGTGAGGTAAGTGCATCTTTATTGCGCGAGTGGAAAGATTTAAGCACGAGGCGTCAGCTCACAAGTACCATACGTAATTTTATCCATGACCATAACGAAAAATTATGTTTTATAAAAGAATATATGTTGAAAATAAGTCCTCATGTAATCACATACCATGGCATGGATTTCAGAATCAATACGTGTACTAGGTAGGTCATGATGTAGGAGGCCATGATTAGTAAAGAATGGTATCTAAGGAGTTGGATAAATAACAAATTATAATTAATTATATAATTTTAATATATATTTTTTTCATTTTAAACGTGTATTTTCGTCTTTTTGAAGTTTCAGGGATTATTTAGAAGTGTTCACGGGACTATTGTGATTAAAATAATTTCACATTTTACTTCTGTAAACTTAAGAGGAATATTAAAACTTAATTAATCATTGTGTCTGTTTAGCTCAGTTGGCTAACGCGTGTTGTTTTATAATCCTATAAACCCAACTTCGCAGGTTCAAGTCTTCTCGCATCCCAAAAGGTAAATTATTACAGAATTTTAAAAAGATGCATATTAGATACGGATGTAATGTACAAATTACGACGTAGCAGATAGAGAAAAGAGAAGGAGATTGAGTGTATGTATATTTAAGAAATGGTAATAAAGAAGTAGAAGTAGTGACATCTAGTAACTAATATATTAACTTCTTGAGTAATAGTTCAATGGAAAAGTATACTTGTGTACCCGGGTACTAGGAAAATACTAATGAACTGTGAGATAAAGTTCAAACTGTGAGGTAAAGTCTTTATCTCACTAGTGAACTAAAGTAATGTTGAATAAAAGCCTACTTTACAAACGCAAAAGTATTTAGTAAAGGCATGTTTTTCGTTGTGGTCATGGATAAATAATTTGTTTAATACCCCCGCTCAGAACTCTGGAAATGATGATATCCTGAAAGAACTCACAACCGAATCAATATTAAAATTTGTAAATAGTCAAAGGAAAAACTGTGAAAATCATGTCAGAAAAATGAATAGAACACGGATCCCAAAACAAATACTGCAGTAAGCTCCTCATGAACAAAGATCCATTGGTCACCCAGCTAAGAGATGGACTGATGTGAGACTGTAACAGACCACCCAGTCTAATACACGTTTTGGATGATGATGATGATGATGATGATGATGATGTAAGGAAGACCAAGACACTATCCAAATGATGCAGGAAGGAAAATAAAACAAACACAGAAAAGTGTATAAGAAAGAATACACCAATGACTACATTCCACTGTCTTGAGATACCAATGATGACAGTCAAATTATATTTATAGCATATCTGAGAACCTGTGCACATAATTTCACTTTTTAACAACTCTTGTATTTGTTGGGAATAAAAACTTAAGTACCAGTACGAAATTCTATTAATTTTGTTAATTTAACCCATTAAATTTATTTGATATGTTTTTATATGTTTAAATGTCATTTTTATATGACTATTACACTTTTGACCAATAAAACGATACGAAATGACGTCTTTCAACCAATCATGGCTGCTTATCGCACAGTTTTATCGCTTCCCTAGCATTTGTTTGTTTTTATCACTACCCTAGCATTTGTTTCTTTGTTTGCCAACATTTCAAACTGCAAATTACGGTACTATAAAACATGCTTTGCGATCGTAATTGGTTTCCCGCATAGATAGTCGATTGAAAATGGCGGCTCTGTTCAAACATTTTGGTGGGGTAACATTAGTGAAATAGAATTTCAGTAAGTCAATTAATATTTTACTGTGTTACAGTACTTTATTTCTTCTAATCTCTATAATATACTTTTTCTAATCGTGTAATAGTCAATTAAATCCCACTCGAGTTTTGATTTTCTCTAGATAAATCAAAACCTCTAGTGAGATTACTGTTGATAAAAGAAGAGGTAGATATTATAGTGAAGAGCATTTTTATGTACCTACTAAAAGCTAATACTCTAACTCACTATAGTTATAAATAACAAGTAATACCCCCTCTCTGGTACAAATAAAACCACTGAGTTTGAAAGCATTAGCCAATTGTAGAAAATAACATAACTCCGTGTTCACTATTTAATTGACGAAGTTAGCGCCATTCTATACATTAACAAGAGTTTCCCCCGACGTAGATTTGTGGGTACCTTCAATAGGTAGTGCTCGTTTTTTCAAATGCTAGTTCAAATAACCGGTCTCAACAGTTATTTACAAATAACAAGCATGCTTCACTAGATTCATTTTCCAGTTTATGTGACCCGGTGTCCCCTGTTAGATTTAAGTGTGTTATGAACAAGGTCTAAAAACTGACATCATATCCACTCAAACTCAAACATTACACGTAACACAAATAAGTAACAAATGTAACATTCATATCTACATTTTAGCCCTCATTATTTGAAGTTACATTTGTAGCAAATACCTTATTATAATAACACTGGACAGCTGTATACTAGCAGCATCGACCTGAGTGTGAAATATCGTGGACCTGACATCTAGCGGAGTGGTGTGGAATTACGTCCACAAATACAAATGAAGAGTCCACTGCAAGAATGATGGATGTCATTTGGAATACATTTTGCACGAGAGGCAATTGAAAGTTTGAAATGCCTAGCGCTCAAAGCTTAACTGTGATTTTCCAATCATTAATGGACAATGACTATCAGTGTTAATGCCATATAACTCTCTATGTACATTCTATATGTCTTAAGCTATGCATTGACAGTCTTGGTTCATTTTCAACGAGAAAGTGACATCCATCATTCTTGCAGTGGACTCTTCAAATATTAACATAGCAGGAATCAGACTATCATTTAAAACATGAGGTACTTTTTTTATTTCAGTAGGTTATTTTACGATGCTTTATAAACATCTTAGGTTATTTAGCATCTGAATGAGATGAAGGTGATAATGTCAGTGAAATGAGTCTGGGATCCAGCACCGATAGTTACCCAGCATTTACTCGTAACAGGTTGAGAGAAACCTCCGGAAAAAACTTCAACCAGAAACTTGTCCCAACCAGGAATCGAACCCGAGCCACTTGGTTTTGCGGCCAGACGCACTAATAGTTACTCCACAGGTATGGACTGTGTGGTACTAATGTGGAATAATATATGAGATACTTAAGAAATGTTGAATAGTATTTAATGTAATATTATTATTTTGTATCAAAGCTGGATATTATGAGAAATATTGCATACTTCGTATTACTTTCCGTAATTAATTGTTACATATTTTTTCTTTGCTTTAGTGAGACAAAATTAATTCCGACATTAAGAATGAATTTACAATAACGCTTTATATACCCACTGCTGACAGCTGCAAAGATAAATTTGATAGTAATATGATGCTTGTAATAATTGAAGAGTCCACTGCAAGAATGATGGATGTCACAGAGTTATATGGCATTAACAATGATAGTCATTGTCCAGTAATGATCAGAAAATCACAGTTAAGGTTTGAGCGCTAAGCATTTCAAACTTTCAATTGCTTCTCCTGCAAAATGTATTCCAAATGACATCCAACATTCTTGCAGTAGACTCTTCAATTAGTAAAGGCGTTTGGACAACAATAAAACTTAATTTGGTAAAACCTTAAAATTTCCAATACATTTTAACTTCTATTCATTTATTAGGACTAAATAAAAAAGCTAATTTCTATTGTTCTATCAACACAGAGACGAAGGCATTAGACCTACTAAAGAATGTTGTTGACACATGTTTTACGATCCGTCAGAAATCGAAAGTACGATTTGGAGCAGTTTGTAATGCTGTATTTGTAGCAGTTATAAACAGCACATATACATCCGGACATTTTAGGACTAATTTAATATAACTATTTACTAGCCCAGTAAAAATCTACATTATAGTAGATTACAGCTTACTTTGCGAGTTTCAGCACACCCTGCCGCCTAGGTAGCAGCACCGCGCCATTCGCATGCAGAACTGTTAGCTGTTCGGTATTATAGTAAGGTATTTGGTATAATGTAACAACAGTACACAGAAAGTGCACATACTAACATAGCAATGTACACAATTCCGTAACAACAACACATAAAGGCTTCTTAAAACGTCCGTGAAAGAATTTTGTTTCACAGCACCTGACTTATACCCTGTCTAAAGCTGTGGTTCCGCTATGGCAATCATTCCTGGGCGAACAACGCCACTCACTTAGCTCTAGGTGTAAATATACGGAGTTGGTTTCTTTGCAATGTTCAGCACAGTTTGCATGATCTGTGCTGGCATTGATTGCTCTGGATTGACTTGGCTTCTAACTGACAGCGATGTTCGTCATTCATTTAGAAAACAAACGATGATATCACAAATATGGCTGCAAAACATACTGTATTTAGCAATTTCTCGCAAATAAATGATCAATCTTTAATTAATATGTTTCCAATCATCTTGCCCTGTACGATATGAGTTCCAAACAATACAGAGATAGGCCTTCCCATCAAAAAAAAAATGCTGTGGAAGGAAGTTGGTAAAATTATAGGCAAGATTGGTAAAGTATCTGTATTTCAACATAGGCTAATTCAATGTAATACTCCAATACATTAGAGAAACAACAATTAAAACATTACCTTTAACAGACAATGCTGCTATTTCAAAAAACCTTAATTTAGTCTTGTTAAAGCAGGGACGTATATATAGGATATTAAGGGAATATTTTGCGGGTGCTCGTGTAAAGGGAGTTAAGTCAAATTGCAAGGTATGTAAACGTTTCTCCTTTGGTACTGAACAAAACCCCTTTGTCACAAAATACGGAGCACTGTAACTGCATCATAGATGGAAGAATGACTTAACCCCTTTAACACAAAAGAAAAGTAATTGTGGATAGTTCAAATCTGTACTTATTCCAGTTTAGCTAAATCATACTTAACCCCCTTTACACGAGCACCCGCGATTTTTCCCGAAATTCCATGATGATAAAGGAGGCCTAATCAATTACCTGAGATTATTTTAAAATCCTAATGAACTGTGTCTTAGAACTAGTTTTAAGTTGAATATTTATTTATTTATGTCTATAACAGGACAAAGCCCCAATTACAATAGACAGTACAAATATTTGCTTAGAACATAAAATTGGAGATAACATGAAAAAAGAGATAAAAACAGAAACAAATGCAAGGTACAAGTGTAAATACAAATGAAAATGAAAAAGTAAAAAAGAAACAGACAAATACATACTACGTAAATAAAAGATAGATACAGATATAAATGAAAAATACAAAATAAACAAGAATGAAGAATAGATAAATAGGGCTAGGATTTTGATGACCTATAAATTATGAAATAATGTCCTAAAAACAATGCATTTATGATCTAAAAATATTTTTAAAATTCCCTTAAAAATCCCCTAAAAATTGATCTTACATAATTGGCTTAGTAGGAAAAGAGATTTTGTACGAAATATTTAGACTAGTAATTAAATTAAATTCTAGTATTAACATTTAAGTTTATTTACTTTTACACAATTTTTTCTAAGTAGTACATTTTAATTAATTATTTTATCTGATGTAGTTTACATGTAGTCCACCAGAAGGCCACTCTTATCTGGAACTAACAGGTATAGAGGAATCTATATTGAACGGGTGGTTTGACTGATCCATTACATGGTTGTACTACGTTAAAATGGCAATATTTGTGTAGAAAAACGATTAAAATATTATACAAAATAATGGTATTAATGGTCAAGATATGTAGAGAAAATATAAAAGGAAATAAACATTATTTTACATTAATAATGGGGATTTATGGACAAAATTAAATGATAATGCCTAAAAAATAACCAAATAAAACAAAAAATGCTCTTATGAGTTGAAACAGGCAAAAAATGCAAAAAAAAAAAAAAATGTCCTAACAAATGTGTCTTAAAACACTCAGTTTATCACATAACATATAAATACTAAAGCAGCTATGTTTCTGGCTTACTAGAAAAAAGATGCAATTTCATCAAAATCCTAGCTCTATAGATAAATATAGATATCATAACCAAGGATATAAAATGAAACTATAAATGGCAAATTACAGAGTAATAAATAGATAGCAATACTATTTAAAATCAACTACCTTCAATATATTAATAAGAAAATGTTTATATTTTATGTAAGAAATGCTGACTATCTTGGCCAATGAATGGCTTGAATATTGTAACCACTATCATTTATAATGAATGCTGTAATTAATGCTGTTACAGATCGCTCGTTCGGATAATGATTCATATATCGTCCCTCCTCTGGCAAACTAGCGAAAGTGACAAATAAGCGACCCTGCACTTAAGGTCTATATTGTGCTATTTAATATTACAATACAGACCTTAAGTACAGGGTCGCTAATTTGTCACTTTCGCTAGTTTGCCAGAGGAGGGACAATATACATCTCTTTTTAAAGTGTCATAAATAGCCTACAACACTGTATCTCACTGATACCACTTAGCTCTTGCTTCTCTACTAGAAAAATATGCCCTAAACTTGTCTCTGACACTAAATGATTCAGCGGAATTATTGCCTCCAAACTTAATGCTATAAAATTTTCTGATGTCATATGAAGGGTTCACAGGAAAAACATGCTAAATCACTTTTCTTACATCTTACAGGGGAGCATTTCTTAATTTTAATACACTGATAAGACATCATTAGTTTACATCTCATTTACTTTAAGTTACCACATTACTATGCAAGCTTTTTGGCATTCTGATTTACTAGAAAGATAGTTCACTTTATGAGTTAGCAAATGGGACCAAAAAACAAAAATAACCAAAAAGTGACTCAGGTTGTTCTTTCCGTGGACCCTTTCGATAGCAAAGAGGATACGCTCACTGTAAGTAAACCACTCAATGTCAACATTGTTTGCTCGGCAATCATCACCACAGCAGAACCATAGCTTAAAGAAGATTCACTTCAAAAATAGTTCCAAGTCTTTCCTTTCAATATTTTCAGAAATACATCTGTACATATCCTATAGATTAAAATGTTAAATTTAATTAATATTGTTTCGTTCACTGTCTGAAACTACAGTATTCACAAAATCTTAAAATCAATGGCTTAAAGCATAGACATTGTATGTCCAGTTTTGGTCAAAACTGAGAAATATACTGATATATGAGGCTAAATCTTCATTCTGCACACTATTGTATAGTATGGGGCATTATTAACATAAAAATTATATTTTGTTGCATTATTTCTATAAAATGTATGCAACAGGAAACATTTCTTTCAAAGTTTCCCGAAAATTAGAGAAAGTGGACATGTAATATTTGTAATCTAAGCCATTGATTTAATTCCAATTAGTACAGGTTCTCAGATTATTTATAAATAACGTTTGTGTCAAACTTGACAGCATTACATAAATTTATAATCTTGCAAAGTAACTGTTCTTAACAGCTTTTAAAAATGATGAATTTAAAATAGCTTTCTTTTTAGTATTTTACAGCCAATTACATTTATATTCTCGTATAATCAATCAATCAATCAATCAATCAATCAATCAATCAATCAATCAATCAATCAATCTTCTTATTGTATCCAGCTGTTTGCTGACAACATAAAGTCCACTATAGTCTATTCAGGTTTTGTTTTTCATGAGAAATGAGGGGTATTTTGATCGGTGTTTATTATAGATGCCTGTTGCTAGTAGCCAGAGTTGGGGTGTAGTCAATATATACTGCAGGGCTGTATCTTCTGCAACTGGTAATGATGATTTTAATTTACTTCTTTTGTGGTTTATGGATGGACAGTATAGAAGGAAATGTTCCAGATCTTCATCATGATTATTACACCACAGACAAGTAGGATTGTCAGAAAGGTGAAATCAATGTAGGTACAATTGTGTGACAGTGTGACCTGTTATGGCTCTTGTTAAAAATGTTTGAACATGTCTGAGCAAGTTTTTGTACAATTCCAGGTCATTTGGTTTCTTTTGTACCAGACTGTAAAATTTTTCCTTTGTCAGAAGAGAGCCAATTGTTGATCCATAGGTTTATAAATTGAGACTTTACTGAAGCAAAAGTACTGGACAGAGATATCACTTGAAGAGGTCTTGGTTGCAAATATGTTGCCTGTATTCTCGTATAATCAAATTTGATCATTTGTTTGCTTTCCCTGTTTTAAATGAATACACCATACACTATTGAGCTTTAGAAATTAATTTTATTGTCACATTTTTAATAAACTTGCAATATAATAAAACTGTTATGAAGATATAGGTTAAAGTCTTTAAAATTGTGAGTGTAATAGTGTTATAATTGTTTCGTTATTCTACCTCTTATATATGTAGGACTCCATTCAATGTTCCACGGATTAGGTAAAGAAAAATTCTGTGATTCTGAATGATGTTTACAAATTTTTATGGAAGATGAAAATAAATTATCCTGTTTTCTATGGCACTAACCTCTATGGCGATGAAGCAGAAGTTCATTGGCAGAGTGGACATTAATTTCCAAAATCATGTGCTCATAAAACACCCTATGATGCAAATGTTATCCTCCTTATCATCGTTTTATCAGAGAATATTTCAGTTTGTCGCTATATTTTTCAATATAGTGCAAACAGTAAATACCACAGTATTTCAGAGGCCTATAACACTTATTTGGATCACTGTTACTGAGGAATTAGAGACAATGATAATGCTCATGGGCTATTCCATCTCAAATCGACCGAAATATAGAGAAAATTGACCTTGCAATTTTTAAATACAATGAAACTTTTTCTGTCCGTAGACAACTATGATACAATGCTTTGTGCAAAGTTTGAGGCATCAGAATTTCATAGTGTTTAAATTTAAAATATTTTAATTTATCGTATTTTCATAAAATTAGCAACTTTAAACTGTTGTGGCTCCGAAACCCTTTCACCCAATGATCAAAATCATGATTTATTTTGATGCTGAAAAGTTAAAGTTTATATTGACATGTAAACAGTTTTTCTTACTTTTTATGGAAATGGAGAAATTTAGATTTTTCTTAATTAAGACACCTTTGCCCACGAAAAAATATTTTTAAAATATATGGTTAGATTCCGCATTGAAAGTACAAATAAACACATATTTTTTACTGGTGCAACGTTAATACGAAAGTATTGAAAAATCAAATAAAGAAAATAAATAGTACACGCATGAAGTAACCAGCTGACTTTGAGGTGGGAGCTAGCCTAGGCAAGCAAGGCCAGGAGACATAAACACGTGATGTTTCGTCTAGTAGCGCATAGATGGGCTAGCTTTATCACAGATTTTCATAAACACAGGAGTAAAATGACGCCCAATGCTCGCTTATCTTCATCTCTCGGCCAGTGTGTGCTGTGTTGCACCTTTCAAGTCTAGGTGTGTGAAAATAATTTATTTAATACCCCCGAAACTTATTGCCGTGACACTAAGCAAACAATGCCGAATCCCTCTTAATAATGCAAGATTTTTTCTCAATATTTTTTTACATTTTTACAAATGGGCAAAAAGCCTAAAAATAAGGATTACTTCTTATCATAACCTACCAAATGTCAGCTTCAAAATGAGCTCTCATTCAATGTTCTGCAGTAAATGGTTCCAGAGTTCTGAGCGCTGAAAGAGGCTTGTTTTTCTAAAATACGCTAAATTTGTCGCTCAACAACATGAAAACCGTTTGACTTTCGATAGTATATTTTTTGCAAATGCACTCTCCTCAGCACCTTGTATAAATAGGGAAAAAATTAGAGTATAAAAAAATGCGAGGTTTTTTACTGATCGATTTCATATGGAATAGCCCTCATATTCTGGAAAGTGAGGGAAAGAGCTGGCTATTCTGAGCATGTGCCAGGACTACCCTTCCTATATCTATAGAAAAAAGTGACAGGAAATTCATAGGATCTCTGTAATTGTGTGAAATATTTAAATTTAGATTTTTAACGAATTGGTTCTTATTTATAAGGATGACTGTAACCTGCATTGAAAGACGACAACACTACAAGTGATGCCTACAAATATTTTCCAATTCGTCATGTTGGTCAGTAAGTTACATCCTGTGTCACTCATACATAACTATCTCAATGTTTTAGTTCTTGCCCGATCCCTCTCTCTCTCCAGCCAATCTTAACTAATAGCATGGCTTCCCATAGTTCAAGCATCATGTAAACGGAAAAACAAGCTATACTAGAGAAATACCAACAGATCTCGTTAACACATCAACATTAGCAATCAATATTGCACTACAACACCTACTTTGACTGAAAGCCTTCAGTAAAGCAGTCCTGGTTGACTCACAAGCAACCATCCAAGCCACTACTTCAAATGCCCACCCGTCATCTCAAATCCATAAAAGCAGCAAGGGAAACATTAAAACTCCTCAACAGACAAAGAAACACAACAGTTGTCCAATGGATCTCATCACATGTTGGTATTTTCAAAACTGTTAGCTAAGAAAGGAACAATACTCACACCCACTACAACTCTACAGTCATAGGGAAGCGAAGGCAAGATGTATTCTACATAGCATCAAACCTATACAAGAAGAAAGTATGGAAAAACATTGAGGGATACATGGCAGGCAAACAAAGATAAACCCAGAAAACAAGCAAGAGCAAACTTTAGACACCAAGCATAATTTTTTAACAGCACACCTTCACGGATTTGAAATCAACTCTACACACTGCACTGTCTGCAAGGACCAGAATACCAAGGTAAATGGAGAACACCTGCTTCACTGTAGAAAACTGGACCACAACTTCCAGAAACTGAAGAATCTTCTACACCTCTTCCAGAATGCCAGAAGACTCTCGGAATAATAATCCTCAAGTCTTGACATTAGTATCAACACATTCACAAACTAATGTGGGGTCTCCTATAAAGACCAGAAATGAATGTTTGTCTTTCAACAAAAGTCACATTGAGGATATAACCAGTATCTTTACTGGTTACAATACTCTGAATAGACAATGATGTATAATGGTAGCGCAGGAAATGCAGCCACGAAAGTGAAACAACTCATATCCTGTGTTAACGAGATGACTTGGAGATATTAAGATATCAAGTACTGGGGTTGATTAAGTTAGACCCGGATGATTGTGGGAATATCTGACACTTCTTAGAGACGACAGGTCTCTTTAAGTAATACCAATAAATAGACCCAATGTTATCTAAAGTCACAACACAATGGACATAATAGTTCGCCAATGAACAAGACATATGAAGGAGAAGACTGCAATATCTCCAAAGACATCACTAAGCAAGTTTCGCTTATAAAAGGATGGGCTTCAGGGTTGTAACGGACTTGCTGGGAAGGTACTGTGCCCTTAACTCTAAGAGACTTTTATTTATCAGGTACTTTGAAAAGGTGTATGCAAAAATCCCTATACAGTTCAAGAATTAAAGAAGGATATCTGCAGAAAATGTTTTCAAATGGAAGGGCAACTTCTATAATTCGGTTTTAAACTTAATTCTGTTGTCATGTATCCTTGACATCTGTGTAGCAAATAAACAGGAATTAATACAATAGCCACCAGGCTGTGATCTGCAGACCAACACTCAAATACGAGGTCAGAGAATTTAAAAACGAGACTGCTTCACTCCCCTCGAGGGTAAATGGAGGGGTGCGAATTTAGGGTGACTTGATGTCCTCTTTTGTCCGGACATGTCCTCTTTTTTAGGCCTTTATCCGGGGTCAGGGCGAATTTTTAAAGAATCAAGAAATTATGTAATTTGACGCCTTTCTCAAGTAATTTGCATGTAGGTGGCAGCAATATACTCTTTGCCAACGATCATGACTCTCTCTGCTCCTACTTGTTATGGTTACTTTCATATGTAGTTAACTGTAAAATAATTTTATATTACTAAGTTTTATCACAAGTATGCTGTCATATAATTGATATTGACATAATTTTAAGTATAATATAGGCCTAAACC
Organism: Periplaneta americana; assembly: GCA_025594305.2. Classification (NCBI taxonomy): domain Eukaryota; kingdom Metazoa; phylum Arthropoda; class Insecta; order Blattodea; family Blattidae; genus Periplaneta; species Periplaneta americana. Next base: position 128,851,936 of record JAJSOF020000013.1, on the reverse strand, counting down.
TAAATCTAAATAGACATTAACTGTCCTCTTTAATAATTATAGTTCCCTTGATTTTCATATGTAGCTAACTGTAAAATCATTATTATTATTTTCATAATTATTTTGTAATAAAATAGATATTAATATACTTTTAAGTATGATATAAGCCTAAATCTGTACTGTAAATATTTTTTAATAAAATAGATATTAACGTAATTTAAAGTATAATAAGCCTAAACCTAAGTACATATTTTCTGTCCTCTTTTTTCGAACAATGTCCTCCTTTTTGAAGCTTTGTGTCCTCTTTTTTATAGATGTGAATCTGGTCACCCTATGCGAATTGCTAGTGAAAGTTGTTAACCTTGAAGGTTCTGCAATGCAGAGGGGATTGGTTCATCTCTCTATTTAACTTAGTTTGTCATTTAGAGTGGTTTGAAGTGGGCACTATGTTTTTAACTTGCTGGAATAATGCCTAGTGAAAAGATTGAACAGCGTGTTAATCTCAAATTTCCTGTGAAACTGGGAAAATCCCCGACAGAGTGTATTCAAATTATTAAAGCAGGTGTATGGGGATAACTTAATGTCATGTTCACGAGTGTTTAGTGGCACGAAAGGTTTAGTGAGGACCGGGAGGAAGCGGAAGATGATGAACATCCTGGTTGCCCTGCAACTTCAAAAACTGATGAAAATGTTTAGAAAATCAGTGAAATTATTCGTCAAGATAGACATCTGAGTGTGAGAATGATTGCAGATATGATGGGAATTAACAGAGAAACAGTGTGGCAAATATTGCATGATAAACTTAACATGCGAAAAGTTTGTGCAAAATTGTTCCCGAAAAACCTCACCCAGGAACAAAAGGACAATCGAAAAAGTGTCTGCTCTCACATCCTGCAACAACTCACACAACTGTTAGGCTGGGAAATGTCATCACATGTGATGAAACTAGATTTTCCAGTATGATCCCGAGACAAAGAGGCAATCGATGCATTGGAAGACTTCCAGTTCTCCAAGAATGAAAAAAGCAAAGATGAGCAAATCAAAATTCAATTATTTTCTTCGACATTAGGAGTGTCATGGTTTAATGGGTGCTTAAGGGTGAGAATGTAAACCAGCTTTATTACATTGCGATTTTGGCAAGGCTGAGAGAACGAGCGAGGAATAAGCAGCTGGATCTTTGGAAGAACAACACATGGATGCTGCATCAGGACAATACATCTGCACACAAAGCCTTTCAATGAAGAAGTTTCTAGGCGATAAACGGATTCCAGTACTTGAACATCCTCCATATTCGCCAGATTTAAGCCCCCTGTGACTTTTTCCTCTTCCCCAGAGTGAAAAGTGTCCTGAAGAGAACTCATTTTCCATCTGCGGAAGAGGCAAAGGCAAAAATGGCACTACTACTGAAAGGGTTGGGAGTTGATAAGCTGCTGCATTGTTATGAACAATGGAAGACACACATGCAGTGGTGTGTAGACAGGGAAGGGGAGTACACCGAAGGGGACAAGAGTTAAATGGCAAGTTTCTGGAAATTAACCACATTTTTTAAACCAATCTCGTTTTTAAAATGTCCGACCTTGTATTGTAAAGATGTACGTAAAAAAAAAAAAAAAACATTATATAACTGAGAATCTATTTAGGGATAACAGGCATGATACTGTTATGCAACTTCCATTACACCATATGGATCTTAAGCAAAATGAGCTAGAATGAACAGATATAAAAAGCAATATTACGAAAAGCTGACAAAGTCTTTAAATGCAAGATGATGAGTGATACATAAGCAGCTCTTCACCAACGCCCCATGGAAAAGTATAAAAATATACTGAGATCACTTTAAAAATATAGGGAAAATGTATTGACAGATGGACAAGACAACAGAGTCTACTGTCAAAGCTAGAAGACTTGAAACTGACACCAGTTCTAATATTTCATTTCGTTTTCTTTTACTTACATACATTTATCTTAAAAATTCTCTCTTGAAGAGATAACTCTGCAATAATTATTGCAAGCAGACAGTACTGAATCTCTGTTTCCATCTAAGACAACAACAGAGATCCTGCATAATTGCATCTTTATATTCAACTTAGATAAGTTTAGTTGAATTTGTTTTGCGCTACCTCAGAGAAAGTCAGAGAGCTAGCGATTTTGCTGTATTAGATAGTATATACGTGTATTATATAGTAATTCTGTACCATAAACAAGGGTCCAGCAAGGCATGTTGTGTTCAAGTTTAGATTGATTATATATAAGAACATCTTATTTATATGACTACTAATATAAGGTTCATATTAACCCTAGATGGTCCATTGCAATTGAACCTAAGAATTAATGTCATTTCATTGAAAATAATCAAAGGATAAAGAAAATACTGAAAATATTCAATTTATATGATTACTTTAATGTTGTAATCAACTTATAAACTTAATTTAAAATACATTTTATCTTTGCACAAGCAAAAATTTCACAACATATGATTACTAGGGATCTAAATTTTTCGCATTTGCGATAAAACTAATTTTTAACGCGAATTTTGTATTTCAAATCAAGAAACACGAATTTCATAGTTTTATATTAAAAAACACGATTTTTATATATACTACAAAGCTTTGAGACGAAAACGTCATTTTTTGCAAGTCGTTTTCAATTAGTAGTTTCGATCTAAATTGGAAGTTGTATCCAAAAAAGCTTATGAGTGGAGTTGAACATATCGATCAATATTGGGCACAAGGATTGTAAGAGTCGAAGGTAGATGTTAAGTAAATGAGGTAGGAACAGCTCTATAATACAGGTGCTCAACTTCGATGAATCCAATTTACTATGTACTCCGAGATAAGTTCAATTCTCAGCAAGTGAAACTCATACTCAATTCATTACGAACTTCTAGCCCAGATACAGTTGTTCGCCTTGATTATAGATTTGAGCCAAAATGTGTATTCCATCAATTAAAAAGTTGAAAAATAACACCACTTTCCTAGAAAAATAACCTCCCTTTTCAAGGTAAATAACCCCAATTTCCTTACTGGAAAAGTAGGAAAACCAAATAACAGCTTCATAAACCTCTTTTAGAGAAACATCTGATGAGATTCCCCACTCTTATGAAAACAACTACATGAAGGTTCTGCTGTTTCTTAATGTCATATTTGTATGAAAATAATTACATCCAAACAAATAAACAGACTAACTTGCAGATAATTTACGTCAGTGTGTCATCCATAAGTCTACATTTATAATGTATTGTATGTAACAATGCAAATCTACGTGGTGTTTAATTGCAATTAAAGAGAGAGACGAGAGAAACGAGGTTGTGAACGTCTCATCTAGGAGAAATACAGTGGTGTATTATAAGCAAATAAACATAGCAACTAAGCCCACTCTGTATATCGGAAGCCATGAGGTGAATGAAGTGATGTACATAATAAATAAAAAGCTTGATATCAAAGTACTCATCTGCCTTTCCTGTTCATTGCACTTGACTACCCCATTTCCAAGCCATCGTCCTCACTGTCACACACTTCCTCTGCTGGTATCCTCCTCGTCTTCGAGTCCCCTCCCCCCTGGGGATCTAGTGGCACCGGGTGTGTATTGCTGTCCGTGGTGGCCCCTGTAACAGTGTTGCTTTTGGGGACAGTCCCTGTTGAGCCTTGTTCTGCAGATTTCTCCTTCGGCTGCTTGACTCCAGATGCTTTCTGCACTTCTTCAGGACTTTTCTCCCACGCCGCATATCCTTGTTTCACAAGCTCTTCTGCAACGCAAATGTCCTGCAAAGAAATCCAGTTACTCATAGTGCAGAGTCATAGAGAAACACAAACATACAGTATACAAGAATGAATAATAGCGTAATAAAACAAAACTTTTCGTGAAAATTTGTCTTTGTCAAACTGGCAAAACTGGTGATATTAAAGACGATGCAACTTGCATTTGTGGGGAGGAATCTCAAGATGTCAAACATGTATTATATGATTGCCGTGAAAGGTACGAGTTTGAGTTGTTACTGAACACTTTAAATTATACATTTACCAAACCGTTACCCAATATACTTACCAACTTTAAATCATATAATTATTTCATGTCCTTCTTGAATAGAATATTCGTGAAACTGTAAAATGTTAAATTATTCTGGGGGAAAAAGCGTATTAGTTCTAATCAACTATTATGAAACTGTAAGTCTTCAATTTCGCATACTATTGTATTATTAGTTTTCATTATTTATTTATTTATTTATTTTAATTATGTGTTTAATTTCCAATTTTGAGCCATTTCTTGTAATACCTCCTTATTGCCAATTGTTGTTAGTAAATAATGCATTTAATTCGTAAATTTCAAGTCATCTCTTAATATAGCTATTTATTGCTTTTAAAATAATGTGTTTAATAACTATTTTATTTTTATTTATATATATTTCTTCCTATAACCATTATAGGTTGCCATTAACAAAGAGAACCGTGATATAATAAGTATAGAGAAATGTCTTGAGGCTTTATGAAACATATTTTGTTGTTACAGTGAAAAAATATCAAATTGAAATAGATTGAAACACAAAATAATATACGAAATAACGTCAAGAAGATGTGAATTACAGTCATGGTCTCTTTGAATGATGATTGAAAATAGCTATTAATCCTTTGCGTGTTTGTTTTTCAAAATAATGTATTTAATCTGTAACTACAGTCAGTGTATTGTTATTAGTATCTCTTTGTTGTTACCTATTGCTTTAAAAAGAATGTGTTTAATTTGTAATCTTAAGTCAAATTTTCTACTATTCCTTTACTGTACTGTTTACATTTGTTTTTAAATCTTTTGTATTCCCCTACCATTATATATTGCCCTTCAAGAATTTCGGTATTCGTTAGTTGTAAGTCATTACTTGTGTTATATTTTAATTATTGTAATTGTTCCTGAATCATGTATGTAACTTGTAACCGTAAATCATTGCTTGTAATATCTCTTTATTACTCTTAACTGTTTCATTGTTCTTGAATTAAGTATTAAAGTGAAAGTGAAACTTTGTTTTATTAATCTACTATTGATTATCTTTTTAAGATCGTGATTTACTCTGAAACGGTTAGACATTCTTGTATTAGTTTTATATTGATTATTCCTCAAACATCTCATTAATCTTTAACAGGAGCCATTCTTTCACTAATGTGCATGCTTCTACATAATTTATGTAAATTGTAACTGTGACCACTATTTTATGTTATCACTTTACTATTGTTTATAAAATATGTATTTTGATACCAACCATAACCCTAATATACCTCAGGGTGAAATAGGGTTTATTAAATTGGATAATAAAAAAAATGTATATTATGTTTATCATGTTTCCTGAATATCTGACGTAATAAATGTGCGTAGAATCTTTTACATAGTGTGATCAAGGGGTAATCTTTGAGGACACATTTTGAGTTTATTTCCAGTTTTTGGAGTGCACAATGGGCCATTTGTGTCTAAGTACTACAGTAGTAATCTACACTTTTAATTTATAAGAATGAAGAAGAAGAAGAAGAAGAAGAAGAAGAAGAAGAAGAAGAAGAAGCACCAGCAGCTTCGATGGACAAAATTCAAAATCAATTACTGTTTCCTTGGATTTTTTCAATAACTAAGCCTGGTTAATTTGTCTTCTGCTTTCTTCCTAAGGACATCTTAGTTTTGGTTTTTATAAGCTTCAAGGCAATTTTTCTGAGAGACAATGTGTTTTTATCTAAAACACATGCATTACGGAAAAGTTTGTCCTCTTCAGGATACTCTAGAAGAAAATATATCATTGCCATCCATCGTCAAAAAAAAGAAGGCCTTGATTCTAGATCCTACCATCAGGATTGAGCAAAATATTAGTCAGACTTCTGAAGTAGACCTAGAGAAAAAAATCTATATATGAAACCTGTCTACGATATTTCAGTGAGAAATACAGCATCAATCCAAAGGGTTGGTTGTGAGAGAATTACTATTCTGTAGCCGAGGAAGTACACTTAAGTAAAGCAACACAGCATCCCTCACAGAATATTAGAACAAATCATTTTCATTATTATTAATTCTTCAGTACCCGCATGGGGGACACAATCGAAGCTAGTTTGCCTTCTTAGGACAAAAAAATTTGTTTCTTAAATGCGGGTAAAAACTAAATCGAGAAACATTAAATTGGGGTAAAAAAAGCATTGTGTATATGGGACTTCTGCCGGGACCGCAAAATAAGAACGCAAAATGCGGGTAAATTTTAAATCGAGAACCCAAAATCGAGGTTCCACTTGAGTGGTTAATGTAGTATACAGTACCGTATTACAACAAAAACATCAGCTACTGTATCAAAGTTCCGTTCTTTTCCATCTTGGTTAATTAGCTGAGTGCACAAAATCTGCTTCTCAATCAGATCACATAAGATTCATTGTATGATGATGACTGTAGAAGCAAAAAAAAAAAAATGCAATAAAAATATAAAACTCCATTTGTTATTGCTTACCAAAAGAAATGAATGCAAACGACAATATGCAGTAGTTCTCTGCCATCTAAAAAAGTCTGCAACAAAAATCTATTTACATGTATAACTTATCAAATACTCATTTTTAACGCAAAAATTCTTCTCCAAAAGAAGTCAATTTTAGTATAACAACCCTTATTAAACAATCACTTTTAATACTTACTTACTACTTCCTTACTTACTTACTGGCTTTTAAGGAACCCGGAGTTCATTGCCGCCCTCATATAAGCCTGCCATTGGTCCCTATCCTGAGCAAGATTAATCCAGTCTCTATCATCATATCCCACCTCCCTCAAATCCATTTTAATATTATCTTCCCATCTTACTATTTGTTTCTACCTCATTAAGTTTTTCCTTCAAGTAATCTCTCTTTTTATTCCTAAGTGTACGACTTGCTTCCCGTCTTTCATTGAAATAATTACTCTATTCTCCTCAATTGGATCCTGTAAGAATTTCAATTTTGCCTGTTTCCTTCTATCTACTGCAATGGAATAATCTTCATCAAACCATGGTTTCTTTTTCTTAGTTTCATGATAACCTGTGCTCTGCTCAGCTGCAATTTTGATATTATCTCGGATATTGTCCCACACGCTATTAACATCTAACTCTTTCTCAGCTTCGTTGGAAGTTGCTAAAGCAGCAAACCTATTTGAAATTTCAACCTGATAACGTTGCTTAGTTTCCTCGTCCTTTAATTTCCTTTAATTAGCTTGTTGCTCTTCTTGCTTGGCTACTGATAGTCTTTCTCTTAATTCTCCAATTACCAAATAATGGTCAGGATTACAGTCTGCTCCCCTGAAAGTTCGAATGTCTACTATACTGGCATGTCTTCGTTTATCTATCAAGATGTGATCTATTTGGTTGTGTGTCATTCCATCTGGAGAAGTCCAAGTATATTTATGTATATCCTTATGGGTGAACGTTGTACTCTTGACAATTAAATTTTTTGATGTGGCAAAGTTGACTAACCTAACTCAATTGTCATTACTACTTACGTGTAGGCTCTCTTTTCCAATTGTTGGTTTAAAAATATCCTCCTGTCCTACTTTAGCGTTGAAATCCCCCAATAAAACTTTCATGTGATATCTAGGTAACTGATCAAAAGTGTGTTCCAATTCCTCATAGAAGCTATCCTCTATTTGGTCGTCTTTCTCTTCTGTAGGGGCATGAGCATTTATAACTACGATATCGCACCATCTACCCTTAAGTACTAAATACAATAACCTGTCACTGATAAATTCTCACTTTTAATACTATACTCTCTTTTCTGAAACAGTTTCAACAATCTTTCCTTTAAGCCTTCATTACTTTTGCATGATCTATACAACAGCTCACAGAAAACAGCATTTACTGAGGCAAAACCATCAATGTTCTTTGTGCACTATAATATCATACCTGTGCTCCACTGGTGTCATACAGTTCCACAGAAGGTATGGGGCTGCCTTCCCGCTCTCCACGCTCGCGTTCCTTGTATGAATCCACGCGAGACATAAGTACACGCCACTGGGCGACATGACACAAGTCCTCAAACAGGTCTACCGCCTCATCTGTCCATACAGCCCCACTGTGGAAGAGCAAAGGCTGTAGTTGTAACAAAATTCTACAAATAAAAATGGGAGTAAAAATATCTTTCAACTATATAGATTAACAAAAGAACTAATTCTTACAATTTAAAAACAGAAAATCAAAGTAAAGGCTTTTGTGGGTAAATGAACTGTAAATTCAATTATTTAATTACCATGTAATTGAACAAGCAAGTAAATTTAATTTCTTGGGATGTCACATACCAATATTGTAACATAGAAATAGGTATTCTGTCACAAAATATACTCAGGGACAAAAAAACCGGACACTTTAATATTTGCTGGTATTTTGCAAAACATTATCTTCTCATACAACATTATGGTAGCCATCTGTTGTTATGGAGACGTATATACATTGTTGATTGTTTTTTTGTTTTATAAACAAGCCATTACAACCAAATATTCCAATTTTGCTTTCGGAGTCTCAGCTATAACAATTTTGTCTCAACCATTTTGTGCTTCATTATCATTATCATTCGTTATTTCTTTATTTTTACATTTTCTGAGTTTAAGTGGGGTTGTAACATTTGTCTTAAAACAAGATGCGACCTGAAGATGTGGCTCGAGGTGTAGCCCTTTACGATGATGGACGCAGTGTACGTTACATTGCAAATGTTATGAATATGGCTAGAAGCACAACCCATGATGCCATAAAATGGTATAGAGAGACCCTAGAATATACCAGAAGACCAGGTTCGGGTCGTCCAAGAGCTACAAATCCAAATGAAGACAGGTATATGGTGTTGAGAGTTCTCAGGGAGCGCAACCGGCTAGCTACTAGTGTAGCCCAGCAATTTGTTAACATGCATGGACGCCCAATTTCGGCCAAAATAGTTAGAAGGAGGTTGAAAGCAAGTGGACTGATATCAAGTAGACCTGCAACTGGTCCCAGACTTCTCAAGATGCATCGAGTTGAACGACTGCGTTTTGCAAATGATCACAGGGATTGGAGAAATGGACAGTGGAGCTGTGTTCTGTTCACTGATGAGTCCCGTTTCAATCTGTGCTCACCTGATGGACGTGAAAGAGTTTGGAGAAGGAGGGGAGAACGATTTTCACAGTGTTGCATTTCCGAAAATGTGCCGTATGGAGATGGTGGAGTGATGGTTTGGGCAGGAGTGTGTACGGATGCTCGTACAGAGTTGGTTTTTGTTGAAAATGGAAGACTAACAGCTGATAGGTATATAAATGAATGTTTGGCTGATCATGTTGTGCCATTTGGCCAATTTTTAGGCGATAATTTTGTTTTAATGCATGATAATGCACGGCCGCATATTGCCCATGCGGTCGGAGATTATCTCCAAGAAGTGGGAATCCATGTTCTTCCATGGCCAGCAAGGAGTCCAGACATGAACCCAATTGAACACGTGTGGGCCATGCTGGGATGGTGTGTTAAGAATAGACGACCAAGACCAGAATCGTTACAAGAGTTGAGGCGAGCACTTGGCAAAGAATGGGAACTTATTCCTCAAGAAGACATTGCTAACCAAATTGAGAGCATGCCAAGACATATGGATGCAGTTATTCAAGCCAGAGGGGGTAATACCCGTTCCTAAAAAGAGTTTTTAATGTTTAAGGCACCATAAAATGAAAAAACAGTTAGACCAAACGATGCCATAGTTATACGCCCTTTGTAATTTTTTGTAAATTTTCTCATCAGAGATTTTTTTTTTTTTCCAAATGTTGTCGTATAAGGTGCTAAATGAAACATTATTTTGTTTAAATGGGTTTTGTTTCATTTTGAAATAATTGGCAACAAAATACAAGCAAATATAGAAGTGTCCGGTTTTTTTTTGTCCCTGAGTGTAGTTAGTTTTAACAACATACAGTATAAGGTACTCTTAGAAAAACACTTCGTAATAAACCGGAAGAAACATAGGTCAAATGACCAATAATTGCAGGTCTCTATGAAAGTGAAACATGGATTTTGAAGAAGATAGAACCAGGCTGAAAACAGCAGAAATGCAATTTCTTTGAAGTATGGCTGGAATGTCACGACTAGATCACATAATAACGTAATCTGAAATAATCTAAGAGTCCGCAGTGTTCTAGTGGAATCACATACAACGGATGAGTGAAAACAGACTACCTGAATTCATCACTGGATATCAGTACTACAGCTAGAATCAGAATAAGACAATTTTTTAGCTAATGGTCGATACCTGACTGCCCAGTTCTGTAGACCAATTTACCAATAGAGTCATTACCCAGTGTGTGCCATAAGAGGCTGGTCTATACTACACCCGCAAAGAGATGAGATGGAAATTTTTGTTGGGATGCCAAAGGGAAACTGGAGCTCCAGAAAAAAACCTCTGTGTTAACTTTACTACGGGCTTGCCCAACACAAGTTGTAAATCAGGGGAATACCAGGGATAGAACCTGGGTCCACAGGCTTATAAGTCCAGCTCTCTACCCGCTAGACCACTGTGGCAGCTTAATACGAGTAATAAAACATACATTTTGAATAACTCACCTGGCTGAGAACCCGAGAAGAGTTATTCAAACACCAGGAAAGCCTCAAGTCATAGGCTACATAAATTTTGAAATAATTCAGACACTGATCTGTGTGTGCATCTGTTTAAAGTTTAGACACAAAGTATTAGACCATTTTAATAAAACAGGAACAAACATAGTTATGTTATTGCTAATTCCCTTCCCATCAATATTAAATACAGTAACTGAACTTGGTTATAGTGACCAAGGTTAGTGTGAGAACTCAGCTACAGTCACAGTCATTAAGAAATACGATTTTTATCTGTATTAGACTCTAAATGTGACTTATTATTTTCATAACCACAACGTTTTAATAAGCAACTCGTTTATAGCAACATTAATTTAGAAACAGCATAAAATATGCTCTAAGAATTCATGTTCTATGTATATTAAATAGAGAAAGGAATTCGAGATAGGCTGTAATGCCATTAGTGACAAATACAGTTTTCAGTTACTATGACAAAAACATTTTACAAGCCAATAATTTGAATTTTTTTCTAAGAAAAAAGGGTGGAGTGGGGAGGAAGAGGTAGATCAAACTCTTTTTGTCTTGACAACGCTTAAAACAATAGCATACTTAGTTGTGTACCCTACTGTAATTCAGACTTCAGACATTCAATTTCAGACTGTGACTTCAATTTGAAAATAAATATTACGTACAGGGCAAGGCAACAAGACAAATTCTAAACCTGACTTGTGCCTTATCATACAATTTATTACGATTACAGTATTAGATATCGACCATATATCGCCATGTAAGTTTCTATCCATTTAATATAGTACACAAATTAAATTTTTAAAATTGTTTAAAATTGGGTCATCAACTTACTGATTGCAATTATTTCCAGATTGGATGAACAGCATCATCGTCAAATTAAATATACATTCTATCAACATTAAACAACCCAACTTATAATATATTGGCATTTGTAAGACAACCATATTAATTTGAAAAAACATTCAAGACAAATTACGAGACACACACCATGATACACACGTTCTGAATGGTTGAAATATGTGCATTATTGGGAAACAGAAATATGAATATAATAAATGTAATTAAATACTGTAATTTGCAACTCTTCACACTCATAACATATAATTACCTTAGTTTTATATTTTATTATTTTTTATTCCTTTTATATCATGTTACTTCACTATTCCATGTGTGAAGACTTGCAAACATATATATTTTGCAACTTACACGTGTATTTTAATTAACTGATAATAAGGGCAGTCATACAAGAATGTCAATGCGTATCATAACCATGTTGGTTTTTAGTATGTTTTATCCTGCATGCCACTAAATATGTTTTGTATTTGTACAGATTATGTAGAGATTATTGATATTGCTGAAATGTACGTCATATCTGATGATGTTGGCGTAGTCCAACGAAAACGTTCATACGTCTTTTAAACATGTAATGCAAAGGTTTAACACCTTAAACATATGCTGTGAAGTCAGTGACTGAAATAAACACTTTTAATGTGTGAAAGATAGAGTTAAAGTTAGTAAAAAAAATCGAGAATGGTAGAAGTGTGCCGTGAATTTGGTTTAATTAAAGAAGAATTGAGAATTATATACAGCTGCAGTATTTTGCAATAATGAAGCAGAAAAAAATTACAATTTCTTCGTATGTTGTGTGTACACGGAGTAACGAAAAAAGTGGGCAAAACTTCAAGTATGGATTTCTCATATGTACCGATATAAAAGACAAAATGATTACATCAACACGTGTCCGGAAAAGCTTGGTTTCTGAGTAGAGCTTTCAAGTATGATCACAGTGCACTCCAGTACGAATTAATATGATGCATTCTGTTTACATTTCCTTAGGAAGTGTCCAAAACGTTCACATTCTGTCTAAATACCTGTCGCAGCTCATCTCATCGAGATCCCAACATGCTCTAAAATTCGTGGCTAGTTCTTATTGTTTGATATCCTTGCAGAATCCGCTGATGGAGAGTTCCTTCAATATCCACAGGAGTCGATTCACAGTGCATGAATGTAGCATATATGACGATTTGATAGTGCATGGAAATCCTGTCTCTAAATAATAAAAGTACAGTACGCCATGTGATCATCCAGACAAGCATCAAAACTTGTGAAGCAATACGAAATTTGACCGCTTTGGTTTCCGTAGCAATAAGATAGGCGCTCACTTACCGGAAAAAAATTCGTTTGTTGCGTTCATTATAGTATCGCTCATTGTCCGCATTTCCGAATGAATAATCAAATAGTGTTGTAATTTACCGCTAGAGCACATTATTTCATTGTAGTGTTCTGAACTGAACCTGAAAATAAAATTAATAGCTCTGCAACTTAAACTATGAAGGACATACTTGATAATTTAGTATTTTCCCAATCTCATCCCATATGTTCTTTTTCCATATTACATTGCTTTAATTCTAATTTCATAAAGATCTTCATACTGTTGAGCTTAGTAAAATAACCTACACCTTCAATATTACCGCGATTGGAGGCCTTGTAATCGATATAATTTGCCATGACATTCTATATTTCGATCTTGTACAGAGCCATCTTCAGTTACAAGCCGGAGCATGGGTAGGTTTGGCAACACTGAGTGGAGGCGAGCGGAGGCGAAATAAAGGCATGACGTTGACGTTTTAGTGCTTTGATTTCGTTGTCACATGTACATTTTCGACATTAATTGACACAAAACTAAGTGCATATGATAAAGATTCAGTGTATTGACGTACGTAATTTATTACGGAATCCGAAATGGCATTTTATTTGAGTTTCAGAATACCGCGTAAGTGCTTGCATAGAGCCACTTATAACTTTTAAAAAAATTAAAACCATACATGTTTTTTATTGATGGTACAAGGGAAAATAAATAAATACTTGAAGAAATGTTACTTGTGCCAAAACTACTGTAAATAAAATAACGACGTACTTTCGCAATACCCTATTCCAATTAATTAACCATTATGTGGCTAGTAAATTGACAATGTTTTGCAGCTTTATGTTGTTTCACCTCTGACGTGAAAGGTCTAGGATATCATATACATTTTTATTTCATGTGATTATCTGTCGTGCTTTTCTATAAATATTTCAGATGCCTAGAAAGCCAGTTTTAGTTTGAAGCTCGCTAGTCACCATAACAATACTGTTATCCTAAATTATTTGTTATAAATATTTTAAAATATAATTTTAAATAGGCCAAGGCAAGTATAAAGATCTACGAAAGACTGAAGAAACATACCTTCAACATAATACGTAACAAAGCACATCATTATCTATTAAGTATGTGCCAATTAGCTTAAACTCAGTGAACTTTAAAACCTGTAAATACGAAGTGAAAAGAAACATGTTTATAACTAATTTATTACAAAAGAAATAACATTAATAAACAAACCTTGAAAACCAACAAAGTGAGTGTATGCATCTACAAATTATAGATAGTTCTGTCGTATAGCAGGCATTCCGAATCTTCAACAAAACTGCAACATTTATGGGATCACAAAAGAGCTGTTTACAATGAACTTGAAAATCAACGGCGTAACTTTATTGATATAGCAGGCGAGACCCAACAATTTGGCCAGAATTCTGATACACCACAAACCACAAGTAAAACTATAAAAATGTAGTTTATACAATATTTAATATTTAGAAGAATTGTCAATCACTTTGTCGTTAATAATAACCGTAAAAAATTCCTAAAGACTGCAACCATATTTTCATTTATTGTCTTGTTTTTATCGCCAACACGCACTTAGTTTATAATACATCAACAATTAACTTTTGGTACGACCGCGAACATAATTCCATCGACACACACTTATATTGTAACATTAATTTACGTTGAAAATCGGCATTACCAACACATGTTATGGATAGTAGGCCTCCGTTTGACAGTTAATTACAGTGTTGCGACGTATGACTCCGGCTTGTAACTGAAGAAGGCTCTGTCTTGCACCGTACGGAAATGCGTTTAGAATTCTCTGGCAAGAATTCTGATCGGAATCCAGTCATGCGGACAGATGCAATACGGCCAAATGAGCGATGGTCCATTTAAAATAATGCAAATAATAAAAATCCGAACGCCGCGTACGAATCAATTCCGGTAAGTAATTCAATACTTTTACTCATAACAGCATCTATTGTAGTTGTAATACTGCGCAATGAAGTTATTAAAACAATATTACGCAATTTGGCCATTTCAATCTCCATACTTACTTACTGACTTTTAAGGAACCCGGAGGTTCATTGCCGCCCTCACATAAGCCCGCCATTGGTCCCTATCCTGAGCAAGATTAATCCAGTCTCTACCATCATATCCCACCTCCCTCAAATCCATTTTAATATTATCTTCCCATCTACGTCTCGGCCTCCCCAAAGGCCTTTTCCCCTCTGGCCTCCCAACTAATACTCTATATGCATTTCTGGATTCGCCCATACGTGCCACATGCCCTGCCCATCTCAAACGTCTGGATTTAATGTTCCTAATTATGTCAGCTGAAGAATACAATGCGTGCAGCTCTGCGTTGTGTAACTTTCTCCATTCTCCTGTAACTTCATCCCTCTTAGCCCCAAATTTTTTCCTAAGAACCTTATTCTCAAAAACCTTCAATCTCTGTTCCTCTCTCAAAGTGAGAGTCCAAGTTTCACAGCCATACAGAACAACCGGCAATATAACTGTTTTATAAATTCTAACTTTCAGATTTTTTGACAGCAGACTAGATGACAAAAGCTTCTCAACCGAATAATAACAGGCATTTCCCATATTTATTCTGCGTTTAATTTCCTCCCGAGTGTCATTTACATTTGTTACTGTTGCTCCAAGATATTTGAATTTTTCCACCTCTTCGAAGGATAAATCTCCAACTTTTATAGTTCCATTTCGTACAATATTCTGATCACGAGACATAATCATATACTTAGTCTTTTCGGGATTTACTTCCAACCCTATCTCTTTACTTGCTTCAAGTAGAATTTCCGCGTTTTCCCTAATCGTTTGTGGATTTTCTCCTAACATATTCACGTCATCCGCATAGACAAGAAGCTGATGTAACCCGTTCAATTCCAAACTCTCTGTGTTATCGTGAACTTTCCTAATGGCATATTCTAGAGCAAAATTAAAAAGTAAAGGTGATAGTGCATCTCCCTGCTTTAGCCCGCAGTGAATTGGAAAAGCATCAGATAGAAACTGGCCTATACGGACTCTGCTGTAAGTTTCACTAAGACACATTTTAATTAATCGAACTAGTTTCTTGGGAATACCAAATTCAATAAGAATATTATATAAAACTTCTCTCTTAACCGAGTCATACGCCTTTTTGAAATCTATGAATAACTGATGTACTGTACCCTTATACTCCCATTTTTCTCCAATATCTGTCGAATACAAAAAATCCGATCAATAGTCGATCTATTACGCCTGAAACCACACTGATGATCCCCAATAATTTCATCTACATATGGAGTTAATCTTCTCAAAAGGATATTCGACAAAATTTTGTACGACGTCAACAAAAGTGATATTCCTCGAAAGTTACTACAGTTAGTCTTGTCCCCCTTCTTAAAAATAGGTACGATTATGGACTCCTTCCATTGTTCTGGTACAATTTCCTTTTCCCAAATTGCAAGTACCATTTCAATCTCCATACTTTTATTTTCAACAGCGTATAATGCAACTATCCTTGTAACTACGCAATAAAGCTTCTAAAACAACATGAAATACGACCATCTAATTTGCGTTTCAAACTTCCTAGCCGCAACAGTACGTAATAGTGTTGTGTACACTGCGCACAAATGTACGCAGAAGCAGCAGTCAAGATTATAGCGTGAGATGTCAAGACGCCTCACTACAACAGCCAAACTGAAGCTTCCTTGAGCTCGAAGCCAGGCGTGGCGTCAAGCGACGTGTCGGACAAGCTGCCAAGCTCTTAAATCCTCTTGTAAACTTCCATTTGAAAACAATTACCCCTAAAGTTTTGGTTGATTGCCATTCTATTTCTGCCGCCTTCTCGTTATATGGGTGACACGGTTTACAGAGCCATTGGGAGTACAAGGGGACCAGGTGACTTCGACCATGCATTACTTTGTGCGAATTTGTGTTACGGACGAAACATCCCGTTTATATTAGAACTGATATATTTTAGGATTGCCAATCCGACTTCACGCTCCTGACCTTGATAATAAAAATTGTCGTGAAGATGACACAATTTATTCAGTACATAACGAAAGTGCTATTATACGTAACCTTGTGCGCAACCACTGTCTAACGTCTCTTCGCAAATTCACAAGTCTATAATTTTAATACATAAAAATACCCATTTCAATACAGTATACAGGGTGTTTCCGGACTGGTGTTACAAACTTTCAGGGATGATGGGGAAGGGCACATATATCAATTTGAGATAAGGAACCCTGGTCCGGAAATGACTGAGTCGAAATTTATATGCAAAAATAGTTGTGTGGAAATAGAATTATAATTTCGCACCACGTGTCCTCCTTCCCTTAACCTTTGGAACAGCCGTGGAAAGATGGTAGAGCCGGATGTTTCCTACGTGGGTACTTCATATTTTGGCAACATATTTTGCCGATCTATAATCATAGGTTCTCACAGAAGACCCAAAAAGTCCCACTAGCCAATTATTATAATAATTTTGTTGTGTTTACATATTTTTTTGCATTAAAATGATTTTGTAATATTTGACGTTGACCTCGTCATGTTCGATCTGAAATTCTGACGAGACAAACACACTTTTGGTGTGATATTAAAAAAAATTACATAACTTAGGTTACGCGTCACGTCATGTGATTGGTTGTTTGGTTAGATTTTGTGTGAACTCAACAACATACAGCTGTGGCCTGTGACGTAACTGTCTGTCCGTACTGTATCGTGACCAAGTTATTGAACAGTGATTATAAAATGCAAATCAGTGACCAAAGACGTCGCAGATCTGTTTATTTTATAGTGATAACTGTATCCACAAATAAGAAAAAGTGACATCTCAATGCTTGTTATCATTTGGTCATGACAATCTGTATGAATTTTAATATTTATTATTAATCGTGGAAATTTCTGCCTCGAAAGCATTTACTTTCGAAGTCTAGTTTATGTACGCAAGATGTGTGCTCTCCTACGTGTCTTCCGCTCTGTAGCTCGTTTTTACAGGCAGTGACAACTTATTCCATATGAAATGAAGACGATAGTTATACGCAATACTTCATAGGAGAATGTTGTTAGCTTAAGACAGTGATGTCAAAGCAAGCGCATTTTTCTGACCTTGACGTCATGCGCGGGCATCAAGCGCTAAGTATGGAAAGAGGAAGGGTTGTGTATGTGAATAAGCAGCCTGTTGGATTAAGAAAACAGTGATGCGTAAACTTCAAACGGAACGTGAAATTTTATGTCGTTATTTTTATATGGCTTCTTTCTGATATTATCTTACATTGTCTGTAAAACAAAAGTACTAATATCAATTTCTTAATATTGCAGTTGTGTTTTAAATGTTAATAACATAATAACGAGTTAAGAAGGAATATTCACATAAATTCCATAGTAGCACAACTATACTGTAAAAAATGGATGAAACACATCATTAATAAAGAAAGTGATATCCAAAAAAAAAAGAGACTGAGTATGACATGATACGTTGGAATTGATATTGACGCTACCGTTAGCCTTATAAAAGTAATCAATAAACTAATCAAAACAATATTACAGTACAAAGCAAAGTTACCTAGGTGCTGTATATGTTCTAAGTGTAACTAATATTACATAACAAAACTCTTATCGCATTATGCTTTTAAGGTGATATTGGTGAGCAACTTCCTATCATCAGAATATTAAATTATTTTCTCGAAATGTGCTGAAGCTATAGAGCTGACATTTTTACAATACATGGGCACGTATCTTTTGCTTATGATGTAACAGCAGTTGCTTTGTTAATTCATTTTTACAAACAATTTCCATGCGAATATTTTCAAAATGTTCAATACACTATCTTCAGTAATACGTATATACGGTATATTAGATTTATGAAAACATTCTGTAAGGCTACTAAATAAATAGGCCTATATCTAAAAATTTCACTTTTCTATTAAAAAAGTTGAGAAAATATTTCTTTTGAATAAATAAAATCAAACTTGTGAAAAATGAGCATTAAAATTAAAATTCACATTCTTATAATGCACTTATACTTATCAGACAAATCTAAAGTTAACATGGATACAGTTTTAATAAGTTCTCTTCCCTTTATCTATTGAATCAGTGCTGGCCATCCCGGAATATAGCTCGACCAAGCGGCATATACTACTTCTTTCGTCTGTCTCTTTCCTTTCCGCTATAAAGCGCTCAGGCTCTCCTGAGCTCTAAAGCGCGCGCTTGCTCCTATGGGCATCAATTGACATGACTGGCTTAAGATAGTTCAAATACACAGCATTTAAAGTAACCCCAAATTTAACCACCGCTGTGCAGTAACAGCATGTCTGACCGTGAACGGGCAGGCCTGGATCAAATCTTGGTTGGTACAAGTTATACAGTTGGAGTTTTTCCGAGGTTTCCTCCCCCTCAAGCACTTGAAGCAGAATTTCTGAGTAACTTTCGGCGTTAGATCTCGGATTCCTTTCGTCTTCATTAAATTTCAACTTCATGTATCACTTTCAATAGTTTCAGGTCGACCAAGAGATCCGGCAAACGTGGTACTGTGATTCGCCTACAGATGGAGAAGCTGCGCAGATCCCAGGACGGCATGGGGACTTTCATAGCGGACGACAGACCTGGAACTGTATGTAGATCCCGCAGACAGGTGGGGCCATGGTGAATCGCGGTATCTACAGTGCCGCCATCTTCAGGTCAATATAGGCTGCAGCAAGATGTAGTATATGAAAATTGCGAACAGATGCCATCGATCTAAAGGTACGGTCACACATCGCTACTTTTGCAGCGCTACTTTTATACTGCAGCTGCAAAAGTTGCGTGTCGTGTTCACACGCAAGCCAAAAGTAGCGCGCTGCACGCTACTTTTCGTGCTGCGCAACCAAGTGCAGCAAAAGTTGCAACTGGAGGTTGCGAGTCTGTTCAAACGCAAGGCGCTACTTTTGCAGCCGCAGTCATGCTGCAGGTTCCCATCTCCGTGTTGACTTCTCAATATACATTTTGTGGTTATGTTCGCATTATTAAGAAACTCATGCGAAAGCTTCCTTATCTATTATTTGCTTTTCTGTCGTATCTAGTATTCAGAAATTGACATTATTTTTACTATAAAGCTTTTTAAAACACCTATATACTTAAATGATAACCAACAGTATATTCACGTAATCAATGTTGGCAACCCTCCTGTTTGGAACTACGCTACGGAAAATTAAAAAAAAAAATTAATTATATCGTCACCAATTATGCTCAGACTGTGTTGTGTATTTAATAACTGTTACAAATAATTTATTTTCATCACATTTAACATTAAAATATATCCAAACAATAAAAGTATAATTGGCACATTTGGGTGGTAACACTGGTTACAATCGCAGCAAAAGTTTCAACAAAACCGATATCAAAAATGCTGCGACTGCAACCCTGAGAACCCTGTTCACACGTCGCTACTTTTAAGTTGCGCGCAGCATGGAAAAGTAGCGGGCAGCAGGTTCGGCAGCCGCTACTTTTCGGGTTGCACCGTTGTTCACACGTCGCAGTACAAGAGTTGCGCAGCTTTTTGTACTGCAGCGCTGCAAAAGTAGCGACGTGTGACCGTACCTTTAGGAGGCTGCAGAATATCAACAAGGTGACGGAGGTGCGTTGCTGTTCACGCGGATTCTGTCAGACCTGGATGCTGTAGCTAAATCAATAAGATGGTATCAAGCAGTGAAACACGCACTCACAGGAATGCGGTCCTAAGGACTTCAACAATCACCCCTAATGAGGTTGCACAATATGTCTCACACTGAGGTGCCAGTCTTCGGGCGCTCCTCCTCCGAGAGAGAGAGAGAGAGAGAGAGAGAGAGAGAGAGAAACAAATTTAAAAGTCGAACATAATTTGAAATCGTTGTCCAACTAAAACTCTAATAACTCCAATTTTAAAACGACACTAGTTGCCTCATGGGTGTCACTATGAGGTTCAAACCTGTCTTCGGATAGTTGACTGAACAACAACAACAACAAAGTGAACTACTGTATGTTTGAAAATAACTCATACATTGTAAAACTAACGACTATTAGATCTGAAACAAATGGGCCTACCAATAAACAGTATCATGAAGATGAATATATTCATTCACTGTCATAAACATAGAGGGCATGTTTTTCTGGATGCGATGCTTTAACGGATAGGTGGCAGGCCTATGGCGGTATATTTATGCATTCTGAAACAATTCGTGTACGGACGTCAGTCGACTTTCGTTTTGTGTAAGTTAATGCACAAGATGAATGGGGCACCACAACAAACGGCACATTCTGATGGCATTCATTTTGCATTTTCTTGTTGTTATTGATTGGGAAGGTGACATTGTGATACATTTTGAACTCGTCTTAATGTGTGTAATCAATGTAACATGATTAAAGTATGTAGTGTTATTTGAAAAATTGATGACGTCACGTGTATCTAGTACCATATTGTAGTTACATACACCAAATCTCCACACTCATGTTAGCCTCTCGTTTTAACATAACTCTCAAAAACAAAAATTCAAATACCTATCCAAACAAAAAAGTTATAATAGGTACACAAGTTAAATGGGGCACCCTGTATAGATTAAATATTCGAATGTAAAGATATTGAAATGTTATGGTTTATTTAACGACGCTCGCAACTGCAGAGGTTATATCAGCGTCGCCGAATGTGCCGGAATTCTGTCCCGCAGGAGTTCTTTTACATGCCAGTAAATCTACTGACATGAGCCTGTCACATTTAAGCACACTTAAATGCCATCGACCTGGCCCAGGATCGAACCCGCAACCTTGGGCATAGAAGGCCAGCGCTATACCAACTTGCCAACCAAGTCGACTTAAGATATTGAATAGCAACAATTTAATATAACTTAGTACATATGATATTTAAAATGCCTTCCAGATACTACAAGTCTTCATATGAGTAACAGATACTTCTCTAGATCGTGGTTCGTAATAATTTAAGTGCACAAGGACTCAAGCATTCACGAGAAACTTCTTGTGTACGAAGAACGTAGCCTCGTTAGAAGGGAAGACACGTGGATTCTCGGAGAGTTTGCATTCGAGGTTGTCATAATGAGCAACACAAACATTCCGAGCGTAACAGAATGAGATGCAGCCTCGTGCAGGTCACGTGGCGAATTGGCACGCACTGCCCAGCATCTCGCTAAGTCTTCCTGATTCTTTCTGAGATTTCACGGTTTGAGTAGGTGAACAGAATTATGCTTAACATGAGGAAAGCTTGAGAAATTCACTTTCCAGATCGCTGTATGACGTTTTAAAAGCTAAGAAGTCCAGATGTTCGGTCGGTATAAATGTATTTCTTAATTAAACGGTTTTGAACTGAAATTCTCTCCTATAAGTTAACTATTCTTTCCGCACGTTAATTTTTAGCAACGACATCAGTGTTTTGTCTACAGTGCGGACTTAATCATTAAGTAGTCCTGGATTTCGATAGCAGCTCTACGATGGCTAAGAAATGATACCTCGTATATGTGAATTTGCAGGTGAGTCAGAAAACTGTTTTAAAAATTAATTTCTCTCAAAATAGACAAACTTTTTATATAACGTGCTTCTGCTTTGCAAGATCTTCTACTCGAGGACAAAATATCAGTTAACTTTCCAATTTTGTTAACATAATAATAACGTAGTTAAACTAAATGACAATTTTTGTAGATACGAGGTATCACTTCTTATCCATCGTCCAGCTGATCTCTGGGGTAACGGCAGACTACTCTTCATTTACATTTGGAATTTACTGTCTGCCACCAGCAGCATCAGCTTACTCTATCTGTCTATTTCACACACTTCATTCTTTTCTATATCCACATTTCAATTTATTCTAGTGTTTCTCTTCACTTCGTTATGTCCATGTTTCTGCCCCATACAATGCCACATTCCACACAAAGCACTTCACTAGTCTCTTCCTTAGTTTTTTTCCAGAGGTTCGCAGAAGATGCTCTATCAAGTGTATACAAGAGATGTTTTTGGAATCAGGCTCATCCCGACCACCAAAACCGGTACGTTATTGTGAAATTGTGGGAAAAAGTAGGAGTTGAAATGGTTATCAATGGTAAGTAAATTTCCAAATGAAAAATTGATATTTTATAGTACATAAGATTTTAGAAAGAATAATTATCGGTAGTGACATTTTGGCAATTAATATATAATTTATCAATGTCCTATTTGAATTAGAATGAACTATATGGGATTTAATGGAAGGACTTTATTATGACAGGAGATGATGTCCAGAAAAAGGAGAAATATTTACGTGGTTATTTCCTTCCACACTAAAAGTGTCAAAATATCTGAGGTACACTCAGGAGATCTTGGAGACCAATACAGTTCGTCCTGGCAATTTTACAAATTGTTATTGTTTTTTAAAAGACAATTTGGAAAGCAGAGTGAGTTCAGCTACATTGACTGGCAGGTGCAAGCAAGCTTCGCTTTGATCGCCCTGACTTTCCACCCAGCGACCAGCTAGGTTACGAGCGACGAACTCGGTAACCAGCCAGATTTCATCATGTACACTGACGTTCAAAGACATCTCACCCTACTCATCAATAGTGATCGTTAATTTGCTGGTGTGTGGCTTCTTTAGTTATTACTACTATGAAAAGATGGCAAAGATAATAATCAGTGTTGAATAATTTCAAGGGAAAAATTGTTCCGGGGCCGGGTATCGAACCCGGGACCTTTGGCTAAACGCACCAATGCTCTCCCGACTGAGCTAGCCAGGAACTCTACTGAACACCGACTCAATTTTTCCCTTTATCTCCACATACCTCAAAGTGGGCTGACAAACCGTCCAGCAATGAGTGCACACAAACTCTGTGTGACTTAAAGTGTGGTTTTCTGTTAACGAACGGTGACGTGTATTATACAAATCTAGTCAGTCAGTGTTGCTAAACGTATATAAATATACCCGCATTATACAATTCAATTTTTCATACCCTCTACTGATTGTAAAACAACACTGGGTTTAGCTGGAAACCCCTGATATTGTCAATTATGAGAATCATTTATGCGTGTTGTTGTTTAGTCAACTGTCCGAAGACAGTCTGAACCTCACAAGTGATACCAAGAAGGACCCCTTATGAGGCAACTAGGCCAGGAGATAATGGGGTGAGGTGGCCAGTTCCTTTCCTCCTCCACTGCATACATCGCTGACTAGTCAGACTTCAGATGCATACAAACAATTCTTCTTCCTCCGACACATATCAAGTGAGATGTACTGTCTGATAATAGACATACATATCAGCCAGAATCTCAATCAGAGGATAAATTTATAAACGTAACACCTGCAACAACTTCTATATAGGACAGAGAGGCAGATCATTTCAAACACGTTACAAATAACACATCACAGCCATAACAGAATTACAAAACACCTCCACATATGCAGAACACATCACAAATGCTAACCACACCCACAGTGACATCAACACAGACATGGAAATACTACACATCCAACCAAAAAGCCAGAAACTGAACACACTAGAACAATATGAAATATACAGACACACAAAAACACACCCCAACGAAATTCTCAACACACAACTCGACTTCAAAACACACATACTCTTTGACTCTACACTACACCACAGGAACACACCCTCACAGAAAACAGAACAAGTGGCGCCAAGACCAACAACGACCAGTTCTGAAGATGACCCATAAATAGGTCGAAACATGTAAACGAGGTACGTTGAAATTTAACACTGATAAGTCCTACCATACATATTCCGAAGTGATACAGTCTTAAAAGTTGTGTAATCAAGATGGATAAATTTATGCTTAATCTACATAATTATTTCTCCTGACACTTTTTCCACCGCCCCAATAATGGTGCCATCTACTGAGAACTAGCGTCGTTGGACGCATTCGTGTCGACGGAATTTAGATACCATGCGGATACCAAAGATTATAATATTCTACAAAATTGAAGAGGAAGGGTTGATATCAACTTAAACTCTAACCAATAAACAAGATAGACGACTTGTGTCTTGTTTATATCTTTGGTTCCGACTTATCCCATGGTTAGAAAGTTCGCTTACACGATCATAAAATCGTAGGTCAAATATCTTTACTTCCTGAAAGGACGCGATACATTATTTGTGAATTTCAATGTAAACACCTTACATTTCTTCAAAGTTCCTTAGGGAAAGCGAGTCATAAACCTCTGGGAACTGAGAGTGTAGTTAAAAGCAGTATTGCATGGGGCATCCTGTAGATGCGCGTGTTACAGTAAACACTGGGGAACACGCGACGTGGTTGAGGTAGGAGGGCAGACGCGTGCCAAGAAGCGGCCCCACAAGGGACAAACACTCCCGGCGCGCCAGTATTCTCTCTGCTGTACAAGTGTGTGCTTGTGAGACGATGTGCTAGTTGCAGACACCGACGCAAATAAGGAAACAGGTGGGAGACACCTCAAGGGTGGATTTACCCTTCCATAGCGTGAAATCTACTCCTCGTGTGTGTGTGTGTGTGTGTGTGTTTTTACCTATTATTTTAAGACGCTTTCAACTGCCTATATTGTTCAAAGTCGGTGACAATAAAATACAGTTAAAAATATATGTAATTTAATGACACAGTCTCAGAAAGCACGTCTCATACGAAACGCTTCCATAAAGTACACTGTGTCCCAAAAGTCATGGTGGGGTTTCAGAGGATTATAAGGTAACCGGGGGTAATAAGGCCCACCTAAGGAATAAAACGTTCTTTCTTTGAAATGGAGACGTTTAGCAATTTTTAAATAATGGAATAGCATACTTTTATAGTTATCCTATAGTACTATTTTAGGTGAATGTTACTTATGTCCCGCCCACTATAGGAGACATAGGCCAGTTTTACACTAATCCTAAACATTTAGTATAACTTGTTCCTTGTGTAGGCAATCTTTTACATTAGATTTGCGAAAATTAGTTTATACCGCAACATTGGCAGTGATAAAAGTGTGAAATATTCGGGTGAAACGAGCGTTGAGCGACTTTCGCCGATTTTGGAATAGACACCGACGCACTTGAACTGCCAACATAGAAAACAAAAAATCACACTCAATTGCTTTCACCTTCATCTTGACGGGATAATAAAAGCCTAAACTAACCTAAGTGCGTCGGTATCTATTACAAAATCGGCGGAAGTCGCTCAACGCTCGTTTAACCAATATTCGTTCAGTGGGCGGTGGATATTCTACATTGACCATATTTTACTTTAAATAAATATTCGAACAGACACATAAATGCTGTGAGCAATGAAAATTAACATCATGTCACTGGGCCTTAAATCCTGCTGTGACAGATAATAAGGCCCACAATAAAGAATATAAGTACTGAACACAATTTGGGGATACAAAGTCTTCATCTTTTTCCTCAGTGAGACCTACACATTCATCGTGCACCCAACATTCACAAGAGACACACACATGTATACCTACAACAATTCTCTTCGCAGACAGAACACATCAGCGTCCCCTGGACGTTTACAAATCCTGAAGTTGATGGTTCATCCAGTGCTCTTTCTGCATTAGGAATTGTCAGTCTTTCGTTTGTTTCATTTCTTACAAAAGAGATTGTGCTTCAGAGTTTGAACTTTATAGTTCAGGGACTTCTATGAATTTGTGGACGTTTCCACGTATTTATTTCATGGACCTTATTTCCTGCTCTGTTACTTCGCGCCAATTTTAATTTATGGAGTGCTCATACGCTCATTAGCGAAAGTTTCACGGTAGCCCCAAACTTCTTAATGTTTACACAATAACGTGCATTTAATATTATATTAATAACACACAGTAAAACGATTAAATATTAACATAAATTCTGCAAAATTTTATAATGAAAGCAGAAATAATCACACATAACTTGTTGCCACCAGTCAGCTACAAACATGAACGAGAATCTTATAAAATTTCTTTATACCTCACTTGAATCCAAGAAGAAATAGGTCTTAAGAGCTGTTGCTCTCATTTGCAAAAGTGTATTACTAATGGCAAAACTAGGTAGTGGGCCTTATAACATGCCGGGCCTTAATACCCTCAGATATCTTATTTTTGAATGAAAAGAAGTAGAATTGGTGCCAGATTAAAATAAAACTCTCAAGGTTTTTCGTCTGTAAGTTTGAGACACTGAAGGAAACAAAAGACGGAACCATCGAACAAATGCAATAATTTTCATTGTTATAATTAATTATACAAGATGCATGTCCAAATAAAAGTGCAATGTGTTTTATAGCTGGCAAAATTTGAATCTGTGACACATTAAGCATATCCACAGCAAACCCATACCTTTTGTGATAATCATCTGAAGTGTATGTGATAAATGAAGTTTATAAGGAGTCAGATGAAGACATTTCTTTAAAGCTCTATACACTATTGTTTTTGAAGTCCTAATATTGTCGGTCGCATTTACCTTACTGATTTCTTTGGACTCTGACAAATGCTCTTCGGATGGCTTCTACCGTTTTATCATGTCGATGGTCTTTCAGTACCCTTTTTCTCCACAGGCTTCCAGTCTCTTTTAACTGTCTATCCCAACGACGAACGTTATTCTCGTGTGGTTGTTCTTCGTTAAATACGCGACGAAATTCACGTCGTACACGAGTGACATATTCAAATTTTGCCAGCCAAAACATATCGCACTTTTCTTTCGACATCCATCTTGTATAATAATTAATTATGACAATGAAAATTATTGCATTTGTTCGATTGTTACCGTCTTTTGTTCCCTTTAGTGCCTCAAACTTACAGACGAGAACCTTTGAGAGTTTTGTTTTTATCTGGCACCAATATTACATTTATATCTTTATGCATTCAAAAAATATTATAATCCTCTGAAACCCCACCACGACTTCTGGGACACGGTGTATGTTACGACTGGTTGTAAATAAATAGGGGAGAGTCGGGTAGTATCGGACATCGGGTAATATCGAATAGTACGTTTCTTTCATCTACCACCATATGGTAGTACCTGAATGACATGGTTACGTTTCTCTATGCGACATCATAGAAACGTAACCATGTCAACCAGGTACTATCATCGTGTGGTAGATGAAAGAAACTCACTGTCCGATATTACCCGATGTCCGATACTACTCGACTCTCCCCTAATATAACAATATTTTCAAGATTATTTGACCATCACATGATTGTAAGTGCTTCTTTACATATTCAGTCTTCATATACAAAACCACAACGGGGATATAATTTTGAATCTCTGAACGAAGTAGCTTATAGCCAATGTCCCGACCTTAGAGGTTTAAGGTTGGGAGGGGGGATAAGATTTTTTAGGGAAGACCTTATAGAGTGTTATATCGCATGGTGTACTCTCTCCCTATTTTATCTGAAATTACTATTTTCCATATAGCAAATTGGGGTAAACTCAACTACATAAAAGGAAAAGGATTTATACCGAATGGCATTGTCGCTTTCAGGCATGTAATTTTTTTTTTTGTGGTTGGCTATGCAACTAAATTGTAAAAATTAGTCTAAAATTTCCGATCTACGGGTGACGCCATGTAAAAAAAAAAAAACATTATTTTACAAATTAATGCAGAAACTCGTGAAATCTGCTCCTAAGTGTATTTCACCATGTTTTATTGCACCTGTACGTGTCATTATAGTAGCAGTTCAGACATACTGTCTCCAAAATATTTAAACAGGTTGTCGGTTATGAAGAAAGCAGCAAACTATAGGCCTAACCTGATATTCCCTAGCCAAGTCAAATCATAACATAATATACCTTAACATCTATAAGCAGAAAGTACTGTATTAATACCATCAATTCCAAAATATATGGGTTTGGTTTTACGCAGAGTCTATTCCAAATAATAGTAAAAAAAAAAAAATTGTCTAAGACTGACTAGTCTTCATAAATTTATTTTATACACTGAAAATATTAACAGTCTGTTAATTATGCAGTGAATTAAAACACGAGATTTTGTGGTGCATTTCTAACGGGACAAAGTATTGCTGGATGACATGCCAATGCCACAAACAATTTCCTGACTTAGCCCCATCTTGCCTTTTATTTTTTAAGCGTTTATACAAGTCGGATATTTTAATATTAAAGGTACAGTTCTCACATTTTTTTCTTTAGTAGTACTATTCAACTGTTAATTTTTTATGACGCCTCTGTCCGACCAAATCCTTCACAGTTGCCTTCACGTTCTCATCAATGCTGAATTATTTCTCATCATATGAAGTATAAGAGAAAGTAATACCACAGTTTGGTTCATAGGCTTTCCCCTCTACTCACACTCTTTACCATCCGTGAAGGGGAAGATGCTACTGTCTATCTCACTAACGTTCGACTAATTGACTTTGAACATAGTGAAAATCCTTATTATTGAAAAGGTTTACCGGTAATCTGTATTTCGAAAATCTATACTAAGCGTTTGTATTTCATTTTATTGTTATTTATATCAACTGGCACATTAAAAAGCTACTGACAGCAGAAGATAAATGTTTTCTTCATCGCTAGTTACTACTCTAAGCATACACAATGGGACAATCTGCACTGTGTCACTCCCCCCTGACTTCATAATACAAACATTCCTTAATTTAATTATTAGTTGAAAATATTGAAAGAACGACATTAAAATATACTCAAACTGTCAAACATCTGTGTCACTGTATTTTATATCCATTTATGTACTTTATTTAATATTTTATTTTCTTGTGTGTACAACTTGGGGGGGTGCAGGTATAAGAGGTAACAGCTACCGGTCTGTTACAGACGGACTCAGGGACAGTAGAAGGGGAAAGAAATACCTTAGCATCCTCTCAACTTGTATGAAATGTCATTTAGTATATAGTCACGAAGCTCAATACGTAGTAAATATGCATCCATAGATAGTTGCTAACCACTAGGATCGCTAATATCGCCTCATTACAGACAATGCGAAATAGCACCGGCACAGTCAATTGTTTCTAGCACCCTCACAACTCAAGTTTCGTGACTGTATATACTAGACTGTGATAATATTGTAATGCAGCAAAAAATCGACTTAGAAATTTCTGTGGTAATACACGTTTTCAGCATCGCTGATAAAGACCATTAGTCATCTCGTGAAACCTACCTGTGCGTCAGGGAAATAAGAAATTGGATAGGAAGCTTCTCTCCCTCACTATGCTTGCTCTTGCAGCTAGTAGCTAGCTCACTTACCCCCATCATAAGGTTCTTTATCGTAAGCTAAGGCGCACGCATGCATTTGGTTCACGAGATAATGAATTACCTATACCGAAGAAGTGATGTCTGTATCCAGTGATTTCTCATTAACTATTTGACGGATTTTGCTCATATCAATATCCGAGAGTCAATTTATCCGGTAGTGATTCAAATGAAATATAATACTTAGTAAAAAAAATAAGGTAAATGATAAGCATAGTACCGCTATATGTATTTATTTTTGGTCCAGGGAAATACTCGTCTTTCATAAAAATACTTGTCTCTTTTCAGACGAGTATTTTCCCTGAACCAAAAATACAATATAAATAGAATAAAAATTAGTATCTTACGCGGATCAAATTTGTGGTAAAACGGTTTAAGTACATGTATTACGAAATGGCGGTACTACTATGCTTATCATTTATAATTATATAAAAAAACTTTATTGGAAATCAATGACATAATGTACGAGATAAAATACACTTTCACAGAAATTTTTCGAAGTATCTGATACATATACGTTTGAGCCTAATTCGTCTATTCCCTAAACCAGTGGTTCCCAAACTTTCTGACCCACTTCTGGGCGATCCCCGCTACCGAACTGGTAAGTATTTAGTCCCATTCCAAAAATACAAATCCCTGTGAAATCGAAAACAATAATTTTACTCAAAATTAGTGGATATTATCCAAAGAACGACCAAAATAGAATAACACAGTACAACAATGACACAAAATATTACATAAACATCATTTCCAGTAGCCTACTTTACTATATTCTCGAACATTTAACACTTTGAATAGTAATTTTCAAGACCAAGATGTTAACATAATAACAGCCATGGATAAAATCAAAGGATTTATACAGAAACTTGATTTCTGGTTTACATCACTTGACAAAAAGGAATGTGATGCATTCCAAGGCATTAAAGAACTCGTGAAACGTATGATACGATAAATACTGGGTTTGATTTTGCGAGCATGCAATTAAGTTTCCACAATTCTAAACAACTGCTTTTTGAGTATTTTTTTAAAGACAAAACAATACGTCAGCCATAGACGAATACTACATCCATAAAACACAGCTCGCTCACTAGCCAAACAAGCAAGGACAAGGGCCAAAATCGTTGAATCGAGTTGTATATCGAATATAGCGTTCAGATTTGAGAGCTACTTTCGAAAAAAAAAAAAAAAGACATCTATCGCATTAATATTTTAGTTTAGTGTGTAACTACATGTTAAATGTTGTTTATATAAGTATGTCAATAAGGCATTTTTTTGTTATATTTTGCACATCATCTCGCGACCCCCTCCTCCTCTCGGCTCTTTACACGACCCCCAGTTTGAGAACTACTAACCCTAAAATCATGCCATGCACGGCATCGATGATCCCGCAATGTACCCAACAAATCGACATCAATTTCCTTTCAAAAATAAATATTTTATCTGAGACCGATACTCAATTTTATCAAAATTGAATTTTTATAACATTATTTCTTTAATACTAATAATTCACAATACAGAATCGGCTCAACTTTTATCACCAAACTTGTAGTAGATATTTATCAAACAACATAGTCCTTTCCATGGTAACTGCTTTAGATTTTGTTTATAATGAAGGTCCAAAGTTAACTACCTCTTAGTAACGTCATTTCCTTCTTGTGATTCCCTGAATTACTACATTGACGCAAATTTAAAGTTAAAGTTTCGTAGATGCCAAGCTTTTAATTTTACGTCATTATGGTTCCGTTTACGTCAACGTATTATGAATGGCTGCATTTGATGGAATGCATCCCAACTTTCTAACACCAGTGCTTTGTTTACTTTTAGGCCTGCATTGTAGATTACGGCCTTACAATCACACACTTTGAGGTCGTACTCAAAGATGAACTAAATATATCGTGAGTTCATTCTATATTCTTCCCAGTTGTGATGCACTGTTGCTCGCCAGATAAGATTTGGCAGCGGTGGAATATCGCCTAAAACATATTAGGCCTATATCATAGGCCAGTAAACAAAAATAACAGAAATAAATCATAACCTACTAAAACAAATAATAGTACATTACAAATAAAAATACTAGCCGAATAAACAGGTATAAGTATTGTAGGATTCGAATCGTGATTGTCCAATGGAATTCATGCATTTATTTAAATTGGCCTCGTCTTGGACACAGTGCCAAGAGCAAATCACCCATACCACAGAAGCAAGAGTCCATGTGGCACAATAAATCACAAGTACTTTGGGAACTGCAGACGTGCTGTCAAACATTTTGTACTGTGAATCCCATTTAAATATAATACAATGAATGATATTTAATAGTAGGCCTATACCTAGGTATAATTATATATATAAGACATACTAATTATTATCTTTCTAAATCAAATGTTAGACTGAGCAAATCAAAGAATTATTTTAGCTTGGCTGCAGTTGCTATGTTCAATAAATTACAAAAGACACATGTACATTTTAACATATTTGAAACCACCTTGTAACGCTAGCTAATATAAAGCCCCTTTTATGATATTAAGCTATTTTTCGACTCTTCTGTAGACCTAAGTGTTTTCAGTAATAGGTATACATACTGTTAATGCTATTTTGGTTTATATATTTT
The DNA here is from genome assembly GCA_025594305.2 of Periplaneta americana. Classification (NCBI taxonomy): domain Eukaryota; kingdom Metazoa; phylum Arthropoda; class Insecta; order Blattodea; family Blattidae; genus Periplaneta; species Periplaneta americana. The sequence continues at coordinate 128,819,498 of JAJSOF020000013.1, read as the reverse complement.
ATTTTAAATGTATTTTGTTCTATATTTTGTATTTAAAAAATGTTATGATTTATTTAACGACGCTCGCAACTGCAGAGGTTATATCAGCGTCGCCGGATGTGCCGGAATTTTGTCCCGCAGGGGTTCTTTTACATGCCAGTAAATCTACTGACATGAGCCTGTCGCATTTAAGCACACTTAAATGCCATCGACCTGGCCCGGGCTCCAACCCGCAACCTTGGGCATAGAAGGCCAGCGCTATACCAACTCGCCAACCAGGTCGACTTTTGTATTTATCTTTGATGTTGTAGTTCATAATTGTTCTATATACCACTTTCGATGCTCTTGGCATTAATACAAATAAATAACAAAAATCGGAAGTAAACTTTGTCATAATTTCTTATAAAAAATAGTCCTCGCCCATTTACCCCCAATTTCTGTAATCTGAAAGGTTTATCTATATGGAAAACGACGGTTAGAAATGTGTTAATAAATTTATTTATTTGCTTGTTTATTTATTATCTATTTACTTATTACTTTATTTATTTATTTACTTATTTACTATTTATTTATTCATTCACTGCATAAAGATGCCTTGTCCTAACTGCTTCGCATTCCATAAGTCTGCAAAATTTTATCACGAACTTTGTGAAAAGGTCTTAAATTCCATGTTCCAACTCCTAAACCATTACGGGCACTAATATGTCGAAAGGCCGCAGAAAAAGTCCGTCCGAAATAAAAAACAAATTGTTACGGATTTAAAGAAATTGGGTTAACTTCCGGTGAGCTTTCACTGTATATAGTCCATATACTACAGAACGTCCATATGGTAAAACGTCCATAAGGTCAAAATGTCCATACGGTGAAAATGTTCATGTACTAAATGTCCATACGACAGAAAAGCCATATGATAAAACGTCCGTTAGGTCAAAATGTCCATAGTGTCAAACGTCCATAATGTCCAAGTTCAAAGGAAAATTCTGCTGGAATAGAACACAAATTTTATTCCATAACTCGTACAAATAACTTATTAATCATCGGGAACCGGAGCCCCACTTTTAGATGGTAACTAATACTTTTAAGATTTAAGATAATTTCTCCTTTTTCTTTGTACCTGTTGTAGTTTCTCACAATCTGGAGAATTTGTCTTTGATTCGTCAAATACGTTTTATTCCCGGCTCTTTAATTTGTGTATGCCTCACTCTTGCTTGCAATATTTGTGTCCAAATTCCATTTTCTTCGCGCTTTAGGCACTGTATAAATCGCCAAGTGGATGGATGTACAGCCATCACGCGTTGAAGAAGATTGTGCCAGTCTTCTAACGCGTTGTTTGTGTGCTGCATGCTTTTCAGGCTTGGGAGATTCATGTTCCTGTATCGCCAATATATTTTTGCCCTATCTCTATTAAAGTAATGATGTTGGTACAGGTATCTACGAAAAGAAAGAAGTGGCTTACCCTTCTGTGATGGCACTAACTGAGGATTTCGTTCCGTCTTTAAAAAATTCAATTCTGATTAGTTCTAGCATTTGAAAAATTTTACATAGGTTACTATAACTACCATGAACAATGGATATAGTGTACATTATAGAGCTATGGACATTATGACTCTGGACATCAGAGTGAAGTGGACATTATAGAACTATGGACATTTTGACTCTAGACGATTTAACAAGGACATTTTCAACGTGGACATTATTTCATGGACATTTTGATGTATGGGCATTATAATCCTGAACTTTATGTCTGGTAACCTCCGGTGATAATACGCGTTACAATTGCTGAAATTTGACAGGAAACACAGAACTTAGGTAATCACAACCAATATGGAACAACTCCATCCACATTTGTAAAAATGTTAAGTGCAAAATGAATTTGTAGAGACAAAGTAATTTCCGTTCCCAAAAACAAACTGATAAAAGCCCGTTTTAACGGGAGTAAATTGGCAAACTTACAATCGTTACTATGAGAAGTTTCTCATTTTTTTCTGTGAGTAGGCAGTGTCCGGATTTTCAAAATTAACGACAGTATGAACAATTTTATATTAAACTGTAAAACAAATTAGGTGATGCTCATAATTGAGCCCAGTTTTTGGTCACAATGAACTACAAGTTTAGTGAACACTTACTTACACTCTCTACTATTTTGTGCAACAAACGATACGGCAAGGGCCCAACTACTAATAACAGGCATGTATAAACTTGTACAGTCAGCTCATGAGAGAAATAATTAGTGTATTCATCTACAAAGCACTGTTTTTTGAAACGATGATTGCTTATATTATAAGAAAATCATACATAATATTGTTCAAAATTTTAAAAGAGGAATAGGTTAACTTATAATTGTAATAAACAAAACATCACAGGACTTTCACTGCAATAAAAATACGACCTCTGTTCAAACATAAAAAACAATAAACGTAACTACTGTGATATTCATCAACCTTCTTTAAATTTAAGCTTACAATAAATATGCACATTTTAAAATTTCTTTCCTTTCGGATAGGCTAAGCAACGACTGTACTTCGGGAAACCTCTTTCAATTTCCCCAAGAAGTTACTGGTGCATAACTTATATAAAATGTGATACATCGGTGTGTATTGACACGATCCTTGTTCACCAAAACATGCAAAACTTTGCTATTATTACAATTTTAATCGAGTCATGTGAGGTGGAGTGGGATGGGTGTGTGTTTATAATGTGGTTGTACGTTTTCATTTCCTATACAGGTAGGCAAAAACAGTTTCAATCAGCCTAATAATCGACACCTAACCTTGTTCCATTGGTACTCTTTTACTATTATCTTCTGCATTGACTGTACCGAACATGCCGTGTGCGTGTACTGTCATCTATACCCCGTAGCACAGCTAACCTGTTTTCTTCACTCGGTGACCAAACGCTCTTTACTCATAATATGGTTTCCATGGACATCAACTAGAACGACGCAATAAATGGCGGTCATATTCATTCGGCGTCTATGAAACCACATGAAACGATTCAAGTGACGTTCATATTCATTCATTCAGTTTCCATGAAAACCAACTGAAACGATTTTAGTAGTTTTAGTAGGTTATTTTACGACGCTTTATCAACAGCTTAGGTTATTTAGCGTCTGAATGAGATGAAGGTGATAATGCCGGTGAAATGAGTCCGGGGTCCAACACCGATAGTTACCCAGCATTTGCTCGTAATGGGTTGAGGGAAAACCCCGGAAAAAAACCTCAACCAGGTAACTTGCCCCGACCGGGAATCGAACCCGGGCCACCTGGTTTCGCGGCCAGACATGCTAACCGTTACTCCACAGGAACTGAAACGACGAAAGAAGTGACGATCATATTAATTTGGTTTCCATGGATAGTAATAGTGATGTTTAAAAAGACGAGTGAGCATCAAAAGCTATTTACGCCCATAACCTAAAGCTTTTTGAAATATGAAGAATGTAATAGTCACATAAGTAAAACATAAACACAAACTAAAACAGTTGTCATACTAAAAACAAGCTCACAATTTCTTTACGAAGAAGGTGAGACCTTATAAAGCATAAAAGTTATTAGTCCCAAGGTAATGTTAAAAACCACTAATAATAATAATAATAATAATAATAATAATAATAATAATAATAATACTTACTTGCTTTTAAGGAACCCGGAGGTTCATTGCCGCCTTCACATAAGCCCGCCATTGGTTCCTATCCTGAGTAAAATTAATCCAGTCTCTATCATATACCACCTCCCTCAAATCCATTTTAATATTATCTTCCCATCTACGTGTCGGCCTCCCCAAAGGTCTTTCTCCTCCGGCCACCCAACTAACAACTAATAATAATAATAATAATAATAATAATAATAATAATAATAATAATAATAATAATAATAATAATAATAATAATAATAAAACACCATCACACAGGAACTGAAACGACACAATAAATAAGTGCCATATTTATTTGATTACTATGGGAACAAATTAAACAAGTGACTATTATACTTGTCTATTTGGTTTTCGTGGAAACCAACAGAAAAAAGGAAACAAGTGACAGTTAATGATTTGTTTTCAAGGAAATCAATTGAAACGACAAAAATGGGGCTCATATTAATTTAATTTTCATGCAAACCAACTGAAACGACACAAATGACGTTTATATTCAATTGGTTTAATTTTCTTTCTCTACGGAAAGCAATTCAAACGACGCAACAAATAAAAGTCACATTCATTTGAATTTCATGCGAATAACTGAAAACGACAAACAAGAGACGGTCATATTCATTTGGTTTTCAAGCTAGCTAAAGTAAAAGAAAGATGCCGGAAAATATGACGGAATTATCTGTGGTGCATTGTGTAGTATCGTTCAGTGAATTGATTCGCTTCTACGAAATCACGAATGGATTCGTGTGATTTAGACTGGGCAAGGCGTCGTGGAAAGTTTGGCGTCGACTGCCCGCTAACGGGCTTGACGTCACAAAAACAAGTCATGGAGCGAGCAGGCAAGATCTGTATGTTTCGAATGACACAGACACAGGGAGTTTGTATTGAACGCGTTTTCCAAGGTCTCGTCTCGATTTAGCAGCGCATATGAAGTCGAGAGCTTCCCTGAATAGTCGATCAGCTAACCGGCATTCCTGGGTTCGACAAAAACAGACACGCGAGAAGATCGTTCAATACAATTTTCGAACCAGAATCGCTTTAAAAAACTATAAAACGCAGACACTCGTGACTTTTAACACCGATTTTAGCCAAGTTATGGACATAAAAATATATGAATGATTGCTTCTTTACATGATAACAAATGATTACGAGAAGAAATATATAGTGACAGGCAAAACATGAAATTTAATATCCTGACCTAAACCATACCTGCTAGCAGTATGGGAACAAGGACTTCCACGATTCACAGTGTCTAGAATGCAATTAATGGAAAAAAAAACTTTCATGATTGTAACCTACCTACTTGCTCATGTAACGCTTTGAGTATATCCTCACAACTTAGGCATTATTATTGACCAAGATTTAAACTGGGACAAGCATATCTCCTTCCTGTGTAACAGATTGCGTAAAACAATTCACAAATTTTCCATTCTACGCTCTTATTTACCTGTTTATGTTCTGCGTACTGTGTACTTTGCTCTGTTTCAATCAATAATTCAGTATGGTATTTTAGGTTGGGGAGGAATGGCAAAATCGACTCTCCATCCTTTAAATTTGCTCCAAAAAAGAATTATCAAAATTTGTCTATATAAAACTTTTGATTACCCAACAAAATTAATTTTTCAGGAATTTGGTGTATCAAATCTAGAACAATTTTATAAACAAACATTGCTGATTTACTTCCATAAAAACCACAATAAATTTAAATTTGATCCTCACGAATACCATACGAGACAAAATTACAGTTTCTTTCTAAATACTCCGAAATGCCACACAACCGCTGGATTAAAACACAGCAGAAGTTTTGGACCCAAAATATATAATGAATTAATTAGAGCTTACCCTGAGCTAAGTACACTTAACACACACAGATTTAAGAAACAAATCAATTAATTATTTAATTGTTTAAGCTGAGTTAAAAATTGATACTCTAATATTTATGTACTTTTGTATTTTCTATTTGTATATAGACCCTATTATTACATGCTGTATTATTTTACCATTTTTAATGTTATTGTGCTCAATGAACTCTCTTAATTTTGTGATATATTTTGTATAATTGATCTGAACTGCGCCCGAGCACGAGCTTCTGCTCTTTCGGGCTGCAATGCCTAATATAGCTCAAGTGTAAAGTATTAAATAAATAAATAAAATAAAAAAATAAAATAAAAATTTTCACAATGTTTTGGTAAAATTTTCATAGATCACAAAAATCTGACTGGCAATATAGTAGCTATCCTTCAGATGGTAGCGAGCTTCGTAGCATGGCGTCAATTAACATCATCATGTATGGTACTACAGCCCTTTGAGTTTAGCCTCGAACTCCTTTACAACGGCTAGCCAATCATGTCTTTCCCATGCCCTCTGTTTGCATCTCATCCCTCCTTTAATAAGATCATTCTGGACATCTAACCACCGTAGTGTACGTCTTCCAACTCTCTTTTTACCACCTGGTTTTGCATCTAATGTTTTTAAGTACTCGGTTACTGTTCATGATTATGTTGCCCAACCACTCCAATCTTCTGATTTTAATGTCAGTGACAATATTAGCATCTTTATACAAAATGTGTAATTCTTAGTTTGTTCTGATTCCCCATATTCCTTGGTCATTAGAAAGCCGAACATTTTTGCGCAATATTTTTCTTTTCCAGGTATTTTTAAAATTGTAATTGCACGTTCAGGTAATGTCCAGGTTTCACTTCCAAAAAACAACGGTCGGTTTGATAAATGCCATAAATTCTTACTTCAACTCTTCTAGAGATAATTCCGGTTTTCGTAACTGCATCTAGTGCTCCAAGACATCGTTACGCTGCAATTTTTCCTTTAATTTCTATTACAACATCACTGCTATCCGTAACTGTTGGGCCCAAGTAGTTAAACAACCTTCTCATAAGATGTATCATTTAAAAAAATAGTCGTCAATCATCAGTTCAGAGAAAAACGATAGTCATTTACATTCGGCATTACAGAAGCTCTTCAGGCTGGTTCACAATAAACCGGGAACGAGAACCAGAATGAAAACGAGAAGCAGAGGACGTGAATATGAACATTTTTATTCACAATAAACCGAGAACGTAGACGACTACGCATATCGATATACATGTCAATAACGATATGTAAAGTCGATATTACGCATTCTGATGTTATTTGTGTATAATTGACCAATGGCGTTCTCTCATGAGTACAAGGCAGCCAACATAAACACAGGTTAACCAACTTCGAAATTTCAACTGAAACATTTCATTAGGTACGGTACTATAAATATGCCCATGCATCTTTATTATAACAACCTATTTTAAGTCTACCATAACGTAAAATAATTAAAGAAACATTTGTAATAGAACAAAAATGAACACAACAGTAGTTATTGAATTGAAGCATGAATATGTAGTGTGTAATACAACAAATACAGTAATAAAATATGATTCACTTACGATCGGTGTTCAAAGAGGCAGCTATTGAAAGCCACGTATTCTTCTTCTTTTCTCATCTTTATACGAGGTGCGCCGCTTATCGTAAACGTGAGGATTTTCCTCAACATTCAATATTAGAATCTCATCAAATAAAAGTTGCTCCATGATACACAGCACAGAACAAAATAATGCATAGGTTATGTCACGATCTTCTTGCTACAAAATATACGACTACAAAATAGCTTTTAGATGGCAATAGAATGAATCTAGTGGGCTGTGGTCGGAAACGTGAACGCCAAAGTTGAAACTTGGCCAACTCTCCGTTCCCGATCCCGGGCTCCGGCAAGCTTTTCGTTAATTGTGAATGCTCACATTTAAATGTACACATTTTAACAATTTTACCGTTTTCGTTTTCGTTCCGATTCTCGTTTCCGGTTTATTGTGAACCAGCCTTTACACCTTACCCCGAAACCATAATTTTTACACCATGAAATGAAAAGATGCTGGTGGAATGAAATTTGTAATGTTGTGAGATACGAGAAAACCTCTAAAAAAACCTTCATCTTCCGACCTTGTTTACTACAAGTATCATTGCAATCGAAGCCAGGGATCGAACCTGAGCTCGTTTCACGGGACCGCGATCTAGCGCTGATATGTCGAAGGGACAGGCAGGACGAATGTCAGATATACGTAGGCTACACTTAAAATGGGGACAAAGAAAATGCTATAACAAAAGACAAAAACAAGAAACAGCAAAATTAAGAGGTAAAACAGATGAGGCAGCAGGAAGAAGAAAAGTGTATTATTTCAAACCGGTTTTTGTACGACACAGGTTTTCACAGTATTTTATGTACGATTAATGATGAATTATCGAAACCGCGCTAAAACATAATTTCTTGAAAGAATAAATTACCATGAATAAAAGTTTACGAAAGGAAAGAGAACATACTTGAGGAATGCCAACTACGTACATCGTTATGCAAGCCTGAATCGCATGTTTGTCAGGTAGTAGGCGTGCAATCGATCACACTTCAATCAATAACAGAACTTAAAATAGTCGATGTGGGCTATTTCCACCAGAAACGACGCGACTGTATCCAAGGAAACCAGACACCAATTAATGAAATTATAAAGAGAGTAATGACAGCAACGGCGCGGATTATTTGTGGCTACTGGCACCGTGCAATGTTGTAGAAATTCATGGAAAGGTGGAAATGCAGCAGCTAGAAGGCTAGGAAAATAATTAAGAAGAATGAGGTGAACAAGGATAAGGAAGAGAGATGAATGAGGAGAGAATGGGAGGATGATGAAATAGAAGACTGGGAGGAGCAGACGGACTAGGATGAAGAATGGAAGACGAGGAAACGAGAAACAGAAGGAGAACACGAAGAGGAAATGGAAAATGAAGTCAAAATTCAGAAAAATCATATATAAAAAAAAGGAAAGATACGGTAGTTTGTCGAATACCCCGCGCAGCCCACTTTTGAAAGGCCAAAATAGTACATTATGCAACGAGCCTATAATAATAGTAATTAAGACGCGAGTATGTTTGTTTATGAAACTCGCTTGCGCTCGTTTCATAATTTTTCATACCAGCGTCTTAATTACCATTATAGGCAAGTTTCATACGACTTTTTATGCTCGACCATATTTCTAACTTGAAATTATTCAGAAGTATTCATTTTATTTGTATCTGACAGAAGATCGGAAGTGACCTTGTTCATAGCTCTTAAATTTGAGATGTGCGCAGACGCAAAAGTATTGATTTTTTCCGAGGAACAATAATGTCATTGACCTTGATGTAATGTAACATGAACTAATTTTGATATAACCTGGAAATTGATTTAGAATTGAAAAACGAGACGACAAATTGAATTTATTTGAATATTATTTACAATTAACGCTAAGTATTATAGTAACAGAACATAACCTTCTGCGACAGTATTGGATTTCCAGCCTGCGTGACGTTTTGCTAGTTGTCTTTCGACTGCATATCCGAGAATAATCGAAAAACTGAACTTTAATGAATAGGTGTACTTTACTGACATACATTAAAGAACTGCTACCAGGTGTATAATTACTACATCTCGGCATGGTCGAGCATAAAAAAAACTTTCGACAAGTGTACTCACGACAGATAAAAAATAATTAAGCACAAATACGAGTACACTGAGGTTGTTGCGTTCAAACATTGTTACATCCAATCCCTGCTGACCTTGAAATATTTAATATTTTCTTCCCATGCTATAATCAGGGCCTTTAGTTGGGTACACATTTCTGTCGGAACTGAGCAGCCAAGCGCCGTTTCTCCGTTATGTATTCGATTAGCTTGGCCTCCACGCTGGAAATTTAACATTATGGCCACGAAAAGCTCTTCTGTTTCCTTTGTTGTTTAATAACAGTTCCTTCATTTTCTTCCAGTCTCTGATGCAACTTTCACTATCAAATTTACAGGCTGTAACACGATTTTCATGTTCCTCTGCATCTTTCACAATTTTTTAGTTTTTCGCTGTTAGTAAAGGTTCACAATCTCATATCTTCAGTGGTACTGATTTTCAGAATTGAAAATATAAGACGCACAAACTATACATTTATCACATCACACTTGAACTTGATTCTGACACATATACTGCTAATGCAAAAGCCATTTAACAGTGTTAACAATTAAAATACCCACACAGGAAGACAATGGCATGCGCTACCATCTTAGGAGTTGCACGAAAGAAAAATGGGGCAATATTGCCAACTTCATTTCGAAAAAGTCGCGCACCCGTATTTTTTATATTTCGGGAAGAAAGTGCGCGTGATATTCGGGAAAATACGGTAATATAGAAGATAAAGTATGAGAATATAGAGAACAAAAAGCAAGACCAGGGAAAGACGAAGAGAAAACGGACAAGAAGTATGAGAAGAGAATATGGAGGACAAAAACCATGACAAGGAAGACAATATAGAGGATAAGAAGCATGACATGGGGAACAGAAAAAGGATGAAAATATGGAGAACAGGAAGCATGAGAAGAAAAAGAGAACACGGAGGATAAGAAAAATGAAAATTGAAGAGAAAAAGGACAACTAGTAAGGGAAGAGGGGAAGAGGGAAATAGGATGGAAACAGAAGAAAATAGAGAAAATGAATACCGAGTATAACCCAAAGGAAAAGGTTAAAAGAAAGAAATATACGTAGGGAATGTGGAGAATGAGAGAAAGATGTGTGACAAGAAGTTGGAGACAGACAGTAACAGGAAGAGAAAAGGGAGGAGAAGAGGAGGATAAGAAAATGGAGGAATACAAGACGGATGAGGGGTGACAAGGAGGAAATAGATAGAGACAAGATGAGAAGAAAAGAGAAGATGAAAACGTAGAAGAAATTGAGAAAAATGATAACATGGCATATTAAGAACCAGAGAAACATGAATACAAGAATAATCAGAAGTAAATGATAAGGAAAGAAATAAATAAAATGAGAAAGAGCGAAAAAAATATAAAAATGCGATGGAACAATAACATCGCTAAATCAATTGTTTCTTCTCAGTTTCGCTGAAACTGACCGCAGAACAATCGTATCTTGCAAGCAACAGCATTAGGGGTGTCGAGCTCTATACACATGTAACGCATCTGAGGGCTCAGTTCTCCTGCAGGAGCAAACACTCCGCCCCTACCTGCTCCACAGGCACAATTTGGCTCGATGCCACATTCCAGACGTCTCACAAGATGACACACATTCACGAGAGGGACAAACAACACTTGTCTGTCAAGGACAGCAAATACTGACCTCACCCAGTTACACACAGACTGTCAGACGCACTCCCATCGAAGATCGCGGACCACTTGTTACACACCATTCCCAAAACCTAACTTTACACTTACAACTCTATATCATAATCAAGATTTTTAAATTGCGACAAAAGTCCATCAGGATTATGACCAATTCCCATTATTACGAGAACTGTCATCTTCTGTTTATTAATGAGAAGATCCTAAGTTATCTGTTTATAATATATTCTTAATTTATTAACATTATGTTAAACAAAATTTTAATAAATAGACTTTTATGAAAGATTGCTATGATCCTTATATTAGGCTATTATGTATGTTTCATCAACGAAGATGTCGATTAACAAAAACCAGTGAAAATGTTGAAGTAATGGCAATGAAAGTAACGAATAAAACACCCAAAAATCATTAAATGCAGTGATGAATTTATAAATGTATCTCTAGTTGCCTTATTAATAAGTCTTTTTATTATACATAAGAATTTTTAACTCTAACTTTTACTGATTGTACTTGACAAGGTCTATAAACACCATTTTATAGTGACCAAAGACTGTTAAACAAACAAACAAACAAACAAACAAACAAATAAATAAATAAATAAACAAATAAATAAATCAGTAACATATAAACTTCTTGGGAATTCCGTTAAAAGAATGACTAGAATATCTCACTCCATAGTCCTGGGTTCAGATGGTGGTGAGTCCAAGTGGAATTTGTTTTAGAAAAATATAGTTTGGTACAATTTCTTATGCCAAAACCCCACAACTTCAACTAATTTTCGCATTCTGATGTAACGTAAAATCATAACCCATAACGCACCACCGTCAATCTCTATGACGGTTAAATGAACTATTCGCTGGTTGCTCCTAGTGGGACAACGATGAGAATCCGCCATTGTCGGAGAAAGAGTTTCCTTGAGACACCCTCATTTTCCAAGACATAATACCTAATACAGTATTCAATTGTATTATCAAATTATCACATTTAACACGACGTTTATCCAGTCAGAGGTATAAACCCTCTCGTGCAGATATATCATCATACCTGACCAGATACATGAGCTGAATACAAATTAGAAAGGAAATCCATGACTTTCCTACATCATGCGAACTTAATTTTATTACTAGACCTCGGATTTTTAGGCTCAAACAGGATAGGTTGCAAAAATTTTATGTAAAAATCCCTAAATGTATGCAACACGAGAAACTCTCGAGCGATGATATTGCCTAAAACTAGATGCATTAAAGAACTTATGTTTCGACCTATGCTAAACGACCCTAAAAATCCGAGGTCTACTTCTCTCTATATGAAGCATTAAGAAATTACTGAAATGCTGCAATGAGAGGAGTTTATACGTCATATATTTGTAAAGAATTACGAGTAACATCCTTGGGACAGAGAAAGTGATTTTGACATATGTCTGTGTGCCTCTTTGTACGCAGAGATTTCTCTTAAACTACTCGACGAACTTTGTTTATACCCGGCATCTATGAGTCAATTCATCCGGGAACGATGTTCATGAAATATATGATTATTCTAAAATCAGGTCAATAAAAAACACTTAACTTATGATAAGAACAGAATTTAAATAAACTTTAAAATGATACACTTTCTCATGTATTTTACGCGCTTCGCAAGAATTCAATTCCTTCAGCATAAGAATAATGTTGTTTCACGCAGCAGTTTAACGAGGTGGTGTGGTTGGCGTCACATTCTAACCGTCTTTTATCAATAAAAATAAAGCTGTTATAAGTATCAAGAATTTTTAACTTCCATAATAAATTTGGTCTTCCAAGCTGCAATTTAACACCATTTTAAGTCCAACCCTATTGAGTAACGGTTAATATGTCTGATCGTGAAACTTGTGGGCCCAGGTTCAATTTCTGATTGGTACAAGTTACCTATAATATTTTCGTTGTAAGAATAATCCTACTGTAAACAATGACACGTGACTGAAGTGAGGCTTGACTGGCCGCAGTTTGGCGCCAGAGATTCTCAGTAAGAGATCCCACCCACTGTTGTACATTCTGTTTCATGTTAAACATTTCCCGTTACTCGTCAAAGTAGATCTAACCTCACTACTATGCATTCGTTTGCTTAGGAAACTATTACTTTATAATTTATTAATTGGATTTAACTCAACTTACTTAACTTAACTCACTTAACTCACTTAACTATATATATATATATATATATATATATATATATATATATATATATATTCAACACTATTTATATATATTCAACACTATTTATTTCTCTCCGTTTTTAGAGGGTTTCCACAAGAACAGACTACCTTGGAATTACTCTTGCTTTTCATCCGCTTACAACGTAAATAACAAAATATCAAAGTAGCTTTTCTTTTATATAGCGTTTTACATATGAGTGAAGTCATATCTTTCGCCATATTTAATAACTAGAATTTTTATTTTCAAATAATACAAGGTTATGGTTTCCAAATACGGAACTATATAGGGCTATTCAAAAAGCAGGACCAGCTTTCAAATATTAATTTCTTTCAAACTACAAAAGATAGAAACACAATTCCAACGTTCCTGGACAGACGAAAGTTTAAATTTTGAACAGTCCGGGTAGAAGTTCCAATCACGGCCGCATTGGCGCTGTTGCTTGTCATGCGCGGCCGCATTGGCGCTGTTGATTGTCTGTAGTAAAATGGCGACACAACAGGAAAAAGCATTTTGTGTTCTGCAATTAGCAAAACTAGAGTCCATTATTGAAGTTCAACGTGCTTTTCGCCGCCAGTTTAATAAACAACCGCCTCGTCACAAGCAGATTTACCAGTGGCATCGAAAATTCAGTTGTTGCAAGCATTGCATCCTGACGACCACAACAATAACACCATTCCATGACATTGGATTGGAAGAGGAGGAGGAGAAGGTCAACTTCATCGCCAGTGGCCTCCCAGGTCTCCAGACCTCACTCGTGATTTTTATCTGTGGGGTTACGTAAAAGACCATGTTTTTATCCCTCCTATGCCTGACATTGGCCTTAACACTGCAATCAACAGCGCCAGTGCGGCCGCGCATAACAAGCAACAGCGCCAATGCGGCCGTGATTGGAACTTCTACCCGGAGTGTTCAAAATTTAAACTTTCGTTTGTCCAGGAACGTTGGAATTGTGTTTCTATCTTTTGTAGTTTGGAAGAAATAAATATTTGAAATCTGCTCCTTCTTTTTGAATAGCCCTGTATTTTTCTGCGTCGTGTGAATGTTTCTACTGGGAGCCAATTACGGGTATGACAGCCACGTGCTTGTGTTTACATTAGGATTTTTCTTCAAGCGAAAAGGGTATAGCTTAGGTTTTGCCGGGGTCTTCCTCAATCCATTAAGAGCAAATGCTGAGTAAATTTCGGCGCTGGACCCCGGACTCATCTCGCTAGCATTATCACTTCCATTTCATTCAGACGCTAGATAACCATAACAGTTGATAAACCATCGAAAAATAACTCACAAAAAATACCATTTTAATGAAACCCCAAGCGAATTTCAGTAGTAGTAATTATAGTTATCATTATTCCCACATTATCGATCGATCTCCATATAGCTATTGCATTCGCAGCGCTCAGGTAGTGTTCCGCGCTCTGCCTCCCATTCAAACGGAACGAATAAGTGGGTCGCGTGCTCAATACGGTCCGCAGGTCTCAATTTAGCACCTGCGAAGTCAAAACAATGCGCCGCACGCAACTCGAGGTGGTTCGATATTAACAATATGTCATGTTGTCGGAGGTTCTGCTATGTCAAACAATCTTGGAGGGTATATACAATATCTAGGGCACTCAAGACTTCGCAATATAACAGCGACATGTGCTCTAAATTCCACCCATTACTTTCACTGTCTCAGAAATTTAAGTAGTCTATTGGGATTCTGTAAAAAATAAAACTATTTTCACGGAAATACTAGCTTTTTAGGTCCACACCTGTGGAGTAACGGTTAGCGCGACTAGCCGCGAAACCAGGTGCCCGGGTTCGATTCCCGGTCGGGGTAAGTTACCTGGTTGAGGTTTTTCCGAGGTTTTCCCTCAACCCAATATGAGCAAATGCTGGGTAACTTTCGGTGTTGGACCTCGGACTCATTTCACCGGCATTATCACCTTCATCTAATTAGACGCTAAATAACCTAAGTTGTTGATAAAGGGTCGTAAAATAACCTACTAAAAAAACTAGCTTTTTAGCTTGTTACTGGAAATGCGGTTGTTTGGATTTTGTCTGTAGCCTATATTTATATGTGTACATCTATTCCTTTATTTTTTTTTAAATAAATGCATTTTGGTTTCGTAACAAGCTGTTTTTTACGGTGATGGGTTGTTAGCCCTTCGCCCAACCCCCAAGCTGGAGGACTTATAATTTATAAAACAATTATACTACCGGTTGTTCTGTATGGTTGTGAAACTTGGACTCTCACTTTGAGAGAGAAACAGAGATTAACGGTGTTTGAGAATAAGGTACTTAGGAAAATATTTAGGACTAAAAGGGATGAAGTTACAGGAGAATGGAGAAAGTTACACAACGCAGAACTTCACGCATTGTATTCTTCACCTGACATAATTAGGAACATTAAATCCAGATGGGCAGGACATGTATTACGTATGGGCGAATCCAGAAATGCATATAGTGTTAGTTGGGAGGCCGGAGGGAATAAGACCTTTGGGGAGGCCGAGACGTAGATGGGAGGATAATATCAAAATGGATTTGAGGGAGGTGGGATATGATGATAGAGACTGGATTAATCTTGCTCAGGATAGGGACCGATGGCGGGCTTATGTGAGGGCGGCAATGAACCTCCGGGTTCCTTAAAAGCCATAAGTAAGTACAGATGCATTTTTCTTCCACACATTCAAACGAGTCAACTTATCCTGGATATATACACATGAAATAGGTACAATAATTCGATGGTACTCCGGTAAAGGGGGTTAAGGGTATATGTACAGTACGTGAATATGTACGTGAACGACCACAAATATTATCAGAAAATGCAGGCCCTAAATTTCTAAAATATTATAAGAAAATGAACTCACAATTGGACAAAAATTACAAGGTAGCTACCACAACAAGACTTATTAGAACTTATCTAATAAAAGTATAAAAAAGATTACTAATAATATTTTTTAGAATTCACTTTTTACTTTAAATTAAATTTTCCAAAATTTGAAAATATTGTCGCACATTATTTCATAACTCCACAACCATTAGAGACTGAATTCTGAAATTTTGTACACTGATTTAACATGCATTTATGCAAAAGACATACTACAATAATGCCCATTTCTTTGAAAATACAAAAATTAGGTCACAAAACATTATGTAAATTTTAATATATTTTAGGTAGGGCAAATAAAAAATTGTATTAAAATAAACAACTCTACATGTCTGAGAGTAGTCTATTTTTCATAAATAAGTGTTTATTACATGCAGGAAAAATATTAAAGATGTCAGAGAGACCATAACAATGTTATGGTTACCAAATGATGTAACTGCAGAATTGTTTTTGTTTCTTTCATACTTTGATAAAACTGGTTTGAAAAATATTATTAGTAACCTTTTTTATACTTTTATCAGATATTTAAGTTCTAATAAGTCTTGGTACCTTGTAATTTTTGTCCAATTGTGAGTTCATTTTCTTATAAAATTTTAGAAATTTAGAGCCTGCATTTTCTGATATTTGTGGTCGTTCACGTACATATACCCTTAAGTAATTTTTTGTGCTAATGGACTTTTGTTCCCCAGGTGAATACACAAGTTAAATTCTAGAATGGGCTATCCAAAATTTTCAAAATCTAATAAGAAGACAGATAAGACATAGAAACGACTTTTTGAAAAGTAAGGTCGGAATAGGGCAATTAGCGATTATGATGATGATGATGATGATGATGATGATGATATCGAACCATCTGCAGTATGAAAATACTCTCATCTTGTAATGAGAAAGTAAAAAAACGGAAAAGGGTAGTATGGAATATCCTGGGATCGAGCCCTGGGCACAGTGTTACAGTTCCGCTTTAAGACGGAG
Source organism: Periplaneta americana (assembly GCA_025594305.2). Taxonomy (NCBI): domain Eukaryota; kingdom Metazoa; phylum Arthropoda; class Insecta; order Blattodea; family Blattidae; genus Periplaneta; species Periplaneta americana. Next base: position 128,802,662 of record JAJSOF020000013.1, on the reverse strand, counting down.
TCTGTATCTGCATCACTGCGGCAATACAGCGGAGCAGTATGTGTGAGGGAAGGGGAGGTCGCATGAACACAATCCGAGTCCCCAGCCCTGCAGCTCAAGATCAGCCCAATGGGGAAAATGAAGTTGAATAAATGACAGGCAGACAGGTACAAATCCTAACCTCTAATTATAACGATACTTATTAAGATCCTTACTTTCTCTCATTGTATTGTAAAACTCTAAAAAAATAAATTAAATATTCTCAAGAAAAAAAAATGGATTTTGGTTACCACCTGTGTCCAGCGATTTTCCCCGAACTATAGGTCGAAGTTTGTTCATATTCAGTACCTATGAGGCAATTTGACAGGGAATGATGTGAATGAAATATTCCTCCACTCCAAAGCTTCAGACAAAAACTTTTAGAGATATTATGTAATTTTACGCACATAGCATGATTTAACATTTTCACGATGATCATAAAATACCTAGTTTAAAACTTTCGACGTGAATACTCTTTGTTCTAGGTATAACTGATGAAAAAGAAATAACATTTTTAACTTAACAAGAAGTTTTAAAATGTCTCTCCTAATGATAAAAAATAAACAGCCACAAGCGTAGCTCAGTCGGCTAAGGCGCTTGCCTGCCAGTCCGGAGTTGCACTCGGGCATGGATTCGATTCCCGCTTGATCTGATTATCTGATTGGATTTTTTCGAGGTTTCCCCAACCGTAAGGCGAATGTCAGGTAATCTAGTGCAAATCCTCGGCCTCATCTCGCCAAATATCATGTCGCTATCACAAATCCCAACGACGCTAAATAATAGTGTAGTTGATACAGCGTCCTTAAATAACCAACTAAAAAAACATAGAAACACGTATAACTTTTCTGTTACCATGACAACAGATTTATAGTAACAATTAATATTAGAGGAGAAAAATTCGCTCCGGCGCCGGGGATCGAACCCGGGTCCTTGGTTCTACGTATCAAGCGCTCTCACCATTGAGCTACGCCGAAGTTAAATCCATAGCACCGGATCGAACCCCTCTCCTCCAGTGTTTTTCCCTTTGTGGCCTGACTCCAAGTTGGGCATGTATGTTGACATTTTATATTAAGTCAACTGTCATTATACAAGGAGCGCACTCAGTTGAATGACTTAGTGGCCGGGATTCCACAATAATATGCACAGTAATCTGTACAGTAATATGCACTGTTGTTCGAAGAATCTTGTATAATGGCAGTTGACTAATATAAAATGGCAACATACATGCCCAACCTGGAGTCAGGCCACAAAGGGAAAAACACTGGAGGAGAGGAGTTCGATCCGGTGCTGTGGATTGAACTTCGGCGTAGCTCAATGGTGGAGCACTTGGTACGTAGAACCAAGAACCCGGGTTCGATCCCGCGCCGGAGCGAATTTTTCTCCTCTAATATTAATTGTTACCATAACAGATATATTCTGTAAGACCGAAAAATAATAATCTTTACGTAAACAGATTTATAGTTTTTGGTTACCATGACAACGTTGCCATTTCTTGATTTCCATGAGAATGTACAACTTCTGTGCGGTATAAAACCCGGAGTTATATCGTATTTTATTTAAGGGGCGAGGATGGTATTTTTTTAAACTTTTTTTCCTATTTGTGTAAAATATTAATTTTTTTGTATGTAGAGAGCTCATAGTTGTGGCAACTCAACCAAATAAAAATATTTTGAAAAAAATTATTTGGGGGCCCAAATTTAAAAAAAATATACCCAATGCAGGATTGTACTAAAACCGATATATCTAAACCGTTTTTAAAGATAGATTTAAACAGTTTTTTGCAATGTATTTGCAAAAGCATGTTCTACAAACTGTCTGTAACAGAATTTTGATATTAGTACCTACGTTTGTAAAATAAACAGTTAAAATTTAATAACAATTTTCTGATTTCCTTTCTTGCAAACAAACGTACGTATTATTAAAATGAAATCAATTAACAAAATTCTGTTACAGATAAAAGTTTCCAAATAGTCTAAAGAATGTGTGTTCTAAATTTCATGCATGTATCTTTAATAGTTCAGAAATTATATCCATTTTTGTCTGGCAATGTAGCAAAAAAAAAAAAAAATGAAGTTACTGGAAACCGATAAAACCGGACGTGATTTAAAAATCCATAGCGCAGGTTGTTTAAAAATGACGTCTCAACATCCGATAAGGGCATAAACACCCACAAAATGTTATGCAATGCATTTCACACATATCAAAGGGTATTTTAAAGAATTTTTTTTTAATTTAATTTACCGCACACAAAAATAAAAGTGGGCGAGCGATTTAAAAATCCATAACGCAGGAAGTTTAAAAACAGCGACTCAACATCCGATAAGGGCATAAATACCCACAAAATGTTATGCTAGGCATTCCACACATATCAGAGTATTTTAAAGGATTTTTTTTTGAAAATTTACTCATTTTTCACCAAAAAAATACCATCCTCTTCCCTTAATACAGTATCGTTATCGCGGAGCCTGTGAAGGTTCCAAAAGACAGTCTCTCATCCCCCCGCTGCGCTGCGCTGCGACGCCGACCGGCGGGCGACTGCGTGCCTATGGACAGTGTCCCGCGCGGTGGAGCCCGGTCGGTTGCGTGACAGCCATGAACTTCATGTTCAACCTGCTCCAAGGAGCCCCGTGCCTGTGAGTCCACTTACACGACAACGCGTCGTAATCTGTTTACGTTCTATGCAATGACGACGACGTTCTACCTTAAAATATTGCTTTCAGGGGTGTGACACTAGCGTCTCTTTGCATTCTAATGCTGTATTAACTGCTGTAGCTTTAAAACACTGTTTTTGTTTACCAACGGTTTATCATCTCGCAAAGCTAGAAGCTATTGTGATTAAATGTGAAAATTATCTAATTTAAAGTGATTTAATTTAACTATACCTTATCAAATGATGTAGATAATGACAGTGAAATTTATTCTATTTTAACTCGGCTTATTTTGTTATAGTCACACGATGCAGAATGATTGTTGACAGCAGTGAAGTTTATCGGGTTATTTTGTTATAGTCATACGATGTAGAATGATTGACAGCAGTGACATTTATTTTATTTTTGATTGTTGATAGCAATGAAATTTATCGGGTTATTTTGTTATAGTTATACGATGTAGAATGATTGACAGCAGTGAAATTTATCGGGTTATTTTGACAGCAGTGAAATTTATCGGGTTATTTTGTTATAGTCATACGATGAAGAATGATTGACAGCAGTGAAATTTATCGGGTTATTTTGTTATAGTCATACGATGTAGAATGATTGACAGCAGTGAAATTTATTCTATTTTAACTCGGGTTATTTTGTTATAGTCACACGATGTAGAATGATTGTTGACAGCAGTGAAATTTATTCTATTTTAACTCGGGTTATTTTGTTATAGTCACACGATGTATAATGATTGTTGACAGCAGTGAAATTTATTCTATTTTAACTCGGGTTATTCTGTTATAGTCACACGATGTAGAATGATTGTTGACAGCAGCGAAATTTCTTCAGTTTTAAGTGTTTACTCTATCTAGTTTAACACATATTATGCTGGAGATACTAACGGCAGTAAACTTTCTTCTATTCTAGACGTGGTTTATTTTATTTAACAATTGTTTACCGCAATTATGCAATACTACTGAAGGCAGTGATTTTTTTATAAATATGTTAACGTGATTTATTCAGATTTCTTTAACGTGCTTCATCACATGATATTGATGAGAATGAAATCTCTTATTTTTAATGTCGCATGTTCACTTTTGACAAGGCTTTCTGATATGCTGTCGCCAATGCCGGAAAATAATTTCTTCTATTCAAATAGAATAAAAAAATACTTAACAATGCTTTGCATTATATTATGAAGACAGTGAAATTTCTTCCACTTCTTTGTGGATGATTTAAAAATGAAAACACACAATCTCGAGTAAAAAATGAAATAACTTAACGTTATATATTTAATAACAATATATCAATTGCAAACGTTAGTGTTGATAATTTTACAACAAAAATGAAGTAATTTATCGTTATATTATTTACTAATTATATATCAACTACAAACGTTAGTGTTGCTAATTTTACATAATGTGAAAAATGAAGTAATTTATTGTTATGTTATTTAATTTCGATATATCAGCTACAAAGGTTAGTTGTATTACATAATATATCTTTGTGAAAAAATTAATAATATAGGCCTATCTTTATGTTATTTAATAATGATACATCAACTACAAACGTCAGTGTTGGCAATTTTATATGATTTGAAAAATTAATTTATTATATTATTTAATAACGATATATCTACTGCAAACATTAGTGGTCATAATGTTATGACGTGAAACATTAATATTTATCGTTACATAATTTAATGACGACATATCAACAACAAACGTTAGTGTTACAAATGTTTTACTTGAAAATTGGAATAATTTAACATATTATTTAATAACGATGTACCAACTACAAAATACGTGAAATATTGAGTACTGCATCGTTATATTATTTAATAACAACATATCAATTCCAAACTCATGAATACTTTGATGACGTGAGAAATTAATTTATCGATATATTATTTAATAACAAACAATACACAAACTACAAACGTTAATATTGGTAATTTTATGAAGCGAAAAATCAAGTATTTAACGTTATATTATTTAATAACGGTATATCAACCACACACGTCAATGTTGATATAGTTATGACGTGAAAAATGAAGAACAGTAATTTATCGCTACCGGTATTTTATTTAATAATGTAATATCGACTACACACGTTAAGCTTAATGCTGTGACAAAAAGTAACTTATTGTTATTTTATTTAACACTGAAATGGGCGCTTGCCTGCCGGTCTGAAGTTGCGCTCGAGCGCGGGTTCGATCCCCGCTTGGGCTGATTACCTGGTTGGGCTTTTTCCGAGGTTTTCCCTAACCGTAAGGTGAATGCCAGGTAATCTATGGCGAATCCTCGGCCTCATCTCGCCAAATACCATCTCGCTATCACCATTCTCATCGATGCTAAATAACCTCGTAGTCAATACAGCGTCGTTAAATAACCAACTAAAAAAACACTGAAATGTGAACTATGACGTTTAGTGATGAGTGATGACAATCTTATGATATAAAATTTGGAGTGCTTGTCATTATTTTACTATTTAACACCTACAAACGTATAGTACTTATGATATTCCCTTGGCAGAAAGTCATGCATCCCTCAACATTTAAAGTTAGAGGGTAGGGGTTCAAGACGGTAATTTCCTACCATGATCAATGTCTTAAAATACACTTACTTCGTACTCGTATGACCGTTCAATTCTGGTGTCGCTGCAAGGACCTGGAGGTTTGTGTTTTTGCAATGAATGACACTCAAACCTTCAAACCTCGTATCCTTGTAGCATTTATTGACAAGGTCAATGTGAGAAAGCACCATTACCTGTTAACATGGTATAGTACTTTCTTACAAACGAAATGATTGGCAATGCAAAATAATACTAAAATTGAACATTCGTGCGCTAAGCCAAGGATCCTGGGATCGATAACCGGCCCCGGAACAATTTTTCCCTTGAAATTATTCAAGTCTACTTCACAGGGAGCTTTACCTGAAAGCCACATTTGCATAATATATAGGTCACTATAGGTACGTACAGAGTTTGTGTGCACTCTAAGTTGGAAAGGGTCTCGGGGTCGATACCCGGCCCCGGAACAATTTTTCCCTTGAAATTATTCAAGTCTGCTTCACAGGGAGCTTTACCTGAAAGCCAGATTAGCATAAAATCTATCTAATTTGTGGTTACTTTATTTAATAATGACGTATTACCCAAAAGTACTAGAAGCGGTATAATTTTATACCTCTTGATGAACGATTTGTTTAACCGAATTCCTAAAAGCACACAAACGAAGCTAACGTTCCAAGATAAAATGCAGTTATACAGTTTCTGGTGGTGGCGATTCGATATCCAAAAACATGTATCACATACGTAATATACAAGCACCGCCCATATTTCCAAAGTTTTCAAAGAGTACAGGTACTACAGATCAAAAACCAAATTTCTGGAGTATATCAAAACAAATTAACCCTTTCTTACCTATAGATACCATATGGTAATAATTAACTTTATAGCATTTATATACTTATGTGTTACATATGAAGGTAAATTTTGCTGGATAACTTTATTTCAATACATTTTCATTAATATAGTTTTGTTTCAAATGTCGCTCATTTCATCTATCATCTGCAACAGTAAAAATAGGCTGGGGTGAATTCTTGGGAGTACCACGGGTTACCGAAAGGCCCGGGGCCCCAAGGGCTTATCAGGCTATTCATTTGTGAATGGGACCTGGTTCTTACTAGGAGCTAAATCAGGATGGCCCACCTGTCACGAATATCACCCACGTTATCATCGCATGTATAGGAAGCACAACGGGCCAAAGCATATCTATAATCTTTTCGCTGTTAGAATAATCCTGATGTAAACACAAGCACGTGGCTGTCATACCCGTGTTGGCTACTAGTCGAAACACTCACGCGACGCAGGAGCAGTGAGGGAAGTGAGACGGTATGAGACGGTATGGAATACCGCCACTGGTTTCTATGGCCAGAAAACATACAGTTAGTGAAAAATGACATACCGTCACTGAAAAAATGTGATCGTAAAAATTTGTTTATATATTTCTTCACAGCAAAGAATACTACCTGTTTGCTTCGTAAATCTAAACCACAGCCTTCTGGAACTGTATTCAACGTGTATTTGGATACGTTTATTTGATAAGTCAACCTCTGGAATGCTTACAACGGTAGTATTTCAAGTATAGAAGCTGTGGTCTATGACTTGTGGTGGCCATTGTTGCCAATTTAGTGACTGTGTCATTTTTGTTGCACTTTTTATTAATAATTAAGTTAGGAACTTTGAAGCTTTAACATTATTTTTGATGATAACTCTCAAAGGACATTGTAAAACGAAGTAACGTGAAATTATTTTATTAAGAAATGTAATGTGTTGCGTAAGCTTCAAAGATTCGCGTTACTGACTGTATGAGACAATTTATTGTATACATCATTTATGTATATGTTGTAAGGGAGAGAGTATGCCTTTTTTAAATCGAGGTATGCCAGAGGAAAATCTTGGGGTAACATACCGCCTCTGCTTTTTTCCCCACTTCCCTCACTGCGCAGGAGAATATAGTTCTGTATTTGAGGACCATAACTTTATAGTTATTTTAAAAGAAAATTTGAATTTTAGCAGGTAAATATGATAAAAAATACAACTTGACTCTATGTACAACATTCTGTAAAAGAAAAGGTACATTTATATTTATTTAGCAAGAATTTCCCAACGAAGCGGATGAACATAAAGAATAATACCAAGATAGTCTGTTCTTTTAACAAGCTGGTGTCACTTGACCTTCAGCTTGTTGTCTGCGTAAGCACGTGGTATTATGGTTTCCTCACTGAGTGTGGTTAAATAAACAGGAATAATACCTTAGTCCGACAGCTACTGACATTAAAAGAAAGTTTAAAATAATTTAATTAAGTAGAAAGTAATTGTTTCCTAAGCAAACCAATGCATAGTAGTGAGGTTAGGCCTACTTTGACGAGTAACAGAAAATGTTTAAAATGAAACAATATACTATACAGAAGTGAGCGGGATCACGCACTGAGAATCGATGGCGCCAAGCTGCGGCCAATGAAGTCTCATTTCAGTCACGTGCTATTGTTTACTGTAGGATTATTCTAACAGCGAAAAGATTATAGATGTAACCAGCTTTCGAAAAGTCAACCAAGCTAAAGATATTGTGACTAGAATGACGGACTGCCAGTAATATGATGGGTTGACAGCTTCTCACCAAAGGGGTTCGAAGTTAATCGGCACTTCTTTCAGATTGTAGTGGACAATGCCGTGGCAAGAGATTTTATCCCACTACGCTGGCTCCCACAGCATTCACGTACAACAATTACTCAGATATCGCTGGAATCGTCTTGGAATGCCCTCTCTAGCAGAAAACAGGAGTTATATAAAATAATTACGATTCATATTTTGTACAGATAGGCCTACTATAGCTTCAGATGCACATTTTTGGCCCATTTGCGTACCACAGATTTACGGAACATAAAAGGACAGTCGCGGAATAAAAAGACAAAATTTACCGCTATTCCTTGGTCACGAAAAATTTCAACTCTGAAAGTAGAGCAATGAATCCATAAGGTGGCCTAAGTAAAAGTAGATTTGTTTCACACTCTGTGTAATCCATCAGCTACTAAAATTTCTCATTTCTTCCTTTGTCATCGGTATTATCCCTGTGTACAATAGCTAATAATAGGCATTAAATAAAGTATTATCATTAGAACCTAATATTCCGTTCTATACACTACAAATATACTGGGACATCATTTTACTTTACTTCAATTTTTATTGTACCTCAGTTTCTGAATGTGCTTCACTCCCACCCCCTCTACTAGTAAACCTCCAACAGTTCTCCACACAGAACCAAGCGTATATACAGTCAAAGTCGCCTTACGGTCATAGTAAACACAAACAGTACTGAGTTAGTGAGTATAGTACGTTCCAGAAATATGTTCACTTTCAATATTGAATCATACTCTCGCACAGGTACTGTCGTCCGTTTGCCTATGTCGCATCCCGGTTTCCCCCACCCGCTTCTGCTCGTTCCTCTGTAAAGGCTAGTGACTGGGCTGTCTTAGCTCTTTTCTGAAAAACATTAATTTCTGTTAGGAATTGGACGTCTACGTAATATTATACAACTGTTTAAAATAACTTAAATAAAAGGGCCCCGTTAATTAATTGTCATGTGATTTCTGTCCTTTCTACGACCCTGCGACAAAACCACTTGGACGGACAGTAGATAGCACGTCTGAGTAATTTTATCTTTTCGGATCGGGGAGAAGTGGAGACTGAATTTACAGTACGTAAGGTACTCTTTTATAGAGGAGGTACAGAATTATTTCAACATGAGTTAATAGTACGAAGAACGAAACTGGTAACTGTAGTTAGGTACTAAAGAAAAACCTAATGAAAATTATCAAACTCAAAATCGCGATATTTCCTACTTTACGTAAATGGATGAACTACTGTACTTTTCTTCCCTCTTATACCTAGTAAAGTGATTTGTTTGTATTTTACGCCAGTATCATCGAACTTCAGTCGTGGAAGGGGGTAGCAAACGGTGTTTCCGGTTCTCGACCGTTAATCCAAAGTTTAGCCAAGTTAATATTAGAAATGTTAGTAAAAATAAAATGATGTCCCTGTACAATTAAACACGTGGGAAGTAAATCGTCAACGTACAGGATGAATTATTTACAACATTTGGCTAGGATAGACAAAACAAGAATTACGAACCAGCTAGCTGACATGTACAGTCTTAGACACAGAAATGACCCATCTCCTGCTGCATGAATTTGTCGATGTCCACTTCGGGCAGCGTCTGGTTCATACGACTAGGGAAAGGATGTTTATTTTGCACCCAATTTAGCCCTTGAATATGTCTTTGTTATGGATTATGTATAACATTTTATCTATAACCAGACAAAAGCAACAAAAAATAAAACAAAGAAAAACAGATCAGAGTCTTCCATAAGAAATTCGTTAAAGTGTAAATCTAAGCTTTCACGGAATCAATCGAAGTCTTCCGAAGGGGACTTAGTGTATGGCAACCGGTCATTTTTTTTGTCTAAGACTATACATCTATTATCCGGCAGTACATCTCACTTGGCGATATGTGTCAGAGGAAGAACAATAATTGTTTGTATACATCTGAAGTCTGATTAGTGTAATATGTAACTAGTCAGCGATGTATGCAATGAAGGGGAAAAGGAACTGACCACTCTCCCCCATTATCTCCTGGCTTAATTGCCTCATAAGTGATGCCTTATTGGTGTCATTTATGAGGTTCAAACCTGTCTTCGGATAGTTAACTAAATAACGATTTTAAATTAACTACGAGGGAGAAGACGGCCGAGAAGAATTCTCAAGATGATTCTTAAATGCTACGTTGGAGACGAAAAGAATCAACTTCTGACCTTGATTAAGTTCATCATGGTGGACACTACAGGCTCCTTCTCATAAGAAGACTGTTAATGAGCCATATCGAAATCTTCGCTCAAATTGCGCACACATCGGTAGCGGTAACAGTAGTAATAGTAATAGCTCTAACAAGTATAGTCCCGTCGCTCTAATTTCCGGCAGCCAATCGCGTTGCAGGTCGGCTACATTTAAACGTGTGCGTCTTGTGATTCGCTTATGAAGACTTTATTCATTTCTTAAGACTCGATAAATACTTAATATAATCGCCCGCCATTTTGGCTTTCGCAGAAAGCACACGAAGACATTATTTGCCGCTCAATTATTTGCTGAATTACAGTGCGTTTGATTTATTATCATAGGAGCTACGACATGATAATGTTTAACGGTGTGGCAAACAGATTCCTCGTATGGTAGCTCGGCAACGAAAGAACAAAATGGCGAACGATACTACCTACCTAGACTTTATAGAGCCTTCACTTCCTAATACGTAAGCAAAGAGGCGGAATCACGCCGGAAATAACAGCGTCGCGACTATAGTAGTATTTTATTTAATTTCGTACAATAATACACGATATAAGAACATTTTTCTTTTCTTGGCAAGAATACGTTTTTATTTATTTATTCATGTTTATTTATTTATTTCCTTATTTATCCATGTTTATTTATTTATTTATTTATTTATTCAGTCATTCATGTATTATGTATTTTCTGCTATTTATTTCATTATATATATATATATACTTATTTACTTATTGATTAATATTTATTTATTCATTATTTATTTATTTCATTTTTCAATCCAGTTTATGTAGCACTAACTGAAGGTTCGAGTACCTGCACTGGTAGGCGTACCGTACGTTGAGAAATCCTATAATAAACCATTTCGTCGTTGTTCCTGCAATAACTCCTATGTGCAAAATATAAAATTTTTCAGTAGGAAGAAAAAACATATCTATTCATCCTATGGCAGCCGTACATAGGAGACTGTGAATTCTTACATTTTCGAAACAAAGAAATATAATTACATATAGGAGATTTTATTATTTGCTGTATCACTATTTAAGTTATTTAATAGAGCAAAAATCTGAAAATGGACAAATATGTCACATAAAAGTTACTGCAGGAACAACGTCGATTTGCTTTACATTTTGTTTTTATTTTAACGGTTGACAGCGTTTACTTTCCAAACAGCCGCCATATATCATCATGTCGGACATATGACAAAATCAATTGAGTCTGTGTAACGTTGGTATGTCCACAGAGCAGAAACAATGGCTGGAACCAGCTCAGGAATCGAGCTTCTGGTACCAACGGTATCTGACGTCATATTCAAGTACACGTGGGTGATCAAGAAATACGCACGTGCCATAAACAAGCGAGACTCATTTGACAGTCCGTCCTTCGACTTCAACGTGAACGGCGTTCAGACGCGGTGGAACATGTCCATACGCTTCTGGAAGGGCCCCGAAGGTAAGCGCCTCACCAACCCAGTTGTCCTGTGCCTCAACCTGCTGAGCTGCAGCATCGACGAGCCCGAACAGGCGCGGGTTCGATTCCAGTTTGGGGTCTACAACGTCGAGATAAAGCAGTGGGAGATGTGCCACGTCAGCCGAGTGGTCCTGCACCTGCAGAACACCCACGAGATGCTGTCGCTAGGCTACAGGGATCTCAGCATATTGGAGCGCCACATGGAGCCACCCGGCGGGGATGTGTCGGTGTTCGTGAAGCTGCAGCTGGTGCAGACAGAGGCAGACAAACATAGTTTGTCGCAGGACCTCGCAAGGATGCTGGCACATACGACCACGTCCGGCGACAACGCAGGTAAGGCAGTCTTTATATCTGTAAACCTGCCAGTGTTCCAATACAAGATTAATCTCGTGTGGTAAAAGGCTTCATCTTCATTTGTTTGTAGTATTCTTCAGTTCCTTCTATTGTCTTTCCTTTTCACATTTCTTCTCAAGTTCTCTTTTTGTTCCCTTCCCTTTCTTGCTCTTGTTCATTTTCGTATTTTCTCTATTTTCTTATCCTCCTGTTTGTTTTCTTCCCACTTCCTCTCTTCCATCATTACTTTGAGCTTTCTTCCTTCTTTTCGATGTATTCGTTATCTCTCTTTCCTCGCTAATTCAATTTCCCTTTCTTCTCTCTATTCATTTACCTCTCTTCCCGTCTTATCATTTCCTCCCTCTTCGTTATATTAATTTTCCTTTCTTCTTTTCACTCGAACACGTAACTCAATCTCTTTTATATATTAATTTTTTACACTTCATCTTTTTTCCTTATTCATCTTCTTACTTCCTCCTCTCTTTTCTTTAATCCATCATTTTCTTTTATTTTACCTTTCTCTTTTCTATCTTCCTTCATTACACATTAATCTTTCCTTTACTGCTTCTTTCTTTTTTCTTCCTATTTTTTCTCTTCTCTTTATTAAAATCTTTCTTCCTTTCCTCTTTCTATAGTTATTTAATTGATACCTCCTTCATTCTCTTTTACTTCTGTTTTTTTACATTTAACCTTTTCTTTATGTTCATATCCTTCCTTCCACCTCTTTTCTCTTTAATTCATCATATTTATATTTTTTCCCCTCTTCAAGTCTGTCTTGTATACCTACATTAACCAAATCTGGAGATCTTGAAATAAAATATTCAAGAGATGAAAAAATATTTTTTCTGTGTGAAATACCTACAATTTCTGCATGCTTAAGCAACTGAGTCTCAATTTAAAATTTCTTTGTGTATTTTTTCCTCCTCTTTTCAGAAAAAAAAATGTACATATATGCCGTGATAATTTTGATTTTCCGTAATAATTTTCCCTTTGGTCGTAAATTTTGATTTTCCGAAATAATTTTCCTTTTGGCCGTAATGCCATAAGAGCCACCGGCGTAGCTCTGTCGGCTAAGGCCTGCCGATCCGGAGTTGCGCTTGGGCGAGGGTTCGATTCCCTCTTGGGCTGATTATCTGGTTGGGTTTTTCCGAGGTTTTCCCCAACCGTAAGGCAAATGTCAGGTAATCTATGGCGAATCCTCGGCTTCATCTCGCCAAATATCATCTCGCTATCACCAATTCCATCGACGCTAAATAACCTCGTAGTTGATATTGATACAGCGTCGTTAAATAACCAAGTGATGCCATAATAGTGGGGGAATCCGTAATAGTTGGCACCTCTGCTCTAGATACACCTATAAACCAATAAGGAAGCACAGATTTGACATTTCGTCGAACATACGAAGTTTTATCTTTGACATCTGCGTATTTCAGACAAGCAAGCAAACATCTCGCAGACACAAGGAAGCACATATTAGATATTTGTTGAATATCCGGAGTTTTGTTTTCTTTGACATTTGTGTATTTCCTCAAATAGGCCAGCAGTACCTCGCAGACATGCACGAGCATAGATTTGGCATTGCTATTAAATGTGTGGTCCTCACATTTGCGTACATTCCGAGATAGACCAAAAATATCTAGCAGACACATAGGAGAACAAATTTACATTGTCGCTGAACACCTGAAGTTGTGTTCTCTCTAACATAGACGTCTTCTCCACATTAGGTAACAAATTCTAATGAGATGTAATTATTTGCAGGAGACATTATGCTGCAAGGTGACGGCGAACGCAAATTCCCTGCTCATAAATGCCTCCTGAGCGCCAGGTCGCCGGTGCTAGCCGCCATGATCAAACAACACGACGAGATAAACTACAGTGGTGACGAGAAGCAGGACAAATGCCTGGAGCTGCCCGGTCTCAGTGACGAAACCCTGCAGGAGCTCCTGAGATACATCTACACAGATCACGTTGACAATCTGGACTCTATCGCGTCCACACTCCTGCCTGTGGGGGAGAACTACCGCCTCCCCGGACTCAAGCTACTGTGTGAGCGAACACTAGTAGAGACTATCACTCCCGAGAGTGTTGCATCGCTACTCCTGTTGGCTGATCAGTTTGGCTGTGATGCCCTCAAACGGGCAGCTCTCGCATACTGCGAGGACAACGCGACGAGTATAAAGAAGTCATTAGCGTGGAAAGTGATGGAACTCGTGAACCCAGACTTGTTCATGGAGGCATGTGAAGCGGGACTTGGGAGCTCCATCTCCAGCAACTTGGACAGCATCCCCAGCGACACCGAGGACATCGGTTTGTGAAATGAATTTCAGGGTTCGCTGGAGTCAGAACCACTTTTATGTACAAGGAGCCTCGCGTTCCAGGGACATAAGAAGAATTCCAGAACCCTTAATGATATCCTGCATTTGTGCCGGCGAATGCGTTTCAATACAGTTGTAAATACTTCACATCTTGTGCGAAGTTTCAGAGTGAAGACATGAAATAAGAACTGAATAATATAATATTTATCTTGATTTGTCTTCAACTTACGTGGCTGGTCAGATATAAAGTTCCTTGCACTGTTATACTATCTAACGACTGGCAATTCTTTATTAAACAGTCCTTTAAGCTACTGGTACAGAAACTATTCAGGGACGAGGTAAGACAATAATTAATTAATTAATTATCGTCCTCAGTCGTATAGTGTTTTCATGCTCGCCACTGGATCCGAGGGCTGCCACTTCAAACCCAACTGAGGGTAGGAATTCAACAATTCAACAGAATTAGACCCTAATTTAGATAAAATTTCATTCTGCTCACATTTTGCAGGTAATGGCACTGAAATGACAAATATATTTATTGAAAATTATTGACATTAATCCCTATATACAGTATTATACATTTAAAATTTTCTTCCTTTTAAATAATAAATTAAAGAGTTCAGTTTTGAGCTTTCCTCCGCAAGACGGAGAAAGAAATGGTGGAAGGTGTAAGCCTGCACATTGAAAGGAACTTTGTCCTTTCGCAGTGCAGGTGGAGTCGAGAAAACTCGCTCGTGTGCCACCAGACGTCTTCCTTCGGCCACTCCATTTCAATGCCACCAATGTAACTTCAGTTGCACGTGGAATTGAACTTCTGGCGGATGTTTTTCTTCCAAGAAGTCAGAAGAAGGAAGTTAACGTAATTTATTGCAGTCCATTCAAATATGTGTCACATGGACTACCATTTATCCTGACCATTCTTAGTTCTTACATACACGGAGAAAAATGGGTTCCAACTTCCGTAACAGGGAAATGGAACCTGCACTGTATATAATAGACCTTTCCTACTACTTGTATATTGTAGAGCAAAATTTAGCTAGACTTTTAACCTCTAAAGAGACAAGCATGTATAGCAAGATTACTTCTCACAGGTTTGTTACAAATGTGTTAAATTAAATTTAACGCGATTTCTCTATCGTTTTTGTCCTTTGCAGAGTTTTTCTGACGTAGACAATTTTCATTCCAGGGCACAGTTTCCGAGTGTTATTGCAAACATACCTGATCAAACGTTCAAGATCTCACGACAAACTGTTTTCGTTTTTACTGCATTTACACATCAAACCAATTATTATTACTATTACTACCACATCCAAGACATTATTAATATTCATGAAATAAAGAGTGTTTACGTTAATGCTTGGAGCTGTTTACACAATTTGTCAATAAGTGGCCTTAGGAATGACACACTCACATGCTAATCATCTTCAAGATGTGATGTCTATTCCTTGTTTGATTACACTATTTTTGTGGAAGATAGTGCTGCAAATACGTCAAAAAAAGATAGCAGAGCCATCATATATTTATTTCCAATTGCAGGAAACGCTCGGACACGTCAAACAGAATATTTTAAAAGACATTTTTTCACAAAAACAAACCATTCTTGATATCATTGCTGTGCGAGTTGTGATGTCATCGGTAACATTTTTAAATGACACCCTGTATTTTCCTTATATCATCTCAAAGATTTTATTATTATCCATGGCTACAAAAGCTATTAATAGTTTTATACAACAAACATTATGTAGATAACTCTACATAATTTATGGTCAAAAGAAAAAAAAATCAACTAAATAAATATTGTCCTTGGGATCTCATTCCGAATCTCACATCTATGCTCTGAGCTAGAATGTCTAGCTGACGGATAGCTAGTCAATAACTGCAATTTTTAGCACTGTATAATTTGATTGTATTATACTTCATTTTATATCATAACTTCCATTCAAAACAGAATAATCCCAAAAGTATGTATCTTAATCTTAGATATATGCCACGACCAAGCATGTCTAACAAATTTAATAAACACACAGAAATATTAATATAAATATAAGCGATTTCTTGTATTGCTCAAACTGTTGTGTATACAGTAAGGGACGCTATATGTGATCAGCTGACATTCGCTTGTGAAATAAATTTGTGATCCAACATTTTCCTTATGTTATTGTGATATTAGGTAATGAACTATAATAATTGAAAGATAAAAATGTAAAAGTGTAAATTTCCAGTGCAGAAGAAGTGACATGTATGAATACATTTTCTTCTCAAGGGACCACGCTGAAGTGGTGGATTACAAATCCTGTAGCAATATAGCAACTATTTCTGTCCATTAGATTAAAACATTATCAACAGCACTGTTGTTTTCTCACAATAAGTATAAATTGTCTTAGAAGAGAATCGAGACAATAAAAAGAATAGATTATTTAAGACACTGCTTATGTACCTCATATCAATATGTGCAGTAAAACCTGTTCTAAGTAGTCACCATTCTTCTGAAAAAATAAAATGGCTGTTAACAAAATGGGTATTAAATTAATGTGAAGAAATTTTGGAATGTGGACATTGGTTTCATATTATCGCATGATTAATTGTGTAATAGTGAATATATATACGAAATCACAATTTAACTTCTTTAATTTTAAAGTAAAGAAATCAGCATACAGCAGACTCACAAAATTCTGAAAATATTTATTTGTAGAAAAACAAGTCTTTAATGCTACCTGTTACATATTTCTACATTTCTCTTTAGTAACGACATTCTTTGAATCAGCACACATTTATTGGTTTCTTATCTCTCTCTCTCCATCGTACATCCTAAAAAAATTATGACTTTGTATATTGGTACGTGAAGTACGTAATAATGGAGCAATTCTCCTAAAGGCCAGCAACAAAAAAAAAAAAGAGAGGGGTAGGCATTATTTCCAACAGATGACAGTTATTCAGAATTACCAACCATAAACAGCATTTATTAATAATTCCCGTTATCAATGTAGTTCTTTCAATTCTTTAATGCTTATGCATATAATAACTGTTTAAATATTCAAATTACGTCATATTATTACTATTATTATTATTATTATTATTATTATTATTATTATTATTATTATTATTATTATTATTATTATTATTATCATCATCATCATCATCATCACTATTCACAATAAATTATTATAATTAATATGACAGTAAGTGCAATGAATGGTTTTAAGATTCTTGTTTGCATTTGCAGAACAAATTTTCAAGCTGTGATGCCATCTTCAAATGTTTTTAACTAGAAGAGAGACCTAGTGCTTAAAGCTTAAATCTGTCTCCAATTGTGAATGCAGTTCCTTCTTATGAAGAATTATTATGACCACATCTAATAGTTACCGTGATATTTATATGAACTTTAAGGAAAATTAAATCAAGTGGCCATTTCAACAGGTTTTACGGTACATATTACTATTAATAATAACTCCATGCCAGATGTGACACTGCTATGCATTGTATCCCAAAATGTATTCTACACCAATATAGTAAAAATTGACTGAGTGCTCTAAAGGTCAGAAATATTCAAATTCCTTGGTTGAGAGGTCGGCTACCAAGATAATGAATTTAAGACAATTTCAATGTTTCAGTAATACTATTTTGCAGGAAGGACTCAATGAAACTGAATAGAGCTGCCTTGTAATATAGGGATAATATGTTTGGCTAATACACTGAGACCTAGATTGACTCCCGAAACCAGTGCTCCATGCCTATATGTCCACAGAGATTAGATGACCTGGTACATTTCCATGAAAACTCAACAATACTGCAGAATGTGATCAATTTTCCCAGAAACAAAATAAAATTTAAATCACTATTAGATAATATTATGAACAATATTTTCGAAGTACTTTTTAAATCAGGCCTTAAAGGTTATATATTGTTTTCAAATAGAAATACCATTAGATACTAGCAAAATAATACAACAGACTTTCTTTTCTATGGAGCTAGAAATAAATTTAAAATTTTCAATGCCACAAAATTCCCTTAATTATGTACACGGCCGTGTTTTATTGTTATTAGCTACGAACTCGAAATGTGACTCACAGATGCATCAAGAAGGTTTATCGAAAATGTGACTGATGTACGACAATAATTTGTCTTATTACTTTATATTTGATTTATTAGCTTTTATTAGTATTATGAGTTGTATTTCTATTCTGTCACTTTTATGTACTTTTCGTATTTTGACTATGTCAATTGCCATGCAAACAAATTCAAATTCATGGTGTATTAAGAAATTATTGTGATAGTGCAAAAAATGTATTTTCTATATGGAAATGCACATTTTTAGCATCCTTGATACCAGAAATGCACATGCTGTTTGTCTATCCATCTATCCATCTGTATACAGCAATTTCTCCCAAGGATCTGGTGTATATAAACTGCTTATAAAGTTTTTAGAGTTTCTGACACATCTACATCAGTACCGATTGACAAAGAAGACTTTGATACCATTTACGAACATAAACTATCTACCAAAAAGTAATTTGGCACTGTTTTTGCCCCTTTAGAACCTCGTGGTACCACCTCTTGTTGCTATAACAGCAGCCACCCCATCAGGCATGTTCTCCAATAGTTTGTGTAGGATATCCATTGGAATGCGTCACCATTCCTCTTGCAATATGGCACTCAGTTGGACAATGGAAGTTGGCCGAATTTCCCGAAACCTCAATCGCCGGTCCAATTCGTCTCAAAGGTGCTCAATGGGATTGAGATCTGGACTCTGTGCAGGCCAGTCCAAGTGGTGAACATTATTGTCTGCATACCATTGCATAGTAGCCACCGAAACATGGCATCTAGCACATAAAATCCTGGGTGCCCAATTACTTTTTGGTAGATAGTGTAGTATCATTCGTATTTTGAAAGAAAGGAAGTCTAACCTCAAAGGTGTTATTGTGTTCTTTGAAAAGAATTACAAAAGGAATGCTTAAAAGAAGAGCATTGCAACAATACTTTCCTAACCGGTTCAAACTAAATTGCTTAACTGTTATATAATCTATATATACATGCCAAGCTCTTTTTGAAAATATCTGTAAAACTGTAATACATATTATTATCTCTTGGAGATGATGAAATGTTGCAGTACTGAAAATTTATACATACAAATTACTGTGAAAGTACTTATTCTAGATTTTCTTTAACTCAATATTTTTTATATAGTGTATAGTCAAGTTTATCCCAGATGGAGCAAAGTTAATCTGTTATGGTTTTAATTTTTTTTGAGTGGGGAGCATAAATTGCTGTATAAAAATAAAATTGGTTTTAATTTTTTTTTAATGGGGAGCATAAATTACTGTATAAAAATAAAATTATCACACCATGCCAAGAGTATTGTACAAACTTACTAATCCTCCCTATTACTTCACTAAACACGTACTTTCTAACAATACTTAAAAATAATCTGGTTTAACCCACTTTACAGTACCACTTATAACATCTATAGCACTCAGTCATTTCTTCACTAATACTACTTCTATACTGCTCATCAATAAATAATTAATCTACTTTTTATGGATGTATGAATAATGTTAGCTTATACGAAATGTGTCACAATGGTATTGTAGAAGTCCATCATGTCAGCATCCAAACAGCACGAAAATATCAAATTTTGCTATAGTAAAGTGACATTTCAAATTACAAATGCTCCAATATGTATATAAACCATGTATATGGAAACCAAGAATTGAACTAATGTATTTAAGAGACTTAAATGTGAAAGACTAACATAATAAGTTACCACAGCTGCAATACAAGTCCTTCAGTTTATATGTTTTTTCCAGGACTGTTTCCAACAATGGAGAACATACATGGGTATAATTTTTCGTCAGAAGTTCATTCTTTTGGTGAAATATAGATTTGGAAACTTAAACTTCATCTTTTCCATGAAAAATGCAAAATAGACTGTGATGAAGACTTTGAAAAAGTTGTTGTTTTCTAATGCTAGGCATTTGAAAATAAAGTCATTTGACCTCTTGCACTCCAATATACTTTGAAAAAGTACACCTATTCATTAAAGTTCAGGTGTTTCACCAATTAGAAAACACCATTGTAGCAATATGAAAGCGCAAGTATCGATTATTCTCGGATATGCAATCGAAAGACAACTAGCAAAACGTCACGGAGGCTGGAAATCCAATACTGTCGCAGAAGGTTATGTTCTGTTACTATAATAATTAGCGTTAATTGTAAATAATATTCAAATAAATTCAATTTGTCATCTCGTTTTTCAATGTCTACATCAATTTCAAGGTTATATCAAGATTAATGTTTATTTTACTCTTAAGGTCAATGACATTCGTGTCTCGGAAAAAATCAATACTTTCGCGTCTGCGCACATTTCACAATTTACGAGATATTGCACAAGGTCAGTTCCGCTCCCCAGTCAGATAAGAATAACATGAACACTTATGAATAATTTCAAGTTAGAAATATGGTCGAGCATAAAAAGTCATATGAAACTTGCCTATAATGGTAATTAAGACGCTCGTATGAAAATTATGAAACTCGCTTGTGCTCGTTTCATAAACATACTCGCGTCTTAATTACTACCATTATAGGCTTGTTGCATAATGTACTATTATTGGTGTGAAGTCACAATATGCATTACTCAATCGCTTCATAGAAATTTACTGTGATATCTGTTGTTGTTGTTGTTTAGTCATCTGTCCAAAGACAGGTCTAAACCTCACAAGTAATATCAACAAGGCACCACTTATGAGGCAACTAGGCCAGGAGATAATGAAGTAGGGTGGCCAGTTCCTTTCCCCCTACTGTGATATCTATTAACCTGCTTAAAAGCAAGTTTTATATTATCCTCACATTATAATAAACAGAATTAATCATTAAAGAAAAGCTCATGCTGGCATTACCTTGTGGACATGGTGCTGAGAATTTTGGCTAACAAAAACCCAGTAACATGTCACCTTAAACGTAGTACCAATCACTTGTATTTCCAGATCAGTAGCTTAGAAGTGATAATGTTCATGTTTTTCTCACCTAATTCTAACAGTGATTGTAAATATTCGAGTAATATAGTACTGATACACTGGTATAGATATTTAAATTGTACATGCTATTACTAAATTAAACCTGTGATCCTTTCTCATCCCTCACTGAAAGATGAAAATAAAAATCCAACCATAGACAAAAGCAAAGGTAAGAAGGAGTAATGATCTGTATGGGAATAAAATGTAATAATGGTAAGAAACGAAGCTGTGTTGGAAAGAGTGGATGAAGAAAAAATGATGCTGAAACTGATCACAAAGAGGAAACGGAATTGGCTGGGCCACTGATTGAGAAGAAACTGCCTTCTGAAGGTTGCACTGGAAGGAATGGTGAATGGGAGAAGAGTTTGGGGCAGAAGAAGATATCAGATGATACACGACATTGGATCATATGAGGAGACAAAGAGGAAGGCAGAAAATAGAAAAGACTGGAGAATGCTGGGTTTGCAGTGAAAGACCTGACCTTTGGGCAGAACAGTATGAATGAATGAATGAAGAAATGAATGGTATTGGTGATGCTTCATGTAACAAAATGTTGTACAGATGGAAATTTAAACATTGCTTTGATATGAAGTATGACAGGAGACATTATGATTACTTATTTACTCATTTATAAATGGCTTTTAAGGAACCTGGAGATTCATTGCCGCCCTCACGTAAGCCTGTCATCGGTCCCTATCCTGTGGAAAATTAATCCAGTCTCTACCATCATATCCCATCTCCCTCAAATCTATTTTAATATTATCCTTCCACCTACGTTTCATGTCTTTCAGTGTCGCACTCGCAATGCCAATTGTGGATTACTTTTTAAAATATTTCTTGAAAAATGAGGGGGGCAGGGGATGCTTCAAACCGGTGAGCCCCTCCTGACCACGGTTCGAATTTAGCATAATAGTCTCTTTACTTACTTTCATCATGGCTACATTCATTCCATTCCCATAGATACGGGAATAGTGAATCACAAAATTCAATTACATTATAATTATATTATATTCCTTCCTTTTCCACGAAACGCACGCATTTCTATATTGTGCGACACTAAATCACTCAGCTATACTCTCTTGCGATAGGAAGGGAATGTAAATGCACATCCGCATTCTGCTCTATGAGTGATAAGGATGACGCAGCATGTTTAGTTCGGCATTTCTCCGATACAGTTTGACACTTAGTCACACTGTACACTAGACTTACATTCGGGAAGTTCCAGATTAAAATCCCATGGCTGACCAATCTGCTCAGGATCTTTTATGTACAAAATGTCTTTCCTTGCATTGAGTATGGGGATCTGTTCCAGGATTTGTGGTGAAACAAAAAGTGCAAAAAATCAAATGCTTACTGTAACAATACCAAGAGCCACTTCCAAATGCTAATGTTACTAATAGTTAGGCTATGAACCAATGTACAGTAGTGGCAAAAAAACCGGACCGACCCTTGTAGCTGATACAAAAGAATTCTGTGCTGTGCATTGTGTCAAACTGTGGTAATTTCAATATGGATAGTGAAGCCAGAGGTATGTACTGCTATTTAATGTAAAAATACGCAGTTATCTTTGCTGAATAGAGGTAGAAATGTAATAATGATGCCAGATGAAAATAAAACTCTCAAAATTTTTTTGTCTGTAAGTTTGAGGCACTAAAGGAAACAAAAGACAGTAAGAATCGAACAAATGCAATAAATTTCATTGTTACAATTAATTATATAAGATGGATGTGTTTTGTGACTAGCAAAATTTGAATCTGTGACTCTGAAATCAGCTACAAGGGTCGGTCCGGTTCTTTTTGCCACTACTGTACCTTCTGTGACCACACCTTATAATGCCACCTCCCCTCACTATAGGAATGATGGCATCGAAGTTGCATATAAAATTAACTGTGCCACACAGCCTCTCTCAGTAATATCTCGGCATTGAGAGCAGCTACAGAACTGTGTCAACACTCGTTTGATTTGTAATTGCGAGTTCTACAATATCAATGTGATAATACTGTATATATGTACGATACACTTTGAGTGAACCACACTAAAAATTTTACTGTGAGCTGTGACTAATTTCGGAATGTCGCTTCATAATATGAAGAGGAAATAATATTGCATGTCCTTCATTAATTACTTCTCTAATCATAGATCTATAGCCTCCATTTCTAAGACAAAACAAGCATGTCTTAAGCAAGCCTGTGGTGCTGGTAATACAGAGATTTTCTCCGGGAGCTCCAGTTCCCCTGTGGGATCCCAAAAAATCTCCATCATTATCTTATCTCATCATGGGTGTAGCATAGACCAGCCTCCTTTGACTCATCCTGGGCAACGACTCTATTGGTAAACTGGTCTACACAACTGGCTTTATATGGGCGAATGACGAACACTCAAGTACCCGTCAATATAAAAAAAAAAAAAAACATTCAAACAAACACAACTATAGTTCCATTCTTGAAATTGGGTGACATATTATACGTGCTAGTGTATTCCTGATATAGTGAAGAAGAAAATAACTAGGAATCTAGGTAAAACCCGGATTGATTCCCACTTTCACTATAAAATGGTTATTGTTATGCAAGATCTCAATCCCTACTATCTGTTCATTGTGAACTGGCCACTAGATGATATGCAGACTGGCTGATAGACGGCAGCAATCCAATGTATCAACAACTATGTACCATACCAATGAAGACGTTGTTATAAATACAGAGTATAGCTCGCACAAGAAACGATTACCGAAAAGCAATGGTGGCATGTGTATATAGGCACGCCGAGGGGGCGAGAGATATGGGCCAATGGAAGTACTATCCCTTCCAAGAAGATGAACAAATGAGGACATTGCTGTGGAAATAAAGAATGTAGCAAGAGAATAATTCGAAGCTAATTAAACGCGCAACATATCTTTACGAATGAAATAATAATACTATGCGATACAAGACACGTATTCACATGCAATGGAACAAACTAAAGTCGTAATGTAACTATCAAAACGCAACTGATTCTATCGATATCATTTCTCTTCCAACTGTACTCTTGAATATCGTTCAAGCTATCTCGTGACCTTTCCTGTCGCCCGCTCTTCCCTATCGCATTGTTTCATTCGCATTCCTTCCGTCAGTATTCCCTGCTTGCGAGACCTATACCTACTTTAGTGTGATGCATTCAACTAGGATAGACACGAGTCAAAAGACATTTCTGGCTTATATTGGGAAGCTATAAGAAAAATTATGTAAAAACCAAGATTGCAGCCACTAAATAGAAGTTCTTTACAATAACTATTACTCTATCATTAGAGATGTGAAATTATAGCATTAATTTTTGCATTTATAGCAAAAATGTTTTCAAAATAGCATTTTTTAGCATTAATTATTTGAATAACCAGCATTCGTTATCTAATACTTGTTTTGGTATTTCATATATTTGTGGGGAGTAAGTGAAAATGAGATATATAGCCTAAATGGTAACGAACATATTTGATCAATGTTACAATGTTCAGTTAAATAACTACAGTTCCAATTAGATTGCCAAAAAAAAGTGTGCACAGCTATACACTAAGAACGACCCATTTCCTATAACAGTATAAATTCAACAGCCATGTCTGCAACCAGCAATTATTGTAATTTAAAAATCAACAATCCTTATATTGCAAACAAGTAGTCCCTCCCTTCAACCCTGTCCGGAAACGACACCTTCGTTCATGTCAGAGAGTATCAGAGTTATACTCTCTGGTCCATGTGCTCACTAGAAGATGAAGGCAAATATCAATATTGCACATGCTCGGTTCACGATAAGCCAAACCCCACAAAACCGAAGTTTCTGGCCATGTTTTTAAGAATGAAACAAAATGTGAAAAATTTATTCAAATTGAAATTAAAAAACAAGATTATGCATTCTTCAAAATCGCTCATATTTCGCTGAAAATACAATTTATCGTGGTAATATCCATTTATAGGATTAATTCACAATTAAGAAATTGCCTTTAAAGGGTTTAAATTGTGAAGAAATGTAAAAAAACTAAAAAAGAGGAGCAAAAATTATGGTTCCTGCTTTCACCTATCATCACTGATTAGAGTTATGCCTTACAGTTTGCTCTCTTCAGTTAACAAGGCTGTAAAATGTCAACTATGCATACCTACAGTATACCTAACTTCTGGTACAAATACAACAAGATATACAAAACTGGAAAACACAAAGGAATAAAAGTGTTGACTCACCCTGGCTTCACCTTGGCAAGACTGCACTCGATGGCCTGGTACCTCAGTTTGAGAAAGTCCGGCCTCAGTGAACACACCTCTTTCTTCCGACGAGTGTCTGAGTCACCATAGTCCAGGTAATACAAGGCCACTTCACTCTCCTCAACGTCGTAATCATCCACAGTCACTTCAGTCACTCTGGCACGGTACCATTTGTCATCGTGACTGAATGGAGCTGCAACAAGCTGGTCCACTGTCATCTGAACAAACAAACAAATTTCATCATCTGAACAAACAAACAAATTTCATCATTTAGAAATCTAAAAGTCCATAAAAATAATAATAATAATAATAATTTATTAATATGAATGTATTGGTCAACAGTGATTAGGAATGCAGTGATGGTGATGATATGATGATGATGATGATAATAATACAGAGTGATTTATATAGAACTGACACATTTCTTTCATTAATTGTTTCAAAACGAATTGTGCTAGCGACAACTTATTATACCTAAAATGTAGAGGAATTTTGGGAGATTATTTACCTCTATAGCAAATGTTGAAAATGTCCTCCATCCTGCATAAGGCACAACTCAACACGTCGTTCCATGTTACTGGCCACTCGTTTTGTTAGCTTGAATCTCCTGTGTGATGTTGTGCTTCAGACCGTCCAATGTCTGGGGACGTGTGGCGTAAACCCTGTCTTTTAAGTAACCCCATAGAAAGAAGTCCGGCATTGTCAAATCCAGAGATCTCAGTGGCCACAGCTACTCAAAGGGCATACCAGAGAGAATTTGGTGTTCGCAATCCTCCCAAAAGAAACACAGTACTGGGACTGGTAAACAAATTGGAAACAACTGGATCTCTGGTGAGTGAAAAGGGTAAGCATCGTTCATCTAGGCTTCCCACAGTTGTTGTTGACGTAAGAGCACGACTGGAGCAGTCACTCAAAAAATCATTAAGACGTTTGTCGCAGGAGACAGGGTACACCTACTCAATGTGTCAGAGAGCCTAAAGTCATATAGCGTTACGGTTATTCATCAGCTACAGGAACCAGATAAGGATAAAAGATTGAATTATTGTCGTTGGTTTCAGACGTTCATTGTACAAAATCCTACCATATTGTCCATCACATGGTTCACAGATGAAGCATGGTTCCATTTATCCGGTTATGTGACGACCGAATAATTTCCAGGATCCTGTGGCCACCGAGATCTCCGGATTTGACAATGCCTCTACATTTTAGGTATAATAAGTTGTCGCCAGCACAATTCGTTTTGAAACAATTAATGAAAGAAATGTGTCAGTTCTATATAAATCACTCTGTATAATGGCTTGAATTTCAATAAAGCTGTATGTATCAACAACACAATGTAAATGATAAAAATAACAATAGTAGAATCCCGATTTAAGGTGACCTCCATTTAACGTTTTTCCACATTTAATGTTAAATTTTCACAGTCACAGTAATTATTACACATGATTAAATACATTTTTATATTTGATTTAATGTTATTCACTCTGCTGTGAAACCCTCATTGTCCTTAAATATTTTTTTAAACCTCGAATAATGCAACAATAAATGCATTTCGATTCAACATGTAAAATACAAATTTTTAAATTCTTTTCAGAGTATCCTGCCTCACTGCCACGTGTTAATTGTTAATGGAGTAGGCCACACGATCCCCACTCCCTCCCCAAGTCTACATGAAGCTGTGTACCTGTTCATCTGCTAATTCCCGCTCTTTGCAAGAACCAATCATGAGCAGAATAACACACAGTAGAACAGGCCACAAACTGCCTGCTAATTTCCCCCCTTTGCAAGAACCAGTCACAGTTAATGATATCCATAACACTTTCTCTCGCAGAAAAGGTTAATTTAATTCACGAAATTGAAAAAATTTCGAAATGTGAAGAGATATCTTCACATTTGGTTAGTGAGAAGAAGACTTGACTGACACCCAGCTTTCCCTTAATCGTTTCTTCTTTTTTTAATTATTCTTTTCTTTCTTTTTTACAGTATTATCCATATTTACTTTTTTTGTACAATATTATCCATAATTTATTTACTGTAGCTTTTTTTGCAAATAAATTGAATTTTTGCAAAAGTATTCAATTTTTTTAAACAAAAATAGCAAACCCTTATTTAGTGTCAACCCCCATTTAAGGTTAATAAAATTATTCTCTTACCCAAGAAAAACGTTAAATAGAGGTTTTACTGTATTACTTACAAATTGCTCTTAAGGAACCCGTAGGTTCATTGCCGCCCTCACATAAGCTCGCCATCGGTCCCTATCCTGTGCAAGATTAATCCACTTTCTATCATCATATCCCATCTCCCTCAAATCCATTTTCATATTATCTTCCCATCTACGTCTCGACTTCCCCAAAGGTCCTTCCAGTCTCCCAACTAACACTCTATATGCATTTCTGCATTCATCCATACGTGCTACATGCCCTGCCCATTCTACTGTATTAGTTATAGTAAACATTTTGCAATTATGGAAATTCTTCTTCTTTCGTTGCAAGGCTAGGCTATAAAGCCTATTCCGACGCAAAAACATCATCTGATCTGGCTATAGGTCCTCCTATTGAACTCCAGCCTTCTGGTTTATATTGAAGTACTTGTTTTGTGAATCTATTTTCATCCATTCTTTCTACTGTATGTGTTGGAACCATTGCCATCTTTGTGTTAAATGAGTTTACAAAAATCTCCCCTTGCGGAAAAACTACTTCGACACAATAAAAGCTTGGTGATGGGGCTGTCACCTCCCTAAACTCAAAGTTTATAAATTAAAAGGATCAAATTTGCTGCTATACAAGACGGCAGTTTTAATGTATCTGAGACAGGGGAAAGTGGTTCAGAATTTCTCTTGTACAAATTTTGTGAGTTCTCATACCTTCTAGTTTGGAATGTAAATTATGAAATTTAAAATAATACATTTTTCTCATAACTATTCTTGGAGTCACTGGTCACAAATCAATACCAATATAATGATATGAATTTTCGTTGGATACTTTCTTTCTAATTTGGTTAAGTCAGTTGTTATAACAGAATTCCAAATTGCTGATGCAGTATTTCCGTTCCCAACATTAAATCATAAGAATTGGGAATCTGGGAAGTCTGAAAGATTTCACCTTACCTCTTTAATGGCGTGGAATTCTCGGTTCTCTTCCTGCCTGTAAAATTCAGTCATTTCTTCCACCAGGTGATCAAGTTCCACAGCTCTTGGCCCTATCACCTGCACAGCCAAACAAAAACATATTTTAGAAAATAAGTCCTATATTTAATTATCTTATTAAACTATAAAGGAGGCTATTCAGAGCTAATTTGTAATGAGACAGAAAGAAGCAATGATGGAATCTGATATAGTTTACAATATTATATCTATAATCAATTGAAACCTAGCAAGTGCGTGGCTTAGTCTACAAGAAGTTGCCACACTTTCCTGTACAGGACTGTGTCCTGTATTGCACCAACTTGCTAGAGTTGCTGCAGTTCCTGGGACCTATTCCACAAAAGTATGGAGCGATACTTTAAAAGTTATTCTTTTCTTTTTTTATAACTAATACGAACTTACGGGGATCCTGAAGGAAGTAGGTGTGGATTAGAAAGAGAAAAGGCTATTCTGGAACTCATATGAAGCAACAAGTGGAAGTCAGGATAGGAAAAGAAATGACAGAGGAACGTAGAATAGAGACAGGAGTACAATAAGGATGCCCTTTATCACTTACACTGTTCAAAATTAGCTTGGAGGATTTACTGAAGAACTGTTTCCAGAACTGGGAAAGGACAGTAATAAGAAAGAAGAATAAAGTGCATAAGTTTTATTGATGATATGGCGTTGTTAGCAGAAGGTTAGGTTATTTTTTTTATTACGACACTTTATCAACATCTTAGGTTATTTAGCGTCTGAATGAGATGAAGGGGATAATGCCGGTGAAATGCGTCCGGGGTCCAACACTGAAAGTTACCCAGCATTTGCTCATATTAGGTTGAGGGAAAACCCCGGAAAAAACCTCAACCAGTTAGCAGAAGAGATGATACTAAGAGATATGGGTAATTTTCGCAAAACTTATTTGATGTCTCCAAGCTAAAATAATAAAAACTGACATATGTTGTTTCTTAAATTATAACATTAAATTTCTCTTAAACTTTTTTAAACACAAGTTCCTAACTTTAAGAAATGGTATTTCCCATTTGAAGGGTACACGGGAAAATCAATCAAGGTCCATCAAAAATCGAAATTGAGTTAATAATGCCATCTTATAGTGGAAAGGAAGTACTATCATGTGGTCTAGCTAGTAATAAGAAATCATCGTTCTTGACATTCCACTACGTCGATTTCTATTAAATATACACATAACAAAGTATTAAGTGCTCAAACTTTAAATTCGTTTTTCTCGAAACTTTCTAAAATGGACCTTGATCGTTATTCCCGTGTACCCTTCATTTATATATTATTACAAGATCGATTTAAGAAATGAGGTGTCCTCTCTAGCATTTTGTTTTTGTTTTTCAAATATTTATAATACAAAATGTCAATATTATGTTGTTTTTTTTTTACTGCATTCTTTAATATCTATTCTTCTATACTATAGAAAATGTTTAACAAATAACTGGAATTGTTCATGTTTTACATGCTTTAAAATTATTCCCGAGTGTGGTTCAGCTCCGTTACCTCAACTTCGTTACTAACAAAATAGTTAAAAATTATGTGCTAGATATTGCTAGTGTCCGTAGAAGAAAGATCTAATTCTTAGTATATAATATATTCAAGATGGTTGTAAAATAGAAACTGTGTCCTTTAACAAGCTTGAAATCCAAAATTGTGGTGAGTATGTTAATTCAATCTCACTCTGTTACAAATACATTTAATTAACTACAATTGGATAGGGATATCATCATCTGTGCATGTCGCTACTAAACTGTTGAAAATTAAAGCCCTATAAAAGATGTGTAGTACAATGACTTGAAGAACCACACAGCAGCCAAGACTAAATTATTGTACTTGCTTTCAACAATATTGGTACATGAAGGAAATGTGGACCCCTATTAAGTCTTCTTTATTGACGAGGCATGGTTCTGTTTGAGTGGCTATGTTAATAAGCAAAATGATTGTCATTGGAGTAGTGAAAATCCACACTGTAGTCTAAAAATTCCTCTCTTCGATGAAAAAAATTAGAGTAAAATGTGCAATAAATGAGTATAGGGTAATTGGACCCATATTCTTTGAGGACACAGAGAATTTCCGTTATTATGTGCACAATATACTTTTTTTTTTTCAATGAACCAACAGATGAGGAAAAATCGTACGGATTATTTTATGCAGGATAACACAACTGTTCTTACTGCAGACATTTCTATGAGAAAAATAAATGCAGTTTTTGGTGACAGGATTGTGAGGGGTGGTGTGTGGTCCCTGAGGAGCACTGATTTAATTCCTTGAGAATTTTATCTGTGTGGGAATTTCAAAGGACGTGTGTAAGCTAAGAAAAAAAAATGCATTTCATCAACAAACTCAAAAACAATATACTGCCATAGTAAGCAATTTTTTTTTCAAATTTGTGATATGTATATCTACGGAATCAGGGCAGCATTTCTGACGTGTTGAGGTAATAACAATAACGAAATTTCAATTTTTTTTTACGAAAAAATGACGTTTTATTAATGCCAGCCAGAAATCATTGTTTTCCTATTAGCTGAGAGCAACAAATATAAGTGATTTTTTTACACATTAGAGATGGAAAAAAACATTTATTTTCAAGAACTGTTCTGCCTGTTCCAGATCACCTGAAACACCAGTTCTCAAACAACAGTTCCAAAATTACCCTGTGGGATTTCTTGTGAGCTACAGACAGTAATCATCCTTTTAAATGGAAAAGGAAGAGAAGTAGAAAAAAAAAAGTTTGTAACAACCAAAACCACTGTCTCGACCAGTGGTGATATTCAGCCGGTTCACACCGGTTCGGACGAATCGGTTAAATTATTTCTAGGTAATATTTGCAATTACCATGGACATGCAGTAGCATGCAAATTAATCCGAACAACGTAATTACTTATGCAAAAACACTCAAACGGGATAAAAAAAGGATCTAAGACATACCTCAGTAATCTATGTGGCCTCCCTTGTTCCTAATAACAGCTCTGAGACGATTTGGCATGGATTCCACTAATTTCCCACAGTTATTCTTCATTTCTTCATCACGAAACCATACACCAATGAGGGCAGAAATCATCTTCTCCTTTGTAGAACAATCCATTTTTTGCATTCTTCTTTTGCAAATTGACCACAAGTTCTCAATGGGGTTGATGTGGGGTGAGTTGCCTGGCCAGGGGAGTACCTGAATATTCTTCTTGTTGAAGAATTCTGTAGTTTTTCGAGACGTATGGCATGGTGCCAGGTCTTGTTGGAACACACCTCTGCCATCCGGAAATGATTTTTGCAGCTGGGGTACAATTCTGGTTTCCAATAAGTGAATATATTTGTCAGAATTCATCATTCCCTTGATAGGTATTAATGCTCCAGGCCCTTCATGTGTAAAACAACCCCAAAACATTACTTTAGGGAGGTATTTGGGTGCTTGTTGGAGATGAGCTGCTGTTACTTTTTCGGATCCTTTCCGTACGTAAGAAACACTGTGGCCGTGGACCTCAAATGAGACTCATCGGAAAAAGTACATTCTTCCAGTCATTCACTGTCCAGTGTCGATGTAATTTTGCCCACATTAAGCGTTTTTTGCACATAACAGGGGTTAGCAGTTGCTTCTTAATAGGCTTACGAGCCCTTCGTCCAGCTTCCAAAAGCCTACGCCGCACTGTTGTGACGTGAATATTCGCCCCAGTGGTAGCCATTAACTCGCGGGTTAAGTCAACAGCAGTTAGTCTAGGATTTAATTTACTTTTCCTGACAATTAAACGATCATCTGCAGGTGAAGTCTTCCTTTTCCGGCCACAGTTTCCTTTTTTCTGGGGTGTGATGGATCCAGTCTCCCTGTATCGTTTTATGATCGAATTAACAGTAGCCAAACTGATGTGACATTCTGCAGCAATTTGCCTCTTGTGTCATAGAAGAATGCTCTGCTAATGTTATAATTTTAGACCGTTTTTGTGGAGTTGTATCCATTTGTGAAGACAACAGAATGTACACAGGATTGCAGTATTAAGTCTTCAACACAACTGAAATGCTTATAAGTACAAAACGACAGGCAAAATGTCACATATTATAAAAAAAATAATGACAGGCCTTCAACAATGGAATTACACGTACTACAGATGTCAATTAAAGCGGTATGAGCAGCTGTGAGGCCAACAATGACAGAAAATGTAAAAATATGTCGTGTTAGGATTAATTTGCACGCTACTGTATACTGTTTAACATAGGTACACATGAGAGAACTGGTTGTTAAATTTCTTGAATATCACCACTGGTCCCGACTATTTCTGACTATAGATACTGATGTGTATGCTAACTCACCTGTACCCAAAACCGTCCAGGGTGCTCCACTGCAGACACATAGACTTCCAAGAATCCATCTTTTCCAGTGGCTATCAGTCTTTCTGTATTGTGTTTTTTTGCTTGCTCATCCTGTAACAACACAATAGTATCACTTTTGAGTCACATGCCAAAATGATTAATGAAATAGTTATGCTACACTGTTATAAGCATCATGGTCCAGTGATCACTTTACTTTCTCTTGATACGAAATATATAGAGAAAATATTGGGATGCTACAAAAAATTAGTTTATTAGTTTCAAGATTTTTTCGAAAATACTGTGTGACACAGAAGTCAGTTGACAAATGGGAGTAAAACTGAAAATTTTATAAGAGAGAGAGGTGGAGGTGGGAAGGGGGAAAAGAGAAAGAGAAAGAGAGAGAGAGTGTGTGTGTGTTTTTTTATGTCACGTGATACTGTTCATTTTAAATTTGCTCCCATTTTATGAGCAGAACAAGAAAACGTTTTTCTATATACAAAGCTTTGTTAGCTGACAATAGAGAATCATTTTCATTTGAACATTTGCACAAGGTATTCATTGTACATTGCAACTCAGGTCTCATAATATAGATGAAATAAAAGTTTATGAATATAAGTTAGCATTTTCTGTTTTGAATAAAATTTATATTTTGAAATGTCTTAAATTTCACTTTTTTCTCTTCTGGTCGTCATTCTAGGTATAATTTATACCTCCAAAGTAAACTATAAAACAAAATATTTAAACTGTTATGGAATATTTTTTTATATTATGGAGTATATTTCTGGCATTCATAATTGCATATTTTGGCCTCTTTTAAGACATAAAATTCCTAGCCCTAATGACAGTTGTGTCCATTAACACTTTCATTCGTGTGCAACATGTGCAGTGAGAGCAATGAGTGGCTTTCCCAAGCACTGCTGATTATGCTTACTCTTTTCTGTTCTTCCACTAATTATTTCTTTAATGTTTAGGTGAGGGGTTTGGACTTTTTCCATTGCTGGTTGTCACAATCAAAAATTAAGACACAATGTTTCGAAGGGTGGTTCTCCCTTCGTCTTCAGGTGGAAAGAAGGAAAGAAAGGAAAAAACCTACTGTTGGGATCGTTACGTACAGCTATTCTGTATGACTGATCGATTGATTCCTGGCTTCGGTGGAGATTCTAATTAAGAAAAACTCGAAGTCATTAGCAGTATGTTGGCACTAAACCAACGGAATAAAAAAATGGACGTGAAGTGGCTAAAAATTGATGAAAGACACACAAAAGGAGGGGGCGGGGAACTAAAAAAATGAACAAGTGTTATAACACCTCGATAGAAAATAAAAGAAGGTAAAAAAGGAAAAAACTAGTAACAAAGGACATGATAAAAAACTACTACTGTCACCTAGCGGTAGCAGACATTACTACTAACTACTAAGCTGCAACAGTAGGTTGCATTGTCTAATGGTGGAGATGACCCCAGATGGTCTACGTGGTGTTGGTGACAGCATTCTTCCCTTGTATTGAATATTTCTGATGTCTTGTTCAACTATGGGTAACATACAAGGCTAAAGGTATATAAAACACTAGCTCGACCGGTCCTCACTTATGGTACCGAGGCATGGACAATCAGAAAAGCTGATGAGCAAAGGCTGACGACAGCGGAAATGAGGTTCATGAGACGAACAGCGGGATGCTCTTTGCTGGAACACCGTAAAAATGTGGACATATTGCAGGAACTCAAAATGGATCATGGATCCTATAGTTAATTTTGTTCAACAATATCGACTTCAGTGGAAAAAACATGTCGAAAGGATGGATCGCACTAGATGGCCTAAACAGATTCTTACTTATGTACCAAGAGGAAAGAGGAAATTGGGAAGACCACGAAAGCGCTGGCATGAGACCGTAACAGATCCTGTAGGGTCTAATACGTGAGGGATATGATGATGATTTTGTGTCCGGATTCAAAGCTGTGTTGTACTATTCTTGATTTATCTATTAAGCATTGTTTGAAGTTGTACTCGTGCTCCTTAATTCTTGTGGACAGAGGTCTGCTCGTTTCAACTGTATACACGCGACTGCATTCACACGGAATGTTATAAACGCAGTCTCTGGTATCCATGTAATTAGGTTTGGGTTTGTTGCTAGACAGGATTCGGCTGAGTGTACTCTCTGATTTGAAGACCGCTCTGATGTTATATTTCTTGGAGATTTTCTTGAATTTTTTCGGAAGTGCCTTTTACATATGGGATAACTATGGTACTCAGGGGGTCAGGGGGAGGATCGTTCTTGTTTTTTTTTTGGTTATAATTTATGGCCTTTTTGATGAATTCTTGAGGATAACCGTTCGTTGCAAAAGTGTTAGTGAGTGATTGTACTTCATTTTGAAGGTCAGATTCTTTACTACAGATGTAGTTAGCCCTGTTGAGGAGGATAGATATAATGCCTCTCTTTACATGTGTGGGATGGTTGGACTGGAAATGAAGATACCTCCCCATATGTGTGGATTTCCGGTAGACTGTGGTTGCCAGTTTGTCTTATTTCTTTCTCGGCCTTCAAATAAATTCATCATTAAATTAAAGTAGTACTATATAAGGACAAACTATTATTCCGATAAGTTTTTGATTAATTTCTTTGCATGAGAAGATGTATAATGTCCCTAGAAATTAAACTTTTTAATAAAACAAAGAATTTTGTTTCATGTCATACACTTCACAGTATTGTTATATTCAGTTAAAAGAAAACATTCTAAAGTTTCCTACAAATGAGACTGAAAAGAGTAGGCACTAATGGCTTAGAGAGATAATCCAATGAGGTGACAGCCATTTTTTCAGGGTAAGCAGATATCTAATACTACCTTCTATGAACAGAAAATAATACACGCTGATTCAACATTACGTCATTGTTCTCAGTGCTTAGTAGGAATCCCATGAGAGTTGATAAACAATGATGCATGTTTTACCTCCACTGCTTCAGCAGACATCAGGAACTGCTGATTTGTCTTCTTGCGAGGAGACCTCTTCTCGAGACTTTCGTGGATCCTGCCTCTCATCTCCACATCCTCTGCCACCTTCTCCTCGATGAGGGCCTTAGCCAGTTCTATCTGGTCGCTGGTACCCTTGATTATGACTCTCCGTGTTGTGACTGTGGGTAGAAAGGTGGATATAGATACAGAACTGTTATGAACTTGACATACATATTTAAGCATTCAATACTTCATTTGAGACAGAATAATTACTTTTTCATTCAACAACGCAAGACGAAAAAGTTGTTGAGTGCATTAATTTTCAGCTTTTGATCTACCAGAATGTGTTGTAACCGTGGGCAAGAGAGTGTACATTGTTTACTCAAAAACTCTGTCATTGTTTAGTCTGATTGTTGCAATTTATTAAACATGGGGCATAGGACTGGTGAGCAACGAGGGTTTGCTGTAAAATCTTATTATCTAAATGGTCAATGGGCAGAAGCTACTCGTAGGGAGTTTTGTCACCACTTCCAACTCCGTCATCATGATCCTGTGTCCTCTTCACAAGCAATTAAAACCTGGATTCGCAATTTAGAAGAAACAGGTTCCGCACTAAAGAAGAAACCTCCAGATAAAGAAAAAAACTGTTCGTCTTGAAAATATTGAGACTGTTAGAGTTGCTTTAGCGAGTAGTCTGACATGTTCAGTCCAGAGACATGCTCTGGCACTTAACATGAGCCGCTCTATTGTACGACAAATACAGAATAAAGGTTTAAAATTTCACCCATATAAATTGCAAATTGTGCATAAATTAAATCTAGGGACTTAAATAATCGTGTAATTTTTTTGTGAAATATTTTTGAATGAGATCGAAAATCATGACGATGCTCTTTCCATTTTATGGACGTCTCATGTGATTTCTTTTTATGGGAGTATCTAAAAAGTAAGATATACGTAAACAAACCGCGAAACATTGAACAACTGAACGCAGAAATTGGTGAAAAATTTCAAACATCACAGTCGAAATGTTGCAAAGTGTAATGAGAAACTCCAAAGAATTATTATAAGAATGTATGCACGTTGGTGGAGTGCATTTGAAGGATGTCATTTTCAAGAAATAGTGGTTACATGCAAATGGCATACTATATTCTAATAATAAAAGTTAATTTAATACAATATCTGAAGTTTCATTTCACTATTTAAAAATCTCCATTTCTTTTGCCCACCCTGTAAATCTGAAGTATATTCAAGTATTCAGTGCCCCATTTTAGGCCACACCTATGGCTCAGCACCAGTGCACTGTCAGCCCAGGTTCGATCCCTGGTTAGGCCAAGATAGAATTTGTGGTGGAAAAGCAGACATCACAGGGCATTTTTCTCGGAGTAGTCCTGTTTCCCCCACAACACTCTCCACCTTCCCCTAATTTCAACTATCATCTGTTATAGCTATAAATAGGCTGGGGTGAAGTATTGTGGATAGAACAGATCTCCAATATTAATGCAGGAAGGGCTTTGTGCTTCAGGCCTTATCAGATACTTGGAATCTGGCTGTTTCAGGACTGAGGCGGTACTGCCCATCTATCAGCATCGGATTCGCAAATGCCCTCAGGCCATCTGTCGGACTTGGAAAAATCATCTCAAATATAGGATGCTAATGTAAAGTAAGTGCATGGACCTATTCTGAGTCCAGCCCTCGAAAAGTCAAACCTATTTCAGATAGAATTACTACTTCAAATAACAACATTGAGAAGAGGGTTGTAAGTACATTAATTCTGGGCTCCTGATGTACCAGAATGTGTTGTAATTGTGGGCACAGGAGGAGACAGTTTACATAGATAAAGAACTGTTACAAACCTGAGATACGTTCAAGCATTCAGTGCATTATTTAAGATTGAATTATTAAATCAATTAACATAAACAGAAGTCCCGAGGAGTGAAATGTGAAGACCGTGGTGGCTCCTATCCACATCTTCCAACCCATCTCTGTAAAAATGTTTAATTAGGAATTCCCAAACTATGCCAGAAATTAGAGAGAACCATCTAGCTGAAAGATTACAATGGTGTTGGAAATTTTAGGTATTGCAAACAGTTTCAACGTATCGAGGTAATTCTACTAGGTTTTTTCCTTCTCCCCCCCACAGGAGGGGTCCAAACAATAGTACAGCAACCTAAGACGTGTTATGCTTTAGTACTCCTTTATGGGAAGAGTTGAGTGTGAATGGTCAATTTCCCGCATATATCGGACTCAGCTATACACGGTGGAAGTGAAATAACCTTGCACATTGCAAGGGACGACAGGGTACACTGAATTGAATAGAAAATCTATATTACGTTTTGTGATTAAATGCACAGTTAATTAGAAAATTAAGTTTGAAGTTTCAGCAGTCCAGCAACATCACCGCTAACACACTCTTCTCGTGATACAGATGTAAGAGGTCAACGAACTTGGTGTGTCTAGCTAGATTTTCATTCATTTCATTCATTTATTTTATTCCATAGATCTTACATGAGCAATGAAGCTTTAAGATGTGGAACATGTCAACATTTTACAATATTACAATTACAATTTTTACAAATTTTTATAGTTTTACAATTTAGTAATTTTCTACAATTTTTACAATTTTGTACAATTTTTTTTTACATTTTTTTTACATTTTGGCGAGATGTAGTGAGATGAGATGAGGTCCGAGGATTCGTCAAAATATTACCCGGCATTTGCCTTTTCGGTGGGGGAAACCTCGGAAAAACCCAACCAGGTAATCAGCTGTTGTCTTAAGCTGTGTTGCAATCAACTCGCACAGTACAGTGGCTTGAATTTAGAGGCTTTTAAAATTAAATTTACAAGAAAACCGTCTGAAAAACTTTCCTGCTGAAAATAAAACTAAAACATGTGCCTGGTAGATTGTAGAGATACTATGTTACCATATGAATCACTTAACACTATAAATTATTATTAAAATATTTATTTAAGTACTCGCTGAGACCATAATAGGTCTTGGGCCTTATACTTGTTTGGATGATGATGGTTATGATGATGATTTAAGTACTACTGAGGATTCCATTTTATCCAATATTTAACAAATTCATTAGTCGATTCAACTCACCCATATCTCTAGCACTGCTATTGCCGCCCTCTATTATGATCTTTGCATTGGAAGCTCGAGAAACGCTGCGAATGTTCTCTCCATTCCGTCCTATTATTCTCCCACATGCTTGCTGTAAATAGAATACTCAAATTAGTGGAGTTCTGTTGTATACTGACGTTACATGAATGTGAATTATATCCGAAGGCAGCAAATTTCATTTTGAGTATTATGAATTCTTTACGGGTGTCTTATATAACAAATGTGAGGCATAGCTTATTGCTATAAGCACAAAATTAGTTTTCACCCTCCTACGTTAACAAAAATAAATTAACACATTAGTGTGATGGATTGTCTCTTCCCAATTGATGATTCTATCAATATCTGAATCATGGATGTTGTCAGAAATGGGGAAAAGGGAAGAAAGAAATGTTTCTTCTCGAGCTAATAAAGGGGATTATTCTTTCATGTCCAATAACGGATTTAATCTGAAAACAGTGGTCAACAAAATTAAATATTTTCTCTCTTAAAAGTGAAAGAATGCCTGTTCTCACATATATTTTCGCGCCAATTTCAAATCTGCTTACAAATTTTTTCTATTACCCAAAGATTTTGCGCAATTGTGACTTTGAAAATACAATGTATTTCAATTACTTTATAAAATCTATGCAGAGTAAACTTTCAGTCTATTAAAAGATAAATTATTATGGTTTATTCTCAAACTTTTTTACCCCTGATTTCATAACCATTTACCAAATTTTACTATCACTCAGGGTTTTTCAAGTTAAGAGTTTTTTTTTTTTTTACTTTAATTACGATATTTCTATTACGTAAATAAAATCTATGCCAATTACATTTTCGTCCGTTAAAAAAGAGGGAATGGTTCATTGTTAAAGACATTTTACTGCTGATTTCAAATCTGTCCATCAAATTCTCGCATTGCAACCACAGTTCTATTACTTAGCAACAATATCTTCAAATTATGAACGTAATTTACTGTAAAGAAGCTACTGAAGCACAACTGATGGAAGATCATTCATAAATAAAGAACAAATTATTTAAAACTAGGTTAAAACAAATAATTCAAATTCACAGGGCTTTGCACTTCTAATTATTTTCTATACCTTCTGATCGGCCAGCCATTGTTATTTTATAAGTCACTACAATTCAATGCGTGTTATGACTGTAATCTTGGTTACTAATGATTCAATGAAGAAGAAAAGACCAACTGCAGATTAGGGGCAGCAATCTGTATATGATAATTCTACGTTGTCCTATATGGTCAATAGCAACAGTATTTTTAAATAGGCCTATACATTTGGACTACTGAAATTAAAGCAATCCGCAGGCTCTTCCATAAACTTTTCTTCTACACTAAAAATACATTATTTGTTATCTTTTACGAGGTGTGTTCAAGTTCTAAGGTCTCTGATTTATTTTTCTCGGGACTGGGAACAGATAGAAACATGTGGTTTAGTTTAAAAGACACAGGTACTCTTTTCGAATGCGTGACAAAGATGGCAGAAGTGTACAGCACACGAAAACCTCGTGGCAGCAGCTAAAGTGAGAAGCAATTCTGATACTTAAAATGGCGACGTTTTCGTTACAGGAACAGCATGTAATCATTCGTTTTCTCCATTTTCGTGGTGTGACACCCATTAAAATTCATTATCAGCTGAGTGAGACATGTGGTGATGGTGTCATTAACGTGAAGAATGTGCGTTCGTGGGTGTGGCAGTTCAAAGAAGGCAGAGTTTCGTGTGATAATGAGCCAAAAGAATCTACGTCTGCAGGGAGATTATGTTGAGAAGTGACAGAAGTTCAAATTTTTAGGGCAAGTAGTTTGTCAGAAAAAAATTCGGAGATCTTAGAACTTGAATCCACCTCGTACTGAACATAGTTCAATGAAGAAAAAATTAAATCACTTGTCTACTAATTAGTCAAATATGCAACAATAAATTTCCCTCTACACCTTGTCAGAGAGAGAAGAAAAAAAGAAAACTGTCAAGTTGTACCTGAGGCACGAACATCTCCAGTGTTTCAATCAAAGGCTGGTTCAACATAATGTCATGGATCAGAGATTCGGCAAGCTGCGCCCCTTCTGGAGTGCCTCTGATGATGCAGACTCGGTGCTGATCAGTCTCCACTAAACATGTAAAGAGAAAAGTTACGTTAATTCCAAACACGAACATTTCAATTTAACATACAATAAAATCCCTTTTAAGAAATAATGTCTAAAGTCTCAGCCAAATTACCATGAGAATAATTAATTCCCACTTTAAGCAAAATCCTCCTTTTAAGGAATACTTTTCAAGTGAAATAACAACTCTACTTTCAATATAATCAATAGCACCAGCATATTCGATAGCGCACCTCAATTGATAGATAGTAATACGGTGCCATATGGCGGCATTATTCTTTATTGTCTTGTTTTGCATTGCTTTCACAGAGTGGTTGCTTTGCTTGCTTTGTTCTCGCGAGTTGTGCGGATCTTGTTTCCAAGTTTTTTTTTTTTTTTAATTATGCTCTTTATGCAACTGCTAACAACTACCGAAATGAGATTCATGTGAAAAACTGCTGAATACTCTCCTCTCAACCATCATCGGAATGTAGATATCCTGAAGGAATTAAAAATTGACTCTATTGTCCATTATCTGCAGCAATACAGGCATCAGTGGCAGGCACATGTCAAGAGAATGGCTCGCTCTAGATGGCCCAGGCAGATTTTATCGTATGTCCCAAGAGGTCGAAGAAATTTAGGAAGACCTAGGATACGCTGGCAAGAGACCGCGTAACAGATCCACTGGGGTCTAATATTTGATGATGATGATGATGATGATGATGATGATTATGATGATGATTATGATTATGATGATGATGATGATGATTATGATGATGATTATGATTATGATTATGATGATTATGATGATGACGATGATGATTATGATGATGATGATGATGATTATGATGATGATGATTATGATTATGATTATGATTATGATGATGATGATGATGATGATGATGATGATGATGATGATGATGATGATGATGATGATGATGATGATGGTGCATTGTTATAATGGTGAGTAAACAGAAGAAATTAACTATCAGATAGAAAGTGAAAATAATAAGGGATGTTGAGGCTAACCCTCAAATAGCACTGTCATATATGACAAAAATGCATGGATTGTCAACTACTTAATTATGGGAAATTTTCAATGTAGAGTTTCAGTATACAGTAGAACCTCTATTATCCGTGTAATGAAAGGGGTGAACTAAATGGTTATCGAAAAAATTGGATAATCCATATCATAAAATATTTTCGTAAATTAACTCCAAAGCTACTTAAGTTCTATGCAGGCAGTTCGAGTTCGAATTTCCGTAGTGAAATTTTTTTTGTCCTTTCTTTTATTTTTACAATTCGTTTCAGTGTAATATGATCAAATAATTTTGCTTATGTTACTTCATGTTACTTACAGATAATTACAAAATTGGTGAAAATTTGTGGTTATAATTCCAGGAAATCAGAATATATTTTGTCATCAGAATTCTGGTTTTTCTTCTTGTTTACAATTACTACGTTTAGGTCCTGATGATCACAGATTTAAGTTAGAATAATAATCATTATTCCCTGTAGTACAACTTGCAAATTAATTATTGCCAATTATTTAACCGTTAACATATTTACTGAATGTTCCTTAGGCAATAGAGTGTAAAGCAGCAGGGATTAATAAAATACTTAACACAGCATTTTAATATGAAAGCCCCTAATTGTCGTCTTTAGTGTTACTTCCATTTAGCATCAGAGTTTCTATTAACACGAAAAAAATAATAAAGCGAAAAGTATTTTAAGGATAAAAAAATGATGAAAACCTGTTATATTTTCACTGATGCATTTAAAAGGCAGAAAGAAAAAGTTTAGGTTTAGTAGCTCCACAAAGTTCTGAACTTGCAACCTCACGAACACTTAGCTAATCCTAAGAGTACTACTGTAGTAAGAACGACATTGTAACAAGCAATAATCACACTCCACTTGAGAACCTGTTTTATATATAGTGTTTGTGTTACAGATTCACTGTTTAAACACTCTGAACGATCTGTCTGTTTTAAATCCTGTATATGAATTATTTTCTCGGAAGATTTTAGTGATTAATAATTGTGTTCCCATTATAACTACTAGAAGAATATATGCAATCTTTTGAACAAAGCTGGCTGTCCCAAGCGCTCACAGAAATACCCGATTCGAACTTAGTCTCTCAGACACCGGGCCAGTTTCATTTTGACCAAGTGTACAATTATTGTACCAAACATAACTTAGAATGCATTGAAATGTTAGATAGGCTACTATAGGGGAAGGAGTTTTTTCACATAAATTACACAAAATTTCCTAATTTTTAGATAAAATATTCAAAGTATATTTATAGTTATTAAAATTAGTTTTTCTTAATTCATCATTATTCAATTTAATCATATATTAACTTCCAAAACTTTCATCTGATTACAAGAGGCAATAGCAGGAAAAAATATCAACATCTTATGCGACGAAACAACAGACAGAAAGGGGAGGTGTGTTTTTGTGGTACTGTTTCAAGTCCCAGATGCTGGAGAAGTTCACTTGTTTGTGATTTCAGTGAAATACTTAGATTCAGGAAATGCAACCAAATGGTCTCGTGCAGTGTT
Source organism: Periplaneta americana (assembly GCA_025594305.2). Classification (NCBI taxonomy): domain Eukaryota; kingdom Metazoa; phylum Arthropoda; class Insecta; order Blattodea; family Blattidae; genus Periplaneta; species Periplaneta americana. The sequence continues at coordinate 128,759,104 of JAJSOF020000013.1, read as the reverse complement.
GAATGCAGTTCACAATCATTCTGTTCTGTATGATTCAGTGCAAGAGTTTGTTAGTGACAATGACTTTGTTATGAAATTCTCAAAGATGTAATAGGGGATCATCTAATTCATGTATAGTGCTGGGCCCATAAGTTAAGTTTAGTTGGGAATTTCTGGGCAACATCAATGTTGGAACTCAATGAAATTGTTACCATGATTAAGTCTGCCTTCCTAAATACTACAAAGAGGAAATATAAATATCTTGAGTTTCTGAAGTCTAGATATGAAACTTCCAAAGAAGCTAAGATTTTTCCTTCTCCCACTGTAAAGAGGTGGAATAGCTGGTTTGAGGCTGTCTCTATCTGGCTGATTAGTTTGAAGATATTGTCCTGTTTTTCAAGCAGCCTGACATGAGGGATAATCAAAATATGGGGGTAAATTTTTACAGGGACTTGATGTAAAAATGCTCACATGATTTTTGGTAAAGATCATGCTAGTGAGTTAACTGAATTGCTAACTTTACTCGAAGGATCCAAATATCCAACATCTCGCTTGTTGTACCCAAGACTAGACATCTTGGACAGTAATTTAGCAGATATTGTTGCTGGACATTATTCTGAAGGGACAATAAATTCACTGTCGAGATTAAATCCATTGGAAGAAGCTACATGCAAAGATGTGTTTTCGAACGCTGCTTAGTCAGGAAAGAATAAACTGTAAATTTTGAAGGAAGAGCACCCTGGCCGAAAGAACTTTAAGGCTATTGTCAAGGCATTCTACAAAAATAATATAATTCTAGTGAACAATGTTGATGAACCAAATATTGACATGTTTCCAGGATTTTCGAGTATACCAAAAGAAGAAATTCGAAGTACATACAATTCATTTAAGAACCTTATTGAACAGCAAGTAAAAAATGAAAAATGTGACATAGTGAAAATGTTCAATGCTTTAAGAACAGAGAATAAAGCATTTTCAGAATGTTGTTTGCAAGTATTGTGGACACCAACAAACAATGTTGACAATGAATGTGTTTTATCACAGTATGGTGCTGTTGTTTCAGATAGACGATGTAATTTGAAGGAGGGAAATGCTGAAATGTTCACAAAAGATAATACATCTTTTGAGAAATGAAAAGTAGAATGCACAAAGTTTCCTTTGGAAAAAAAATTATATGCAAATTTGAAAAAAGTGGATGCTAATTTCATAAAAACAGATGCTAGTTTTGAGAAAAAGATGCTAATTTTGATAAAAATAGATGCGAAATTTTCAGGTCCCTAGCCATCATTAGCACAGGAAATTCCAGTTTATTTTGAAACTTTTCTTAAAACTTCGTAACTTTCTCAGTGATCAGCCTTCATGTCTGGATTATTCACACATATTGACGGCTTGTAACAGTACTTGTAATGGAGTTAGAAAGAGAGACAAAAATAGAAAGAGATAGCATAACATAGACTGGCCTTTATACTCGAAAATTTACGGGATGTGAAACAAATGCCATGGAAAACTTTCCATCACAAACTACAGTCAACTCTGGACATAGTGAACTCGGTTATAGTGAACATTCGGCTATAGTGAACATAAATCATTGGTCCCTACCCACATGCATTAAAAAGTACATTAATACGAGGCGCATCCAGAAAGTAAGTTTGCCTATTTTTTTAAAAAAAAGAACACACACTTTCAGGAAAACATTTATTGGCAACAGGTACAGCAATGTTTCAGCTATTTTTCAACATAGCCACCATCAGAATTGAGACACTTGTCATATCGTGGGATCAACTTTTGTAACCCTCTGTCGTAGAACTCTGCCGCCTGTGAATGGAACCAGTGTGTGACAAACGTCTTCAGCTCTTCGTCATTGCCAAAACACTCACCGGAGGACAGGAATTTCTTGAGGTCCAAGAAAACGTGAAAATCGCTGGGAGCAAGTTCAGGACTGTTAGGTGGATGATGAAACAACTCCCAGCCAAATTCCGTCAAAACAGCTGCTGTGCGCTGAGCCGTATGTGGACGAGCATTGTCATGGAGGAGCACAACACCTACAGTAAGCATTCCACGCCTCTTGTTTTGAATGGCACGTCGCAATTTTCGCAGTGTTTCATAGTAACGGTCAGCATTCACTGTTTCACTTCTTGGAAGGAAGTCAACGAGCAGAATGCCCTTCCTGTCCCAGAACACCGTGCACATCACTTTCTGTACCGACAGCATCTGTTTGAATTTCGTCCTGACCGGAGATCCACTATGGCACCAATGCATTGACTGCTGCTTGGTTTCCGGGGTGAAGTGCAAAATCCAAGTCTCCGTGACGATCCTGTCGAGGAACTCGTCGCCATCATCGTAATACCGTTGCAGAAATGTCAGTGCTGCTCCTAAACATTGCATTTTGTGTTCGGGTGTCAGGTTTTCGGCACCCACCCGGCACACACTTTTTTGAACAGCAGGTGCTTAGTGACAATCTCATGCAACAAGGATCGCGATATCTGCGGAAAATGGCTGCTCAGCTCCGTAATCGTGAAGCGATGGTTCTCCATGATGCACTGCTGCACCAGCTCAACACGATCATCATTGATGAGGGACGGTCGCCCACTGTGCTCTTCATCATGGACACTTTGACGACCTTCGGAAAACTGCCTACACCAGCGACGCACCATCTGCTTACTCATGATGTTCAGCCCATAGACTGGCAGAGCTGCCGATGAATTTCAATTGGCGCTGTGCATTAAAGAACTTTACCACCGACCGAACCTCGCAGGCAGCGGGAGAAGGAATAAGAGCTTCCATTTCGGACCACTGCTGCCACGCTACTGGCACGAGGTGGGACCTGTCCGGCTGGCATATGATTGATACGTCATAGATCTGTTACGCATGCGCAATTGACACGGCTAATTACATTTACTTTCAAGGGGAAAAAATCGGGAAACTTACATTCTGGATGCGCCTCGTATTTCCATTTATAGTGAACCCTCACTTCGGTTATAGTGAACCTTGTATCCTGACAAATTCTTATTTGAAGTCAGACCTTCTTGTATAAAACTGAAAGAATGTGTTGAGAATAACATTCTAAGTTTCTTACTCCTTTAGTCAAAGGACAAAGGTAGGATTAGTGATTCCTAGACAATGAGCTGTGTGACGACAATCTTGCCTCACTACACCATCGAAGGGTTGCCATTCTGTTCTCAGGCACACTACTATACTGTTATTTCTAATCCTCCACTGTCAAAGGGTTGCCTTTTGTTCTCAGAAACATTTCCTTTATGACAGAGGGCATAAAAAAAACGCAAAATGAAATTGCCTTCTTTTATTAAAAGGGGACCGACATTATGTCCAGAGCATAAATGAAGGTAAGATTTCGATGGCTTTCAAACTCCATCAATCCTCTCCCAGTTTCCATTAAGTGATCCAGGAAATTCCAAGGCTGAGTACGCAGTCACATCATAACAGCGTTTGTCATTTTTACCCGATCGTCTGTTTCTAGTGTTCCAACAGTGAATGTACTGTATAAAAATGTTGAAGCATGAAGTGTTTTCTTTGGAAGATAAGGCAAATATTATAAGTAACATTGAACGTGGTCTTTTGCAAGCGGACATAGATTGACAGCATAGTTTAAGTAAATCAACTGTGAATAACAGTATACAGTGTAATCCATTCTACAAAAATGAAATATTTTATTTTCTTGTTCACAAATTCATTCATTTCTGTCATTTGAGGTTAGGGGAGAGACACTTCAGATATAGTGAACCTCGAACATAGTGAACGAAAAATGCAAGTCCACAAAGGTTCACTATATTCGGAGTTGACTGCAGTTGGAATGGATTCCATTATACTTTTAGGGGAGGAAAATATGTAATATTAAATTTAATTTCAATATTTTTATATAAAAATTTTTGGGAGGGAGGAGGGGAATTAAGCAATAAAATAAGATATGTACAACCAGAAGTATGTAAAGACTACGAACTGAAAGTAATTTGTTAATGTCGGTGAACAATATTATCATCTACAAATGAATCTTTCACGTGATCACAGGAGAAGAGATAAACAGAGGAAAGTGTGGGGAAGAGATAGGATGAAGAGACAAAAAAGTGGACAGGAAAACGAACACACATACAGAGACGCATACAACAGGCGTCCACGTCCTGTTTTTAAGTCACACAGGTACTTACATTCATCTTTGAAATGTATCCTTGTATCAGTCTTTTCTTGAATGTCCTTAATGGTGATTCCCCCTCTGCCAATCACAATGCCGACACACTCCTTTGGAATCTTAACCTCAATAGCTGTTGGACGAGATGTCTTTATCCTCTGGACATGTGTATCATAGTCATCTTCATCCTGCAAGCAATTAAGTAACAACAGGTTTCAGTTTAAAATTTATGACCAGATCAGCCTAAGTTTGTACTCAATTGATTGAACAATTTATTTAGCCATGCAATCAACATTTCCACTATTTATTTAAGGGTTGCTACCAAAAACCAGAAGCTTTTCTTTTATTCATAAAATGAGAACCAAAATAAAAGAAAAACACAAGATATTTTCTGTAGCATGTCTACATGTAGGTCATCCCATATTATTTGCAGATGACAAGTATAGTAATTACAGCCAATAATTCCAACACATTCCAATCTTCAACAGAGGAAATTCTCTTCAAAATATGTGACTAGTTCTCAGCCAATAAATTAGTATTAAATTGTAACAAAACTAACATAATTCAATTTAAATCCTGTCCAAATTCAACGTCGAAAATTTCTAGCGCAATAATTAATAATAGATCCCTATTAGAAACAACAACAACCAAATTTCTTGGCTTAAAAATCGATAATGTGTTAAATTGGAGAAATCATATTAAAGAAATTACCCCCAAACTAAATTCAGCTTGTTTTGCTATTAGATCTATGCAAAAGATAGTAAATATCAATACCTTAAAAACAATATACTTTGCATACTTCCACTCGGTAATGAGTTTTGGAATAATATTCTGGGGAAATTCCACAGATAGTAACAATATATTTCTATTACAAAAAAGAGTAATTAGAATAATAGTAGGTGCCAAATCTAGGAATCGTGTAGGACTATTTTCAAAAAACTACAAATAATGCCCATGGCTTGCCAGTATATCTTTTCATTAATAATCTTCCTCGTATATAATCGTGAAAACTTTGTAACTAATTCAACAGTTCATAGCATAAATACATGTCAAAAAAATGACTTTCATACTCCATCGGCAAGTCTATCGTGCTATCAAAAAGGAGTGCGTTATATGGCAGTAAAAATTTTTAATAGCCTCCCTATAGATATAAAAAATGAAACTCACAACATGAAATTATTTAAGGCCAAATTAAAGAAGTACCTAATTTCTCACGCCTTCTATTCTGTAGGTGAATTCATGACATTCAATAACACTTCATGAAATTGATACTAAAACTTTGTGTTGTACTAGTAGACTATATTGAAAATTTCGTCTGTATATATTTCATCTAGACTGTGACTATAAATTAAGATTTTATAATAGTATTAAGTTTTTTGACTTGTTCCATATTCTAGCTGTAAGCATGTACGAATACCATGGAATGTTAATAAATACAATACAATACAATACACGAAACTCACCTTCCTGAGGAGCAAGTAGAGTAGGTATGCAGCTGTTGACAATCCTGTCACAGTCAAGCCAATAATAATTGGTAAGGAGTATTTTGCACTCATTTTTGACAGTGAGATGAAGGGACATCACCTGCAATGTCCCAAGAACAACTAATTAGAACAGTAATCCTTTAGCTTACTGATACAACAATATTACATAGCGATGTAAATTATTTCTTCCTTTCTAAAGCTTTTCTAGAGTAAGGTTACCAGATCCGTTTCCTGGGGACAGTTCAGGAATTTTGCTTTCTGTTCCCGGAAAAAATTCATCATCTCCAGATGTAATAATTTTTTCCCTGATATCTCCGGATTTTCATTGTTAATTTATTAATATAGTTTAATGATCCTTGCATATTGCTGTGATAAATTTTGCTAATGGAATTCTGCCGATTTTTCATGATGGCAATCAAAACTGAAGGTGATGACGTAACTGCAGTCGTGTCTTCTGTTTTCACCGAAGTTAATAAAAAAATTATACTCCAGGAAAGAAGATAAATTTATTCCATCAATTAAGCAACTCTTGGGCGTCTTTAGAAAAAGTGGCTATTATTTCACAACAGAATTCTCAGTGCCTCTCAAGAATTTTATGAAAATGCTTTTGAAAATTCTAGTGCCTGGGTTATTCATTCATATGATAAGATATCTATGAAATGTACCTATATTACCCCCTGTAGAAAGGCAAAAATTAGAAGAGACAATCCATTATGTAGATGGACTTGACTTGGATGAAGAGAATTAGTTTATTTGATTAAATTTCTTGCTTGAAGAATATGTGATTTCAGATAAAATGACAAAGTGGAATGAAGAAAATGCTAATTTTTGCTCAAATGGAGTGCAATTTTTTTATTTTATTTTTTTTGAGAAAATGATTCCCTATGCACAATTCCAGAAGTTGATTGAACTATCGGACGTGCTTCCGAACAGGGGCAGCAGCATTTCCCCTAAGGTTAGAGCCCCGTTTAGGTGTGTGTGTATTAATCGGAAAAAATGTCATATAAACATGCGTCATATTCTCAATATTTTCTAGCCCCTAATTTTCGATTAATATACACACACCTAAACTGGGCTCTAACCTTACAGGAAATGCCACTGCCCCTGTTCAGAAGCGCGCCTGAACTATCTCATCTCTGAGTCCTGGAAGTAATGTTTCAGTGGAGAAAGTTTCTTTAGTGAACATGATGTGGACTTTCTAAAAATCCAGAATGATGAGCTAAAAACTGTTTGTGCCAGGCTTACTATCTTAACCAGCTTCAACATGACCTGTCAGGAATTTGCTGGAAAATTGGAATGTAGAGAAGACCTGCTTAAAAAATCGATCCTCTGAAAAAAAAAAGATTAGTTCGTAAATAGAATAATTACTAGTAGGCCTATTTTCATTCTTTAAATTTTGTAAAAAAAAAACTAAATAATTGTAAGTTACAGCAACCTAACAGAAATGTTAAAAGTATCTTTTTACATGCTTATATCTGTCCCCAGAAATTGTGAAAAAAAATCTGGTAACCTTATCCTAGAGTGACACAAACTCTGGAATAAAATATAATACTTGGATATAATATATTATATAAACAGAGAGTTCCTATGCAGGCCAGTCCCAGGTAGTCGAGTTCCATCAGCTTAATGACTGTAGTGTAGAGTCAGAGTGCCACCTCGAGGAAGCTAAGCAGTAAGAGTTGGAGTGGGATCGATCTGCCATGGGAAGCACGCATTGAATTGTCCGTACACCTGCATACGATCATTCATCGCCCGCCAACAGATTTTATTAGATAAAGGTTGGAGTGCTCTGTATGTATGTATGCATGTACATCGTTGGCTTACTTTTAAAACCTTGTAACTGCATTTAAGGAAATTGTACACGAGAAAAGAATAACATTATTTTTATACCCAGCCAATAACTGTTCTACATTAATTGTTACTTATAAAATATAGAAACATTTGCATACTTAAGAGGTATTATCAGCAGACGCATTTTAAAAATATACACAGATTTTTACATCTCGTAAAAATTAGACTTACGAGGTTTTAGAAGTAAGCTGACGATATTACACACACATACACTAAATTAACATAAAGAAATCTGAACCTGGTATTTTACTCTGAGACTTTACAATGGCGTATAACAAAATCAAACAAAGAAAGCTTTGGGACTTAAAAAATTCATAGCTAACCAAAAACTTACTCGTAAATGTCAACTGATCAAAACTTGGCAATCTGATAATTCCAACATAATGAGTAACGTAATGTGAACACAGATTTTATAAATTATTAAAAGATTACCAATACATTGAATGAACCATGGTTCTATGCAATTGATGTGTACCTAAATCAATGAGAATAAATTAAAGAGTCTGTGAATCCTAGTATAATATAATGACAATGTTATTCAAATGTTTTTTACTTCAAAAAACATTGTTATAAACTAACCTTACCCGGCCCTTAAATTTGTCTTTGTTCTCCTTACCTGGAAAAACTGCGGAAGTCAATACCTACAAGTTGTTCAAATCAGATAACCACACTACATAAGCACATATACTGAATTCTTTATGTAAACATACTTATTCAAGACCGGCAATTCAAAACAACTTTACTCCCACACGTACAAGCCCTCGCCGCTCCTCACCTTCGCGAATACCCGCTTTGTACAGGCATTGAATGGCTGCCAACTAATCTCGAGAAGACGAAAATTCTGCATACAATTTGATTCGAAAGAAAATTACGCCTTTCCTTACAATTTTCTAACAACTGTACTTCTACATAAATTATGTTATAGTTATGTCAGATTTCACTCCCTTATCACATTGTTTGGCTTCTCATTTGTATGACACAGTTACGGAAATATTGGTACCTGTTGCTGACGTAAATCTAAATTTACCGATGATGTTTCGTGGGGTTGGCAGCTACATCATTACATTTATTAAGCATTATTTCAAAATAATATTTTATTCTTTGTATTTCCAATAACAAAACATGAAAATGAAACTTCGTAAAGGAAGATTGAAATATGTGCATCTATTGTAAATGAAAACAACGGAGTGATTATAAATAAATTTCACAGATAAACACGAACAGTATTTACCTATTTTGCCATAATTGATACCAGGTGGCAGTTCGGTTGGCATAGATGCTCCCATGGAGAAAAACCAACGAGCACAGTATTCTGTGCTCGTTGAGAAAACATTTCTCCATGTTACAATGTAATAGACTGAATATCCGAAAGATGGCAGTAGAAACAACTTTATTTCGTGAGATAAAAAATTCATTCAATATGAAGTTAATGCATAGTAAACTATCCATATACCTTGAAGTTAATGAGTTTAATAAACGTGAGAAATAGCGTAACTGACGCATACTATCCAGTCGGTGTTGAATTTCCGTTCCATTTCACAAAAATAAAGAGTAAAATCGCTGAAGTTACTGTACATTCTATAGACTTGGTTAAATCATTAGCAAAATACACTTCAATATACCAAGGCAGACCTGCAGAACTGTAGCTCCTCAGAGCGATTGCTTTATGCTTTACTCCCCTTTCTTACCCCATCCACCTTTTCTACCAGTGCGGTCATGGCATTCTAGTTACGCTCGACTGCATCAACATTAATTCTCGCGGCGACAGGTACACAATACGATATCAAGAATTACAAATGAACAGATAATAAAATCCTTAGATACATACCTTTAGAAAGTAAGAGAAAAATGAATGCGGGAAATCAATAAATTAAAAGATATGTAAAATAAATTTTAAAATGTATGTGTGCATATAATATAAAAAGGTCTGCCTATGTATATATCGTCCTATTACTAGTAAAGCCGATTAAATCCACTTTTTGTGTAAAATAAGTTAAGTACAGTTCCCAACTTGTTTTTCCGTGCTCTGTATTCTACTAAAATGAAATAAGTCGGAAATGTTGCATGCAGGCAACAAACCAATTTCTTTATTTGAACAATTTATTTTTATTTTTCGTGGTAGAGCATGGTTGCGCCCCACGGTCAGGTAAAATGTAGGAGATAAAAAAGCGTCCCTGTTTTGTGGGCATACTTGCGCCCCGATCCCATTAGGTAGAAAAAAGGGGCATGGCATAGTTGCGCCCCGATGAAATAGGTAGAGAAAAAGACATTACGGAAACTCGAGCTTCATAATCAACCAACCTTATTGATTTCTTATTCGATTTAATATTCATTATCGATACTGTTAAAATGAACACCATGAAGTTGGCAGTACTTTATTAACTGTTTTTCTGCTGTTTATGCAGTTATTATCGATAGCCTACCGTTAAAATGAACACCATGAAGTTGACAGTACTTTATTGACTGTTTTTCTACTGTTTATGCAGTGATTATCGATAGCCTACAGTTAAAATGAACACCATGAAGTTGACAGTACTTTATTGACTGTTTTTCTCAACGAGTTAGATTAGCTCGTTGGTTTTTCTACTGTTTATGCTGTGATTATCGATAGCCTACCGATATCGATAGGCTCCGTTTTTTAAACCATGTGATCGAGGAATTCAGAAGCGGTAAAATAGACAAATGTTCTTAAAAATGCAGCTACGACTATAATATTTTTAAGTAATTTATTTATTTTATGACAATCATTTTCGTGTTTACTATGCCCATCAGGGCGCAACTATGCCATACCGGATTTTTCGTGCATTAATAAAGTTTTAATTCCTGTTTTTACAAAACTTGTATTACTGGTCTTAACTGGTTTTACTAGTAATAGGACAATAAATAAATTGTACGTTGATAAGTGAGTGATAGCTATATGACCGGATGTCAGTGCTGCCATTCAACATTGTAATGCACTCCAGCTAAATAAATAAATAAATAAATAAACAAATAGATAAATAAATAGATAAATAAATACAAACACAATACGCGTACTGCAGTTTAAAGAGAACTGGCACATGGCAAAATCTAAACCCGTGAAGAAATACTATTTCTAAAGGAAATGGGAATATGATTATTTTGTTGTTGGAGACGAAAGAATTGTTTGTTTACTGTGTCCCATCCAATTTATTTCTACTCGTCATTTCAATATTAAATCACATTTCAACAAAGCCCATATTAAGAATTATGGAATGCACAAACTTTCAGGTAAGTTCATTATTACGAACTGTATATTGATTATTTATTTATTTACCGTAAAATTAAGGACGTCACTCGTTGCATTCATTTTGAATTGAAATTAATAGTGATTTTCAAGGTTCATTACTTAAATGCTATAAATTTATTTTTCCGTAGGTGATGATAGGAGGAAAGTTTTCGAAAATCTAAAGCAGGTTAGGTGCAAAGAAATCTCAAAGAAACAACCGACAGGAAATCTGTAAACCTTGAAAAGAGATAACGCATTATAAAAACAATGAATTTATTACAATCCTTTTTGAAAATTACATGCCGCCACTGATGGACCTTTGACGGCCAGAGAATGTAAACAACTCTACACGGAAGTCGATCAACCCCAAAAAAGTGGAGTGAGGCTGACGTCATATTTCCCCTACTTACGAGTTCTGCAGGCCTGTACTAAGGGTATGTAGACTACTGTACAAAATATTGCAGTAATTTGCAAGAGATTACCTTCTTGGACCTCATTCCGGTTTTCCATTCTGATATTGTTTCTCTACACTTTATAGCATACCATACTGTACTATAACATCAATTATTTAGGACACATTTGAACAATTTTATTATTAGAGATGTTTAGCCAACTTAAAGTATGGTAGCCTACGTACCGTAAAATGAGGTGAAGAGGGACTAAGTTTTATTATTTTTATTTCTTTGTATCAAAGATTAAATGTAATAATAAGAATGTTTATGTTTTCATTCATAATGAGTGAACAAATAGACTAAACACTCTTATTATTATATTTAATCTTTGACACAAAGAGACAAAAAATAACAAAACTTCGTCCCTATTCACCTCCTGCGTCCCTATTCACCCCATTTTACGGTATCTTGGCAATATTTTACATATTCAGTACACGATAGAAAATCTGTTTCTGTAGTTCTGTTCTTTGTCGCAGTATTTCCATTTTGTTTCTAATGCATAAGTAAAGTTTATTACTTCGTAACTCCTTATTACAATAGAGAGAAAACAGGTATGTGTTGAAGGTATTGGGTGATGAGGATGAAAGCGAGATTCATGTTGTATCTCACAGTTTCAAGATCAATCTCACCCTCGGTTGGATTAATAGTACATTATGCAACGAGCCTATAATGAAGGTAATTAAGAAGTGAGAATGGATATTTATGAAACGAGCGCAAGCGAGTTTCATAATTTTCATACGAGCTTCTTATTTACCATTATAGGCGAGTTTCATACGACTTTTTATGCTCGACCATATTTCTAACTTGATATTATTAATTTTTTTAGCAATGTCCCGTATGTTGTGAGATGTGCGCAGACGCGAAAGTATTGATTTTTTTCCGAGGAACAGATGTCCACATTGACCTTGCTAGGCCATAAGAACCTACAGAGATAACATTGAAATTAAATTAGACATTGAAAAACGAGATGACAAATTGAATTTATTTGAATATTATTTACAATTAACACTAATTATTATAGTAACAGAACATAACCTTCTGCGACAGTATTGGATTTCCAGCCTCCGTGACTTTTCGCTAATTCTCTTTCGATTGCATATCCGAGAATAATCGATACTTGCGGTTTTATAACGGTAGAAAGCTGACCTGTCATTGGCTGGACAGTTGTAACCTGAGTCGTCATTGGCTGAAACACCTGACCTTTAATGAGTAAGTGTACTTTAATGACATGCATTAAAGGTCTGCTACCAGGTGTATAATTACTACATTTCGGCATGGCCGAAAATAAAAATATGTAGGCTATCAAATGTTTTCTTTCAAATGCGATAGCATTCCGCTAACGAGATGTACCATATCAAATGAGAGGGTAGATAAAATGTAACTGGCTCTCGTAGAAGAGAGATTGATCTTAAAAATTTATGAGTTACCTCAATGTTATTTTGTAAAGAATACGTAAGGAAAGTTCATGAATTATACAAAACTCACTGCACGTAATGTATGTTTTCTATTAGTTTTATGTGAATTAACATAATAATACAAGCAAACAAATTTCCTCTGATAACACCTCGAGTGAGCATATTATGAACTGATGAAGAAAACTGGATTGTTGCATAAGAACTTCTAATGCAGTAGACTATGCAAATATTTTATGTTGTAATAGACTAACTATAGGTGTTAGGTATTACGAATTATCATCACAAAGAACAGAATTTGTCTGGTCCGCCAACTGTTGTAAGGAAATTAAATGTTACGTAAAGACTTCAAACTCAGTAAACAAATATTACGCTAAAATTGCGTAATGCACTAGGGATACGGTCACACTTTTGCTGCAAAAGTTGCGTGTCGTGTTCACGCGTAGGCCTAAAGTCTGTGTATGCAAGGGCGACTACTTCAAGCGACAAGATGCTTCACGGGCAACAGCGAAGAGATAGTCACATATTTGGTCGATCTTGGCGAACAAGAGGAGAAGAGATTTGTTACAAGAAAGCCTGGGTGCATTTTTTGTTTAAGAGAAGACTAGAAACTCACCAATTCGACATGGAAAGACATGAGTAGGCCTACAGAGAATTCTTAATCTTTATTCTATTTTCAGGGAGTTTCCAAATAAGTTAAAAGAGTAGATCTACACAAGAATGACAGTAGAGACATTTAATTACATGGTGGATGAGTATTGAAAACAAACATATCGCATTTGCCGACGAGCGTTCAATAGCAAGAGGCCTATATATATGTTAAATATTTAGTTCTCTTGTTCAACAGCCTATTAGTCTTGGAGAAAGACTACCTAATAACTTTAACTTAAGCTCCTTTTCTATTTTTGAAGTCATATATTATTGATGACCAGGGACAGGATTTATAGATTTTTACCCATTTTTTTTTCCTTATTTCTAAACTCATAATTTCTTAGACAATTTTCCGAATCATGGTCATAAAAATCATATATTTACATTCTGTTGAACATAAAAAAAACCTAAATTGGACCTTAAGAACTACAGAAAGCTAAATCATAATTAATAAGTATTTTTCTATATTTACTGTGTTTTAGGCCTATATATATATATATATATATATATATATATATATATATATATATATATACAATTTGAACTGGTAATAAAAATTACGGGAAAACGGCTGAACGGATTTTAATAAATGACCCCTCATTTTGAAGCTTAGAACTCAAAGTTTTTCAGAAAAATATTAGTTTTCAGTGAAATGTCAATTTTCCTACATCATTTTCCTATTTTCCAAAATCCATCTTTCGTCAGTTTTGAGAACTAATTAATTGCATTTCAGAATAAAACAAAACACACACTACAATAAACAATAGACTATTACACGAAGGCCATGCCCTACAGGATTGCTGACATACTTCGAGTTCAAATGGGTCAGATTCTTTCACATCATAATGCCAATATGTCGATCTTCATTTGTGTAATTTTTTGATAAAGTATAAAAATAATTTACAGGTCTGATTCTCTGGTCTGTAGCTTTCCAGTACAGCTGTGTATTCGATATTAAGAACTACAAAACTTAAGAATGTTTGATGACATTATTACCATTAAAAATGAAATATTATTATAGTTAATGCAACACATAATGGTATACTGATGATATGAAAGTGAAACCTTTTGGGGCCTTAAGTAGACGCAGAGAAAGAAGATTTTATACTCGATCTTAGTTGGTAGAGCAGCTGGCTACGGACTGGAAGGTCCGGGGCTCGATCCCAGGTGGTGACAGGATTTTTTCTCGTTGCCAAACTTTCAGAACGGCCCCGAGGTTTCACTCAGCCTCCTATAAAATTGAGTACCGGGTCTTTCCCGGGGGTAAAAGGCGGTCAGAGCGTGGTGCCGACCACACCACCTCATTCTAGTGCCGAGGTCATGGAAAGCATGGGGCTCTACCTCCATGCCCCCCAAGTGCCTACATGGCATATTACGGGGATACCTTTACCTTTTACCTTCATTTCTATAATATACTGAGTAATGGCTATATATATGACTGAAAACTATAAAACTTACGTAACAGCGTGGTCGATCGACGGATGTTGCGTCAACATTTGTAGATAATTATTTGAAGAGAAGTAATATAATGATAACGAGATACTGAGGTTATTGTTATGAACTTAACACTACTTGTATTGAACTTGTAGGATATGTGGAAATCAAACCACAGTATAGAGAACATATCTCTATACTGTGATCAAACAGTGGTTTTCTTCCTGCTCACAAGGAAGTAATGCCATTGTTTAAAACTTCTGTCGTACGCAATTTTGACGTATAATGGATAAACAATTAATCCTCATTACTTTTCCCACCAAGAGAGCACCTCCTTCTTCTAGCTATGCCTCCGTCTTTCAGTTGCTGACTATAGTAGTCGTGACAGCAGTTGCAACTTACACGCTTGGCCAATTTATTATGAGATATAATTATTTGGAAGTGTACGTCAGATTTATGTATCAATAGTATTAATAGAAAATTTTCGGTTAGTGCAGTTTATTTATTCCCTTAAGCGAGTTTTATCTAACAAAGTGACACTGGATGAAAACTTACGTGGTGATCGACACTACTCTGCAGATCATGGATGAAAGTTCAGATGATGATGCTGATGATGACGCTGAAGACAATGTAGAGACTGAATATGAAACTTGTGACAATGAGAAGGATCTAAGATACAGTAGGAGAGATTGAGAATCAAGTAGAAAGCAAGCGAATGGAGAAAGGCAAAAACAAGAAAACAGGAAGAAAAGAAAAGGAAAAGAAAAGAAAAGGAAAAGGAAAGGAGAAGGAAAGGAAAAGGAAAGGAAAGAGAAGAGAAGAGAAGAGAAGAGAAGAGAAGAGAAGAGAAGAGAAGAGAAGAGAAGAGAAGAGAAGAGAAGAGAAGAGAAGAGAAGAGAAGAGAAGAGAAGAGAAGAGGATACAGTAGGAGAAATTGAGAATCATGTAGAAAGCAAGCGAATGGAGAAAAAAACAAGAAAACAGGAAGAAAAGAAAAGGAAAAGAAAAGGAAAGGAAAAGGAAAGGAGAAGGAAAGGAAAAGGAAAGGAGAAGGAAAGGAAAAGGAAAGGAGAAGGAAAGGAAAAGGAAACGAGAAGGAAAGGAGAAGGAAAGGAGAAGGAAAGGAAAAGGAAAGGAGAAGGAGAGGATACAGTAGGAAGAAAAGAAAAGGAAAAAAGGGAAAGGAAAAGGAAAGGAGAAGGAAAGGAGAAGGAAAGGAAAAGGAAAGGAGAAGGAAAGGAGAAGGAAAGGAGAAGGGAATAAGAGGAGAGGAGAGGAGAGGAGAGGAGAGGAGAGGAGAGGAGAGAGGAGAGGAGAGGAGAGGAGAGGATATTTTCATAACTCTAACCTACAATCCAAAATAACCTGAAATAGGTATTGCTTCACTCCCACATGTAAAACCGACTGATCTTTCTGACATTGTTACTTGCGTTTTCGCATTGGAACTCAAGAACTGAAGATGTACAGTATAGGTTAAATAAAAAGTATTTAGCATGAACAAAACCACTCAGAGGGTTAGGCCTATGTTTCATTATTATGGAAGCAAATAACTTCCAAAATGTCTGGTATTCTTCATTGGAAATAAATTTGAAAAAATTTAATTTGAACTTCTAATGAACTTAATTAGCAGCATTTGCTGCACAAGCCATTAGTATATTTAGACATTTAAATACATCTTACAATTTTTATTCTCTTCTGCACTGGACAAAGCGACCGAATCTGCGGTCTTAACCCCTTCGATCTTTTGTTGTTTTGGATAAAATGGTTAACAGGGAATTCCGTCATTATTTGTATAGCAGGCCGTCCTTCATACGCTTCACTTTCTAGCACTGATTGGGAATCTATGTATTTTGAAATTTCCATTGATGGCATATATGACATGCCAGTAGAAGGGTATGAAATGACTGAACTTTCTCTTGAGATGAATGAACTGCGAAGAAGTCGTATAAAATTGGTGAAGTTTTTGGGCATGTTCCCAGATAGAAGACTGCGATCTTGCATGTACAAGCTGTGGACTTTTCTGAGGTCTCTGTGCAGTTGCCTTATTCTGGTGCTTCTGGTGTTAACATTGAATTTTTATATTTTGTGTTTTGATAAGCTATGCCACAACAAGTGAAATCACATTTATTAAGACAGTGGATTGGAAATGATTCCAACTTTACCACCGAGGGGAAAGTTATGTTATTTAAAAGTGACTTGTAAGCGTACATTTTTAACAATCAGGCAATTTTTGCTACCCCTTTCACAAATTGGGCAAAAAACCTAAAAAGAAAGAAAACTATTTCACCTATTCCAATAACCTGAAATGGACTTCTTAAAAACCTAAAAATTCGGTCCCTATTGATGTACTCGCTAGAAAGCAGTTCGCAGTTTCCTATGAGATGTTCATTATGGTTAATGATTTAGACAGAAGTGGAGTAACTTAAAATCATGAACCAAAATTCGTGGTATGTTTAGAAAGCAGATATGGGACTATGCTGCCGTGCTAAGGAGGAAGGCAGTAACTTCATCAACTTCATAACTGAGAAAAACGCGTATAAAAATTAAAATATTTCCAATTACTTTCTCTTTTCTTGATGGAGTTCAAATTAATAGTGTAGTTGTAAAATAAGCAGAAAAAATTATTTATGGCATCAGAAATTTAACATTTTCTCAAATAATTTGATTACAACAGATACTGCCATTTTACGAAGTATACATAGACTATATGCAAACTTCAACTTTGATTGTTGAAGCAGTAAGTGGAACTAACTGCCATTTTTGTCGTATGATTTATTTTTTTCTTTGATTCCTATTAGAAATAAATACACGTTGACACATGGTTTCGGAATTAAATTTTATTTGTAGTAGAATTAAAATTATTTGGGAGACAGGAGGGAAAAAGACCTTTGGGGGGGACCGAGATGTAGATGGGAGGATAATAGGCTATTAAAATGGAATTGAGAAAGGTGAGATATGATGATAGAGACTGGATTAATCTTGCACAGGATAGGGACCGATGGCGGGCTTATGTGAGGGCGGCAGTGAACCTCCGGGTTCTTAAAAGCTGTAAGTAAGAATTAAATTTTATTACATAATTTACGAACGAAAACAAAATCAATTTAGCACAAACCGAAAATGCATTATTTATTCATGTCCGTTTTATTGAATACAGAATTTAAGAACAGTCCAACTCGTGGTTAAATGTAATATGTTGGTTATTCACATTTAGAAATGTTTTGCCAGAATGACGTTGTTGTTTCAGACATTAGCGGAATCGGATTTCTAATTATAGACTACCTTTATTTTTACCTTAGAGATTTCTCAAGACTTAGGGTGCTGGACTGGCTGCACATCACGTTTGAAAAAAATAAGTTCAAAGTATTTACTTGATTCATATTTTGTTTTGTATTGTAGGTTATAATTGTCTCTAGTTGCATGAATATGCACTAAATAGTTGTTGTTGTTTAGTCAACTTCAGAGGACAAGTCGTAAGTATAACACCAATAAGGCATCACTCATGAGGCAACTAGGCCAGGAGATAATGAGGTAGGATGGCCAGTTCCTTTTCCCCTCCAATACATACATCGCCGATTAGCTACATATTCCACTAATCAGACTTCAGATACATACAAACAATTGTTCTTCCTCTGACACATATTGTCAAGTGAATACCGAAAGAACGTGGACAGTTCCCGAGCTGCAATAAGCTGACAAATAATATTACGTTTACTATCACAGCGGCACAGTACATTTCACATCAAATGTTTGTTTATCTGAATATTTTTCTTATCTGGATTTCGGTGCAGGATCTCCATCGTCGAAAATGAATTTTTTTGGTAACAATCGCTAGATGGAAGTACAGTCCACACTATTACTCCATATAATTTTCATTGGGGTTATGAAGTGACTTTTCTTGCAGTCGCTAGATGGTAGTATAGTGAAATTGATAAAGGTATGATCAATCTGTTATAATATGTGACCAAGGGTTCACTATCAAAGAATTAGTGAACATACATATTTCAGTTAATGTTCGCCAGATCGTAACAAAGTATCCATTGACAATGAAGTTTGTATCTGAGATAGAGGAAAATGTTCATAACTATACTATGATGTAAGTATTTCAACTTGTGAAACTAACTTTTAGGTCATAAAAGCGCGAAATCTGATGATGATGATGATGATTATTATTATTATTATTATTATTATTATTATTATTATTATTAGAGACGAGAATTCCATGCAAATGCTTGTTTTTATAGGAATATGGGACGTAGCTCAAACTTAGTACTTATCCATTTAATTATTTTCCGGTCCCAAATATGTATACTTTTTCTGTGCATATTTGCATGTTTTGGCCTTTTTGGGAATAAAAACAAGCGTAATGGATAATTATTTAAGCAATTTTCAGCCTAATCATGCATATAATAGGCCTACATATTATATTAAGTTTAAATTGATGTTTTAATGGTTTCGAGTGGACACCTCAGTTTCTCAATTTTTATATCCCTTATCTTAGCTTCAGGAATCAAGATTGAAGAAGGAAAAGAAAAGAAAGCTAAATAAAAGGAGAAGGTTAATTCAAGTTTGCACCCATAACTTCTTGCGATGTAGAGAAGTCATTCTCTGCCTACAAAAATATAGACTATTGACTGACAAGTGCAGGAACCTCACAGAAACCAATTTAGACATGTTGTTAGTTGTTAACTGTGCAAAAAAAAAAAAATAAATAAATAAAAGTGAAATAAGAAATTTTGAAAAAAAAAAAAAAAACGAAAGTTCATAATTTTAACGTATTTTTCGCTTGATCGTGCATGTTTCATAGTTTCATAGTGCATGAATATTTTGGGATTTTATAGTGCATGAAATTCTCATCTCTAATGATGATGATGATGATCACGGTGAACGTTTCTTACCTACGCTACGTGGAATTTGTACTGACTTGCAGTGATAGGTGATAGTGATAGTTCCTGGATTTACAACGTGACAAGATCATCTGAAATTCAAATGCGATTTGTTGACAACTTTCATTTGTCTGCCACTGACATTCCTGCGTGTATCGACAGCGGATGATGATAACAATGACCTTCGCACGTGTGTGACGTAGCAAACCTGTTTTACGACCTGGCAACCATCGCCGCCGATGAACATAAAAACGCAGGAAGGCATGGCTGCGTGCCAGCCAATAGGAGACCCTGCTAGCTGGTTGACCCCAGACTCGCCTCTTTCTTCCAGCCAATCGCGGCGTGAGCAGTAGTACAGTTGTACAAGGCTGCTTTACGAAAGTGGAGCGTGGCGGCGGAGCGATGAGCTCTGTTTAACGAGGTTTCCACTTCGAATCATCACAGAATTCCGGTAATAAAATATATCGTAAAATTCGCACCTTGCAGAAATGTAATGTTTTATAATATAACAAATCAAAACAATGGACATTATTTGAAAATATGAATTAAGACACATAGGGTCGGTTTCATCTACAAAAAGTGTAAAAAATCTACTAATACGAGTTTTAACAAATGCTAACATTAAAGAAAAAATTGCATTAACATTCTTTTGTGCATTGAGTTCCACGGGTTCCTCGAACTATTTCCAGATGGATGTTAGCTAGCCAGTGTTCTCAATTCAGCTGTTTTCCCGCTAGATCTGGCGTTTTTCAGTGTTACTTTAGCGGGTTGAAAATTATGAAATTTTTATTGCTGATATAAGGATTTAACTGGTATTTTAAGCACTCACAGCGGCATAATAATATAACAATTTAACGGTTTCTGCACTGTTTCATAGAGGATTTTTAAGAATTAGGGTTACCATCCGTCCAGCAAAAGGAGGACATGTCCTCTTTTTTAATCATTTTATCCTGTCCGGCAGACATTTAAAAAAATTGAAATGTCCGGCATTTCGCATTTCAACTAGAATTAATATGAATATTGAATAATGTGCGATATTATGCACAGAATATCTAAACAAATGGTGAAAACCTATGGAATAATTTAGGCCTAACTGCTTTCAATGGTTGAAGCTGGAGCACATAAAAACAAAATATGATGATCTATTGACATGCATTGAATTCTTACATTCTAAAACATCACTATTCATGATTCTAAGCTATTTTTATCAATTTTATTATGCAATGTCCAAAGATATACCAATCAAGTTAATTTGGACAAAGATTTAGGCCTAACTTTAGATAAACAATGGTGCAAATTCTTCAATTCCAATAGTTCTGCGAGCACTGAAACTTTCTCAGAACTCTTAAAAATATGTCAGTTCTATTTATTTATCCCAAGTCATAATGGAAGTGCTAAGAGAGTATTTTCCCTAATGGACAAAAGAAAGAAATCGCATGCTAACGGAGACAGCCAGAGGTATCATCATGGTGAAATATAATTTCAAGGACATGTCCTGTGAATAGTTCCATAGTTATTTGTTACAAGATATGTTTGTCTCTTCAGGCTCTTGTGTACAAAGTGGGCTCCACCGATAGGTAGGGTACAGATGTAATACTGATCCAGCAACTAGTGAGAGAACTAAGGTGAGTCATTGTTTTTATCTTTAATTTTGTTCATATCAATTTTTAAAAAGTCCTCCTTTTTTCAGCAATGTCCTCTTATTTTAGATTCCATGTCCTCCTATAGAATTTCTTCTCATGGTAACCCTTTTGGTTGAGTGTAAGAGAAGGTCTTACGGCCTTAAGTCTGCCAGGTTAAATAAAGCCATTATTATTATTATTATTATTATTATTATTATTATTATTATTATTATTAAGAATCGAGTTGGCAACTCTGTAGGTAACATTTTGTTAACTCCCGTAAAATTTGTGATTACAGGAGTTTGACTCAGGACGGCCGTGCCAAAACCGAAGCTTTTCTGTGTGCGTTTTACTCGCTTCACAAAGGGAGCATATTACATATAATATTATAATCTCTTTGACAAATTCTAAAGCTAAGTACTGTATAACCATAGCCTAGTATATACAGTCATGAAGTTTGAGTTGTAAGGGTACTAGGAAAAATAAAATTTAGTAGTAGTAGTAGTAGTAGTAGTAGTAGTAGTAGTAGTAGTAGTAGTAGTAGTAGTAGTAGTAGTAGTAGTAGTAGTAGTAGTAGTAGGTTTATTTTGCCTGGCAGAGTTAAGGCCATGAGGCCTTCTCTTCCACTCAATCAGGTTTCAATAATATAAGTTACATGAAATACAAAATTAGATTACAAAACAACACAAAAGAAAATACCTTAGAAATTGCATAAAATATAGTAGAAAATTACAAATAGTCAAGATCAGTTACATAACATGACATAGACTGTGCCGGTACTATTTCGCATTGTCTGTAATGGGACGATATTAGCGATCCTAGTGGTTAGCAACTATCTATGGATGCATATTTACTACGTATTGACTACACAATCAGTTTCACGATTCATTTTTAATAACTACAGACTGTATATACTAGACTGTGGTATAACTATCTAAAACGTTTCTAATGCTATAACGAGAATGATACGAAGATACGGTGTGTAACGTATCAGCTATCAATAATAATTATTATTGAAGAGAGGCCGCAAAATGTTACGTTGCATAGTTCTTGCGGTAACCTCCTCATGACAATTTAGTAATCTGCAGTCACATGTCATCCTTGGCTTTAATTTTTTCACAACTTGTTTTCTCGCATTCCATAATATCTTTAGTTTAGGCTATATGTAGCCTACCGATATTTGGTTACCAATTTCACTAACAAAGGTTTTTTTTTCTGTTTTAATAACATTGGATCATCTATCTATTTTCACACAATCAGTTTCACGATTCATTTTTAATAACAGAAATATTAGTTTATTCTCCTCAGTCCTGAGAATATAGTATAGGCCTACTAGCCTATACCATACTTCATACATGATTATGATATAGTATGTATCTATGTGCAGAGACCCGAAGTATAGTATACTATACCTGCATCTGTGCCCTAATCGTAATCTGCAGAATTTTTTCAGCATTTTTCCTCATTTCGGTGACTTTTTTTGAAGTGTAGAAATTATGTTGAACTTTAAAAATAAAACAACAAAATGTCTTAGGACTCAGGAAGCTATATATTCCAACATTATCATCTATCAATGATTAAAAAGAACTAGAAGAGGCATATTTCTCTACGGTGTGTATTCCAACCTCTTGCGAATTTCGTCTATTTCTATTACTTTCCTGTCAACTGTTTTCGAGAGTGTGTACCTCAGCAAAAATTCGCCCTGATGCAGATTTTCGAAATCATTAACCCCTACACTTCTCTGCCGAATTCGTAGGACTACATTTAAAATTTCTAATACAGCAATTCTGTATCTACAACATTATTTATAGCAGTCATAGTTCAGGTTTTAACAAATTTCACGGTCCACCGCTGTAGAGTAACGGTTAGCACGTCTGAACGTGAAACTAGCGGGCCCGGGTTCAAATCCTGGTTGGAACAAGTTACCTGGTACGATATCGTCATGATAGAGACTCAAATTTAAAATCTGTAAAAGAAACCATTTAATTCAAGATTTATTGAACTTAAACATCTTTCAGCAGACTTCTGTTGGCCTCCATATATGAATAATTATTCATGAATGAATTATAATTCATCTATCATTTGTCATATTTCTTTTCGCTTTTCTCATATAAGAATTAAATTTGTCTAATAACTTACTTCTAATAGTAACCAAATATCATTTTCTAGCCGTTCACTTCGTTTTCTTCTCTCTTTCATATAGCTTTCATCGTATAATGGAAGGGTTTAACAATATTCCACAGCAACAGCTATCACGACTTCCTAAATAATAGAAAACTTCAAAATATCAAGGTGATTCGGAACCAAAGATTACTACAATCTTACTTTCGTCCACTGGATCGTGACTCAGCGCGATTATTTTAGTTCTGTAAACAGGATTAAGCTCCTGATCGCGATCGGGACATGGACACACTACAACCACAGTCTAGTATATACAGTCACGAAGCTTGAGTTGTTGAGGGTAGACTACTAGGAACAATAGACTGTGCCGGTACTATTTCACATTGTCTGTAATGAGACGATAGTAGCGATCCCAGTGGTCAGCAACTATCTATGGATGCATATTCCCTACGTACTGAGCTTCGTGACTATATACTAGACTGTACTACAACCACGATCGCGACTAGGTCGATAATCACGATTAGTGACTGTAGTCTGTCACTAATTTAATGTCATGTGTAAGTCGCGAGATTTTATTATCGAAACCTGACGCGCTGCACCACCGCTAAGCGGACTGTTATACTCCATTTTATTTCAAGGAGTGCAGTTCGGTGGCTCCTTTGAACACCCACTTACATATTTATGACTTCCTACACAAATACCTCTGACAATTCCATCCTGTCCCCTCGTCCCAACATTGCACAGTTGCCACAATCCTGGTGACCCTCGAAATGAGACTGACGGGATTCTTGGAATTCGGAAAAGATGTGACAACTTTGCCTCCACGTGGATTTGACGGGAGCCTGTAAATTCTTCTGAACGAGGGTTGTGATTGGTTACTAACAGGAGAAGACAAGATTTACGTCACAGTAAGGAAGATATTTGTTTATAACAACCAATTAGTAGGGGTAGTAGAAGGTTTGTCGGCAAAGTCCTTTCTATGAAATTGCACTCCATGAAATAAAATAAGTTATACTTGTCCATGTAACTTTTTTAACAGAGCCGTAGGCCTGCTAAGTGCAACCTGTTTCCGGGCGTACACTCGTCCAAGTGAAGATTGTACATGCTATCTAAACATTCGGACAATGCACTTCACAATATGACTTTCTGACGACGAGAATGCAGCCTTGGAAGTTCAACGAGACATTCAACCACGCGGAAGCGAGTGGGTGTGAGTTCAGCGGCTGTTTGCTGTTTCACTTAGCAGCAGGAGGTTTTCAGGTAGAGGCAGGTTAGTTGAGCGACTTCTAGGCCAACCAAATGGACGTTAATTCCTCGTTGCATTCTTTAAGTCTTTAGAAGAGGTTTGTTAAATGACTAACATAGCATTTAAATAATTTACTCAATTTTCAATATCTTTCAGTCTCGTGTCCACTAGGCCATCTACTAGCTTTTTATCACTTATTTTATAAAGTAATGTTTGCACACTAAAGGACTTGCGAACATATTTGACTGTCCAAGTTTCCTTATTTTTATAGTTAATTACATGACGCTCAGAAGTAAAACTGACTAAGTCCACTTTTATGTACACTGGCGTTAAAAAATATCTGACCTACAGTTTTTTTATCGTGTAAGAGAACTTTTTAACCACGGGATAAGTCAGGACCAAAGTTACATGGGTTGTAAATAAAGTAATGGCAACACTGCCGGGAATGGGTCATGCTCATTCTCATGCGATACGAGACCACTGGTGATCGTAGTTGGAGTATTGTCGATGTATTGAATGATAAAACCGGTTGCAATGACAACAGACGTTACTGTGCGTGGTTTAATGTAGAACACTATGGGCCGTATTCATAGACATTTTTAGCGCGGGTTTCCGGTGGATGATCAGCGTTTTTCGTATTCATAAACCAGTGTTAGCGATAGGATATCATTTGAATTCTGTACAAGTAACCAGTGGATAGCCGGGGCTAGCTTAGTACGCTCGTAGCGCGTGCTGCGAAATGTCTATGAATAGCACCCAATTTTTTGTGCGAGATCGTGCGTATTTGCTTGGTTTCCGCACAAAACCAATCCGCGGAAAGTCTAAAATTCCACATTCAGTATTCCCAACCTAACACACATAACAATTTCCCTCTTCTTACCGCTTAAGTGACATATTGATTTTACTGCTTTAGGCTTTTAACATATTATTTTTAGAGAAGTTCAATATAGTAATAATTATAAATTGGAAACTTACCACTGCAATTTCACCTAAATTGCACTGTTAATTATTGTTTTTAAATATTTGCAAAAATTAAGTAAACTCTACAACTCCACTAAAGTTACTGCATTCGTGATGCAAGTAACATTAAGGAAGCCGTGAAAAAATCAACAAGATTCCAGATGCCGATGTTATTACTGCAATATGTTATATAAATAATATTGTTAAAATATTAAAATGAAAAATAAATCAATACATAACCTTACCGTTTGTTTTAAGTTCGCATTTATAGACTGGGGGAAAAAAAAGACAGACGTATATCACGGCCTGCTGGAGTATAGTAAATACAGAAAACATTTTAAAGCAACAATGTTGTAGATATTTTTGTTTTGCAAATTTGCCGTCATTGAACAGAAACCAAGATGGAGATTTCATTGCAACTAATTAGAAATTCCTCTTTGAGGTATGTAATAAACGATCTTCGCACAAAATAATGTACGATACACCAGCGGTATGTTTTCTTTCAATTCTCCGAAATTAAAAAAGCTCAACTACGTTTCGCTTTTTCAACTTTTCCTCGAACATGAAAACTTCAACATGCCGCTCTTGTAACGCATATTACTATTCTGTGTTGTTGCTATGAATAGAAAGACACGAACAACAGTAACCGTTAAGAAACGTTTCCAACTTATGCGTTAACAGTATCTAATCTTCATTTAACATTGCAGTGGTTACACTATTTCAACATCAGTGTTCTTTATAGATGTATGTTGAGGTTTTCCTCCAGAGCACAGCATCGAATGTGCCATCTCGGTCTCTCAGACACATATTTCTCTCTTTCTAAACGTCATGTCATTTATAAGCGGAAATGCCAGCCATGCCTGTGCTGGTGGTTCGCGTACTATGGGTTGATTTTTTGCCAAGTGAAGTTGTAGTATAGAAGTGTGGTCTCCAGCATCTCAAATTTTACGACCTAGCACCACGTCATGCGCAGTTCCACCTTCACTTGTTACTTTGTTAGTTAACTGGCCCCGTTACGAGTTGTGCCTTGAGGTAAAACCACTTCTCGACACTCATTCGACTTCGGGTAAATGCACCCCTCCGAAGCGTTCTAAACACTTGGAACACACTGTTCTGAAATTGAGACTCCTTTATACCAGACGGGTTCAAAAAGAAAGTTACAGTTGGCTTTAAACTAATGAAGTAACAACATTTTCATCGATATTTCATTAGTCATTACCCGAGGACTATAATTTTCATACATTCACATCGAAGCGGTCCATTATTTGTATCATCACTCATCAGTATTCCTGTCAATATTTCATGGATGTCGTGACGTCATCATTCCAGTTGACCATCACAGATTAACAAGACAAGTGCTGTAGGCGTAAATATGTATGTATGTATGTATTTTTTAAATATTTATTAAAAATACGGCATGTTCCATTACACTGAGTAATACTACATGCACTGAGTTCTCTTATAATATTACAATTATTTACAATCATCTATAACAATTCAAAGTTTACAATCTAATTTGAAGATCAGTTGGTTTTGTTTTTGCCATTCACTTATTTGTCTCGATATATATGCTGCATTTATATTGATTTTATGCAATTTGAAATTTACAATCTGATTTGGATTATTTTCTTTTCCACAATTTTCTCTTAGTTTTTCTCTATAAAAATGTTCCAAGGTTACAATTAATTATAGCTATCTACCATTTACAGTTTACAATCTACTGTTAGACTGTGACGTTATTGCAGATTCTAAAATTATTGTTTTTTTTATGATACTCTAGTTTTACAGTTATTTACAATTTCTACCATTTACATTTAACATTATTTACAATTATATTTTGCTTTGTTTCTTTTTTCTACGACTGGTTAATTTTCTCAAAAGGTATATTATTTACAAATTGTATAAGTTTCCTAGTATATATGTATGTATGTATGTATGTATGTATGTATGTATGTATGTATGTATGTATGTATGTATGTATGCACAGTGGGTGATCAAATTATTAGGGACACTTGATAAAAGTAGGAATTTCATCTTCAAATTCACATAAAACACAAGTAATTTGGATTTTCTCAACTGGAAAAGCTTTATTACTCTAAATAGTGTTTTATAAACAATATTATTACATATTTAATTGTGTAATAATGAATATGGAATGAAATAAACAAGAAAACTAATATTTTGTCACACATCCCTTTGCAGCAATTACAGTTTTAACTCTCTTTGGCATACTAGAAATGCATTGGATACAATTGTTTTTAATTTCTTGGCCGTGATGCCACACATTGATAAGCTTTTATATTAAAGATTGTTTATTTGTAGTAATTTCTGAATGAACTTGCCTCTTCATTAGCTCCCAAATATTTTAATCGGATTAAGGTCCGGAGAGTTACCAGGCCAATCCAGAACCCTAATGTTGTTGTCAGACAGGAATTTGATCACTTTATTTGCCTTGTAACAGGGCGCAGAGTCGTTCATGAACACAAAATCACCATCTGGAAACCATTCACGGACTTGTGAAAGAAGCCGTTCCTTCAGAATCTTTATGTATTGATATTGTCTCATCATTCCTTGAACAAAATACAGGCGACCAGTTCCATGACCACTGATCACAGACCACACCGTTATTATTTTTATGTTCGACCATACCGAAATGTAGTAATTATACACCTGGTAGTAGCCCTTTAATGCACCTTATTAAAGTACACCTATTCATTAAAGTTCAGGTGTTCAGCCAATGACAAATCACCTTTGTACCATTATAAAACCGCAAGTATCGATTCTTTTCGGATATGCAATCGAAAGACAATTAGCGAAAAGTCACGAAGGCTAGAAATCCAATACTGTCGCAGAAGGTTATGTTCTGTTACTATAATAATTAGCGTTAATTGTAAATAATATTCAAATAAATCAATTTGTCATCTCGTTTTTCAATTCTAAATCAATTTCCAGGTTATATCAAGACTAATTTTCATCTTATTCTCTACGTTATATCATGGTCAATGACATTTGGCCTTGGAAAAAATCAATACTTTCTCTGCGCACATCTCACGATTCAGGTCAGTTCGCTACTCACTTACATAACCATAATATGAATACTTTTGAATAATTTCAAGTTAGAAATATGGTCGAGCATAAAATGTCGCATGAAACTTGCCTATAATGGTAATTAAGACGCTCGTATGAAAATTATGAAACTCGCTTGCGTTCGTTTCATAAACAAACATACTTGCGTCTTAATTACTATCATTATAGGCTCGTTGCATAATGTACTATTATGACTCAATAGAACAACTCAGTCAGTTGATTGCTTTCACTCATGATTATGAATCAATAATCAAGGAATCAACACGATGATTCGTTTGAATTCATCAGATACTGTATCTGTTGACTCAGTGGATTGGTTCGTTCAGCCAGGTAATACGTTTCACTCACGTATTATTGTTAAGACAGTAATTCTGTTTTTTCCATAAGTCTGTCTGTCTGTCTGTCTCTCTCTGAAAAGTATTGACACGAGGTCACCGCTGATTGACCCCTGAAGGAGGTCACCCGCACTGACCTGCACGAACAATTTACCCTAATTGATACTGGAATTTGGGGCACATCTGTAATCCATTGGAGTCAATGAAGCTCTCTATCAAACTGTCATCTCTCAGTAACGAGCCCAATAACACGTTATCCACTGCTAAATTACAGCGGCCGGCTTTTACGAGAACGCTTCAAAATAAACAAACACAACGCTGAAGAAACCTTTTACACGTGGAGCCTATAACCCCTGATCACATGTGATCTGAGCTATAACCCACGTCAGATTATTATAGGAAACTTTTATCGCTAATTTGATCCCTCAGATAAAAACGTCGGGTGTCTCTTCGACTAAGAACTTGCGGAGAACTCTATTTACGAACCTATGGAATAATAATAATAATAATAATAATAATAATAATAATAATAATAATAATAACAATAATAATAATAATATATAATATGTAATCAACCTTTTGGATTAGTCGAGGCTGGTATTCCACTAAATTTTTGCAACTTGTAACAGTTTAATTTACACTTTTACAGTTTTTTATTTTATTGGGTTATTTTACGACGCTGTATCAACATCTAGGTTATTTAGCGTCTGAATGATATGGAGGTGATAATGCTGGTGAAATGAGTACTCCTATTGGGTTGAGGGAAAACCCTGGGAAAAAAACCTCAACCAGGTAACTTGCCCCGACCGGGATTCGAACCCGGGCCACCTCGTTTTGAGGCCAGACGCGCTGACCGTTACTCCAGAGGTGTGGACCACTTTTCAAGTTCCGGAAAGCAAAAATTATTTGCGATCCACCATAAAATTAAAAATATGTATATATTTGAAATTTGAGATTTATGTCTCTGCAATTGCTACAACCTTTGTAGAATTATTGTAGTCACGCTGAGAAATGTTGATGATTTAATTTCTTCACCATTTATTTATTCACCTACTTGTTAACAATTACTAATTTATTACGTTAGTTCAATATTCATTAATTTGTTACACTCCTTTACAATTTTTGACGTGAATAAATTTTTATTCCTGGTACAAATCATGAGAAAATTTTTGACAGCATAACAAAGAAACCTTGTGTAAAATAAATGTAAATATCTTTGATAACATAACAAATAAATCATTTGTAAACAATAAACGGAAATATCTTTGATGACATAACAAAGAAATCATTTGTAAACTATAAATGGGAATATCCTTGATAAAGTAACAAAGAAACCATCTGTAAACTATAAGTAAAATATCTTAGATAACATGACAAAGAAACCATTTGTAAACTATGAACGGAAATATCCTTGATAAAATAACAAAGCAACCATCTGTAAACTACAAACAAAATGTATTAAATAACATAACAAAGAGACCATTTGTAAACTATAAACGGAAATATCTTTGATAACATAACAAAGAAACCCTGTATAAACTAAACGCAAATACTGGTATCTTTGATAACATAACAAAGAAACCACTTGTAAACTATAAATGGGAATATCTTTGATAACATAACAATGAAATTATTTGATGCTGTTGATCGATCAAAATATTTAATCGATTAACTATTTGAATTTAATCGATTAATCGATAGATTAATCGAGTTTTGATCGAGTTGAAAAAATGTTT
Organism: Periplaneta americana; assembly: GCA_025594305.2. Classification (NCBI taxonomy): domain Eukaryota; kingdom Metazoa; phylum Arthropoda; class Insecta; order Blattodea; family Blattidae; genus Periplaneta; species Periplaneta americana. Next base: position 128,728,460 of record JAJSOF020000013.1, on the reverse strand, counting down.
TGATATACTGTAAGTAATACACAGTTATTGTTAAATTTAATTTGTGTTCGGTGATAAGCATAAGTATTAAATTAATGTATATATCTCTATATATATTTTATCGTTATATTACAAAACAACTATTTTAATTACTTACTAACATATTTATTATGAGGCTTATAATTTGTGTCAATTTCTCCGGGAATTTTTGAAACAAACATAAATAACAAAAAGTATGAAGACTCAACTATTTAATACTGCTTCATCCATGATTTTAAACATGTGAGTTCATTCACATACACCGAATTAAGTGCCGCTCTACGTTTAGTAACAATGTTTCCTGCATCACTAAATACGAAAAAAACTTTTTTTCTGTCAAGCACTTCTCCACGATCGTTCAATTTAAATCCAAACGTTTCCTTGAGTTTACCTCTCAAATTCTTATATGACATAATGGAGTTTACACTTTTCACAAACCACAGAAAACTGTTTTTTTTTTTCTTTATCAAACTAAACACAAACTCCGTACAGAAACTGCAACTGCAAAACTACAGCGGTCGAAACAGAAAACTAGCCCCTATTGTAATCGAATTACCAGATTTTAAAAAGAGAAGAAGGTAGTTACGCTCTCACTTGCACACAGTGTAGACATGGCTGTTTTAAAAGGGATGAGGGAGACGAATCCCAGAAAAGTATGTATTTCATATGCTAGGAAGATGAGCTGACAACAAGATGGAAGTTTTCTTGGAAAACCATTAAACTTAATATGGGTTTCGCATTATGTTTCAACTTTCAATAGAGGTATACTAAGTCACTGTCCTCATATTTTCATCTCTTTCTGAAGTGTTTGTGCAAAGATTTTCTCTACTCTACTTGGTTGACAGAAAATAACAGTACTATTGTGGTTTTATGTAAGCAATTTCCGAGAGAGAAATATTGTCGGAATTTTTGTTATGAGTTTGTATTAATAAAATAATAATTAATATCAACTACAACCGATTAATTTTAATCGACTCGATGACTCGATTAAATATTTTTGATCGGTTGATCTTACAACAGAAATTGATCGATTAATCGATTAAATCCCGCATCACTACTTATAATGAAAGTTTACGTATTTTCATCCTATCGATTTTTTCTCTTCTTCGACACATTAGGCTCTTCTCAAGGTGAAAAGATGCTTTATCTTCCATGCATACCTCAGAAGACACATGAACGCTGACCAAATTTACATTTGAATCTTCCACGATATTTACTGCAAATCATTTCCATGACAAATAAGACAAAACCCAAAGTGCAACTCAGAAGATAAAAGTAGAAAACCATAGCCAGTTGAGATGTTGAAAATCTGTTGAATACAATGTCGACGACGTCATTTTCATCAGGATATTTGACCCTAGTGTACACATTTCTCTTCAATTCCTCAAGTTCGAGGTTTTCTGCTCTGACTTTCATATAGAAATCTTTCAAGACCTTCTCGAAAATTCCCATTTCTATCAAATTCATAATGGCGTGATTGATATGTTTCAGAATGAAGGAATTTTTGTATACATACATGACTATACCTTTTGCAAGTTTATAATCATTTACCATACATATTCTGGCGTCAGGATTTTTGCTCAAATAATATTGATAAGTAGTGTCAGAAGAATGGAACGCGAAGTCTTTTGATTTGGTCACACGATCAAACCAGTGCATTAAATCCGTATTATCACGAATAAGTAGGCCTACTTCGTTTTCAATTCCAGAGTCGAACATCTCGTCGTATGAGTTAAATTTCATGTTGCCTGGTTCAACCAAAAAACTTATCAATGCGGAATAATAGATTGCCCACAACAAATAATAACGTACTGTTAAAAATGTGTTGCCTATCTTTCTGGTAGCGCGTAGAAAATATGGCCCAGATATTCCCAGTATCGTACCAAACAGAGTTAAGAAACCATGGGCGACTCTAAAGTATCTGGAATAGTCTACTGAAATGTAGTTCCTGAGAAGTGTAGTAAGTATCCAAATTACAACAGGTGCCGCTATATATGCCACCATAATGCAAGCCCAAACGCGTCTAGAGAATATTCTAGTAACTTCGCTTATCCTCAACAGATTCTTATAACATGGCACAAGAACTCTTTCAGCAGATTCGTAGTACGAAACTGTGTAGTCCACAAAAAATTTCCAATCGTTTTTTAGTGTATTGTGTCCAATTATCATGTCATAATCACCTTCTTTCATATAACTATACAATTCCGAACTCATAGAATCTTCTAGAACATATTTCAGTATATCTGGTTCCATATACTCGATGGAGAAATTCAACCGCTGAGAAATTATTGTTAAAAAATCAGTGTGAGGAGAAACGTAAACAAATATTTTACGATTTCTTTCATCTCTGGTCCATATATGGTTTTGTGTCACAGGTATAGCTGATATTTTACATCCATGAAAATTATTTGGAACTCGTTGTTGTGGGAGAAAATTCCTCTGGCAATCTGAATCCAAATGCGACCAAAAGTAACTTCCAAGATGAACTACATCCAAATTGTGTTTGCATTGCTTCTCAGAACTGTAAGGCATCCAGGTATACAACTCAACAACTGAACGTGTTGTATCAGAGATCATAAGTTTAACATCATACATACGATACTTAAACCACAGTAATTCTTGAACCTTCCGAGCCAGATTTATTGAAGGCTCTCTGATTTTTACGAAAATCACAATAACGTATGTATAACTGGGATTCACTACTCTTAGAAATCTGAAAGCGAGGTCATACCAGTTATCTCCAGTGAAAATAAGGTAGCTTCGATACTTGCTGAGGTGTCTAGTTCTCTTATAGTGATCTAATAGCAATATTTCAAGGGGTCCAATCATGAGTTCATTCATCATCCTTATCACCCTGTGTTGCAGAGCAGGTGTACGTGATAAGTCACCAGATGTGTGTCGTGGTTCATTTTTTAATGTAGTGTCCTCGTGTATTAAAACAAGGAATGGACGGTCTGAATTGATTTGTGACATTAGATTGTGTGTTAAGCACTTAGCAAAATTGAAACTTGTCGTCCTCTCTTGGATCAAGGAATTGATGTCAACGCAAGAAACTGATGATATTAATAGTAAAATCCTGATCATTATCAATTTTAATTCATTCAACCACTCAAATTTAAAAAAAGATGGCATCAAATGTTTCTTGTTCTTGTCACGATTCAGAATACAACACTGCAGAAATTCAGTACCAGCTGTCTTTAGAATATTTCTTCAATCTCTTTCATATTCCCTTGAGTATAAAGAATCACTGATACTAACCCAAAGAAACCGTTTCGTGAGTCTCCTCGCTAAGAAACACCCAGCAGTCGTTCAAATCGCTTGTAAATTGAATTTAGATGAACGGTAGGAAAATGGAAGGCGTTAACGACAATATAAATACTTCCGTCATGTTGAAATGCGAAATCCAACCAAGACGTGAAAATGAAGATTTGAAATCAATGATAATGAATAAAATATCACAAGGTAAAAGTTTAGAAACAATATGAAATGAACCTTTTCCATTATTAACAAAATATTTAAAAATGCAGAAAAATCGCAAAAAACACAAAAATTCACAAAAAAGAAAGGATAAAGAATAAAACATGAATGAAAATGAAAGAAACAAAATGTGAAAGAAAACACACTGAAGAAAGACTAAAGAAATAAACTAGAATAGGAAGCCAAAAAGAAGAAAACACTTTTCAGGAATGCTGAACAACACTCTTAAGAACTTATTTACTGCAAAAATCTTCTGTAAAAAATGTAGACAGTATTTATGTGTAAGTAGTGATATATGTTTTTAGGTGGCTCCGAAGGCTGCATCGCACCCTGAGTCTTATTGTGTACTTACTTTCTTTTGATAGAAATGATTGTTTTATGCCACGGAACTACATTCCTATAACTTATAAACCATATAAATATCGTGATTCACTGTTTGGTGCCATCTGTCGATTTAGATATACATCACCCATATCCGAAGAGGTTCGCTACGAGAGCCGCTCCGTTCTCCTAGAATTTCTGTAGCTTCCTCAGATCGATGCCATCTGTAGGCATGTCACTGTATACATTTGCGGCATACTCAATCGACCTGAAACTATTGAAGGATCGTAAGTTGAATTTAATGATGGCGAAGTGAGTCCGAGTTCAACACCGAAATTACTCAGCAATTCTGCCTCAGGCGGTTGAGGGGGAAAACCTCGAAGAAAAGAAAAACCGAACCAGATAATTTATCCTAACCAGGATTTAAACCCGGGTCCATTCGTTTAACGTTAACCGTTATTCCACTGCGGTGGACGATAATTGGTTTTTAACCCTGAAATTCACAAAGTATCGTACATATACATATACATATATATATATATATATATATATATATATATATATATAATTTGAACTGGTAATGAAAATTACGGGAAAACGGCTGAACGGATTTCAATAAATGACCCCTCATTTTGAAGCTTGGGACCCAAAATTTTTCAGAAAAATAGTAGTTTTCAGTGAAATGTCAATTTTCCTACATCATTTTCCTATTTTCCAAAATCCATCTTTCGTCAGTTATGAGAACTAATTAATTGCATTTCAGAATAAAACAAAATACACACTACAATAAACAATAGACTATTACACGAAGGCCATGACCTACAGGATTGCTGACATAGAGTTCAGATGGGTCAGATTCTTTCACATCATAATGCCAATATATCGATTTTCATTTGTGTAAATTTTTGATAACGTATAAAAATAATTTACAGGTATGATTCTCTGGTCTGTAGTTTTGCGAGTACAGCTGTGTATTCAATATTAAGAACTACAAAAGTTAAGAATGTTTGATGACATTATTACCATTAAAAATGAAATATTATTATAGTTAATGGAACACATAATGGTATACTGATGATATGAAAGTGAAATCTTTTGGGGCCTTAAGTATGTAGACGCAGAGAAAGAAATTTGTTGAGACTATAAATTAGGAATGCCTATAACATCGACATCAATGTGAAGTTTCGATTTTATGGACGAGAACGTATAATCTCATAAACTTCTTTCCATCTGACTGTAGATAATTATTTGAAGAGAAGTAAAATAATGATAACTAAGGTTATTGTTATGAACTTAACACTACTTGTATTAAACTTGTAGGATATGTGGAAATCAAACCACAGTATAGAGAATATATCTCTATACTGTGATCAAACATTTGTTTTCTTCCTGCTCACAAGGAAGTAATGCCATTGTTTAAAACTTGTCGTACGTAATTTTGACGTATAATGGATAAACAATTGATCCTCACTACTTTTCCCGCCAGGAGAGCACCTCCTTCTTCTAGCTATGTCTCCGTCTTTCAGTTGCTGACTATAGTAGTCGTGATAGCAGGTTGCAAGTTACACGCTTGGCCAACTTATTATGAGATATAATTATTTGGAAGTGTACGTCAGATTTACGTATCAATAGTATTAATAGAAAATTTTCTGTTAGTGCAGTTTATTTATTCCCTTAAGTGTGTTTTATCTAACAAAGTAACACTGGATGAAAACTTACGTGGTGATCGACACTACTCTGCAGATCATAGATAAAAGTTCAGATGATGACGCTGATGATGACGCTGAAGGCAATGTAGAAATTGAATATGAAACTTGTGATAATGACAAGGATCTAAGATACAGTAGGAGAGATTGAGAATCAAGTAGAAAGCAAGCGAATGGAGAAAGGCAAAAACAAGAAAACAGGAAGAAAAGAAAAGGAAAAGAAAAGGAAAAGAGAAGGAAAGGAGAAGGGAAGGAAAAGGAAAAGAGAAGGAAAGGATAAGGAAAGGAAAAGGAAAGGAAAGGAAAGGAAAGGAGAAGGAAAGGAGAAGAAAAAGGGTAGGAAAGGAGAAGAGAAGAGAATAGAAGAGAAGAGAAGAGAAGAGAAGAGAAGAGAAGAGAAGAGAAGAGAAGAGAAGAGAAGAGAAGAGAAGAGAAGAGAAGAGAAGAGAAGAGAAGAGAAGAGGGAGAGGGCATGAGGGCATGAGGGCAGAGGATATGAGGGCAGAAGGCAGAGGGCATGAGGGCATGAGGGCAGAGGGCATGAGGGCAGAGGGAGAGGGCATGAGGGCATGAAGGCAGAGGGCATGAAGGCAGAGGGATTTAGGGCAGAGGGCATGAGGACATGAGGGCTGAGGGCATGAGGGCAGAGGGCATGAGGGCAGAGGGCTTGAGAGCAGAGAGCATGAGGGCAGAGGGCGTGAGGGCAGAGGGTATGAGGGCAGAGGGCATGAGGGCAGAGGGCAGAGGGCATGAGGGCAGATGGCATGAGGGCAGAGGGCATGAGGGCAGAGGGCATGAGGGCATAAGGGCAGAGGGCATGAGAGCATGAGGGCAGAGGGTATGAGGGCAGAGAACTTGAGGGCAGAGGGCATGAGTGCAGAGGGCGTGAGGGCATGAGGTCAGAGGGCAGAGGGCAAGAGGGCACAGGGCATGAGTGCAGAGGGCATTAGGGCGTGAGGGCAGAGGGCATGAGAGCAGAGGGCATGAGGGCAGTGGGCATGAGGGCAGTGGGCATAAGGGCAGAGGGCAGAGGGGAGGATATTTTCATAAGTATAACCTACAATCCACAATAACCTGAAATAGCTTTTGCTTCACTCCCACCTGTAAAACCGACTGATCGTTCAGACATTGTTACTTGCGTTTTCGCATTGGAACTCAAGAACTGAAGATGTATAAGTTAAATAAAAAGTATTTATCATGAGTAAAATCATTCAGAGGGGTAGGCCTATGTTTCATTACTTCCAAAATGTCTGGTATTCTTCATTGGAAATAAATTTGAAAAAAATTAATTTGAACTTCTAATGAACTTAGTTAGCATCATTTGCTGCACAAGCCACTAGTATGCTATAATTTTAATAGCACAATAGAAAAGAAATTGGTAGGAAAATTAAAATTTCACAATACTATAATATTGTACAACATATAAAGTATGAACATTGCGATAGTTGTTTTCTTTACAGTCCGACAAAGTTTAATAAACTAGTGTGAGAAATGAAGTTTTGCCAATTTAAGGGTTAAAGGAATTATATTAACTAAATAAAATTCAATTTATATCAAATTAAGTATCGGTTAGTGATAAATACCTATTATTGAAAAGGTTGTCCGGCAAAAGAGAGCTTTTAGAATATGTGGAGCTCGACCTGCGCATTGTAAACAAATTTTATACAACTGAGAGAGCGTCGGGCGAAGTTCCTGAGTAGACTTAGTCGGTAGAGTGTTGGTAAGCCAAAGCTCCCGGGATCGATACCCAGTGCCGAAACAATTTTTTCCTTGAAATCATTCAAGTCTGCTTCACAGGGAGCTTTACCTGAAAGCTAGATTTTCAACTTTTATACAGTAGGTCTTACTTACCTTGCATTTAATTTTTATCTTGCCTTCCTCCTTTGTGTTAGAGAAAATAATCTTACGATTTGGTCACAGATACATGGATATTCTATTCGAAATAGTTCAACTGTATTTATATTAATAAACGCACGTACGCCACCACACAAAACAGTGCTGCAGTCCTTTCTCTCGACTTGTATTTCACAGGCTCCCGGTACATGTTATAAACTCTCTCATTTCCGACACTTGCAAAGAGGATCTCATCAGCTTTATTAGCTCAGCCTTTATAGATTAGCTTTTAGAATCTAAAACTGACCACGTATACAGGGTTTGTCAATTGACGCAGTAGGCTACAATCAATTTTACAATTATTAATATTGAGAAAAAGAACAAGATGGGCTATTCCATATGAAATTGATCAGTAAAAAACCTCGCATTTTTTTATACTCTAATTTTTTCCCTACTTATGCTAGGTGCTGAGGGGAGTGCATTAAAAAAATATAATATCGAAAGTCAAACGGTTTTCGTATTATTGAGCGACAAATTTAGCGTATTTTATAAAAACAAGCCTTTTTCAGCGCTCAGAACTCTGGAACAATTTACTGCAGAACATTGAACGAGAGCTTATTTTGAAGCTGACATTTGGTAGGTTATGTTAAGAAGTAATCCTTTTTATTGTACACAGAGAGACAGATAATCTCATTTTACTTGCTTTTAGGCTTTTTGGCCATTTGTAAAAATGTAAAATATTATTGAGAAAAAACCTTGCATTATTAAGAGTATTAAGAGGGATTCGGCATTGTTTGCTTAGTTGTACGGCAATAAGTTTCGAGGGTATTAAATAGATTATTTTCACACGCCTAGACTTGAACGGCACAGTACCGCACGCACTGGCCGAGAGCTGAAGATAAGCGAGCGTTGGGCGTCATTTTAGACCTGTGTTTATGAAAACTTGTGATAAAGCTAGCCCAGCCATGCGCTGCTAGATGACACATCACGTGTTTGTCTCCTGGCCTTGCTTGTCTCTGGCTAGCTTCCGTCTTACAGTCAGCTGGTTACTTCACGCGCGTACTATTTATTTTCTTTATTTGATATTTTCAATACTTTCTTATCAACATACCATCAGTAAAAAATATGTGTTTATTCGTACTTTCAATGCGGAATCTAACCATATATTTTAAAAATATTTTTTCCTGGCCAAAGGCGTCTTAATGAGGAAAAATCTAAATTTCTCCATTTCCATAAAAAGTAAGAAAATCTGTTTATATGTCAATATAAACTTTAATTTCTCAGCATCAAAATAAACCATGATTTTGATCATTGGATGAAAGGGTTTCGGAGCTGCAACAGTTTAAAGTTGCTAATTTTATGAAAATACGATAAATTTAAATATGTTTAATTTAAACACTATGAAGTTCTGATGCCCAAGCTTTGCACAAAGCATTGTATCACAGTTCTCTACGTACAAAAAAAGTTTCATTGTATTTAGAAATTGTAAGGTCAATTTTCTCTATATTTCGGTCGATCTGAGATGGAATAGCTCATAATATGTTCTTTATATAAACGGAAAATAACTTGTTCAGTGTACTATTGTTGCCATGTAAATGATTCCTAAATATCATGACTGAGTATTTAAAAGCTTTTTAAAAAGTTTATACTTTTCCCTCTATAGTTGAAAGAATTTAGAAATGGTGCCCCTTGCTCCCAAAAAGAGGCCAGTCACTTCAATATTACGAACTATTTTTTGAAATAATCTTGAAAAAAAAAAAAGATGGTAGATTCATACATTTTCTCCTTTTCGGAGTCCACCTTAGCCGGTTGATGTGATAAAACCTCGAGCCTCACAGTAGAATCTATAATACACTTTCCGCTGTACTTTCTTTCTGTTGAATGCAACAATATCTGTTCTCGGTAACTGCCATTCTCGGGCACACAATGGACCTCCTCATGGACCTCTAGGCTTGTAGTTCGAAGGGAATTGGCAATCATGGTTCTTATAGTATAATGAATTTTATGATTTGAAAAATGTAGTATTATCATTGTATTTTAGTATTTTTATTTTATTTTATGACATTTGCATGCATATATTAAAGATTTAAAGAAAATAGATAGATAGATAGATAGATAGATAGATAGATAGATAGATAGATAGATAGATAGATAGATAGATAGATAGATAGATAGATAGATAGATAGATAGATAGATAGATAGATAGATAGATAGATAGATAGATAGATAGATAGATAGATAGATAGATAGATAGATAGATAGATAGATAGATAGATAGATAGATAGATAGATAGATAGATAGATAGATAGATAGATAGATAGATAGATAGATAGATAGATAGATAGATAGATAGATAGATAGATAGATAGATAGATAGATAGATAGATAGATAGATAGATAGATAGATAGATAGATAGATAGATAGATAGATAGATAGATAGATAGATAGATAGATAGATAGATAGATAGACGAACGAACGTACAACGAACGAACGCACAAACAAACAAACAAACAAACAAACAAACAAACAAACAGACAAATAAACAAATAAATAAATAAATAAATGAATAAATAAATAAAAATAAATAAATAAATATATAAAATATATGAGAGTATTGCGTAGGTTGTGGTATCCTTGTAGGCTACTTCGTATATCATCATAAAAATTGGGTTGCATAATTTAACAGAGGAGGATCGGAGATCGAAGATTAACATCATATTGGAAGACATGTTTCTGTGACCACCCCAGAAAATATCGATACTGTGCATGACGTGATTTTTGGAGTATCGATGAACTGGACTCAAACGTATATAAGATACATGAAAAATGTGCTGTGAACGTGTCTTTGACATCATATGTTATGATTTGAGTATCAGAAAATTATCTGCTATATACCTCTGCATTCCCGCCTGAAAGGTCATTAAAAACTATTCAGTCGCTTTTCAGCCGTTTTGAAGAGAACTCTATTCCAACGATCGTCAATGGAAGCAACATACTGTACGTTTGCTGTTATCTCCTTCTGTCGCCAGGCATCACGGAATAATTATGACAATCTACTTTGAACAAAATAAAACTCTCATTCATTCATAGTGTTCTACCCATGGGCACGTCTTTCACTGCAAACCCAGGTTTCTCCAATCTTTAATATTTTCTGCCTTCCTCTTAAGGCTGGTTCACAATAAACCGGAAACGAGAATAGGAACGAAAACGAAAACTGTAAAATTGTTAAAATGTGGACATTTAAATGTGAGCATTCACAATTAACGAAAAGCTTGCCGGAGCCCAGGATCGGGAACGAAGAGTTGGCCAAGTTTCAACTTTGCCGTTCACGTTTCCGATCACAGCCCACTAGATTCATTCTATTGCCATCTAAAAGCTATTTTGTCGTCGTATATTTTGTAGCAAGAAGACCGTGACATAACCTATGCATTTTTTTGTTCTGTGCTGTGCATCATGGAGCAAGTTTTATTTGATGAGATTCTAATATTGAGTGTTGAGGAAAATCCTCACGTTTACGATAAGCGGCGCGCCTCGTATAAAGATGAGAAAATGAAGGAGAATACGTGGTTTTCAATAGCTGCATCTTTGAACACCGATCGTAAGTGAATCATATTTTATTACTGTATCGGTTGTATTACACACTACACATTCATGCTTCAATTCAGTAACTACTGTTGTGTTCATTTTTGTTCTATTACAAATGTTTCTTCTCTAATTATTTTACGTTATGGTAGACTTAAAATAGGTTGTGATAATAAAGATGCATGGGCATATTTATAGTACCGTACCTAATGAAATGTTTCAGTTGAAATTTCGAAGTTGGTTAACCTGTGTTTATGTTGGCTGCCTTGTACTTATGAGAGAACGCCATTGGTCAATTATACACAAATAACATCAGAATGCGTAATATCGACTTTACATATCTTATTGACATGCATATGGATATGCATAGTCGTCTACGTTCTCGGTTTATTGTGAATAAAAAAAAATTATATTCACGTCCTCTGCTTCTCGTTTTCATTCTGGTTCTCGTTCCCGGTTTATTGTGAACCAGCCTTTAGTCTCCACATATGATCCATATACGAGGGAGAGTAAAAAAGTAGCCTTAATAATTGTTTGTTAATTGAATATGTACAGTAGTGGCAAAGAAAACCGGACCGACACTTTTAGCTGATACAAAAGAATCCTGTGCTGTGTATTGTGTCAAACTGTGGTGATTTCAATATGGATAGTGAAGCCAGAGGTATGTACTGCTATTTAATGTAAAAATACGCAGTTATCTTTGCCGAATAGAGGTAGAAATGTAATATTGATGCCAGATGAAAATAAAACTCTCAACGTTTTTTCGTCTGTAAGTTTGAGCCACTGAAAGAAACAAAAGACGGTAAGAATCGAACAAGTGCAATAAATTTCATTGTTACAATTATACAAGATGGATGTGTTTTGTGACTAGCAAAATTTGAATCTGTGACTCTGAAATCAGCTATACCGGGGACAGAACAACTAGAGGCTTCAGTGACGTCACTACAGAAGCGTCCACATAGCAGAATTGTTCGTTGAACTACAAACTGAAAACGTTGACCACTTACTTTCACTGATCCAGCTGCTATCTCACAATACAATAACTTTCGTTCAGAAAATGTTTTGCAGATGAATGGTACCGTACCTGCTAGTGCGGGAGGAGGGGGTGGTCGGACCGCTAAAAGTAACGATCTGCAAGCTTCTATAACCTTTTCGCTGTAAGAAAAATCCTAATATAAACAATAGCACGTGATTGAAGTGAGGCTTCATTGGCCGCTGTTTGGCGCCATAGATTCTCAGTTCCCGCCTACTGTTGTACATTCTGTTTCATGTTAAACATTTCCCGTTACTCGTCAAGTAGACCTAACCTCACTACTATGCATTCGTTTGCTTAGGAAACATTTACTTTATAATTACTGTAATTAACACTCACATAACTTATTATATACATTTAAGACTATTTGTTTTTCTCCGCTTTTGAGAGGGTTTCTACTCTTATGTTTAATAACCACACACATCGAGGATACAGAAGCGATACTTCAGTACCACGTGCTTACGTGAACAACTACGAGCTCAAATGTCGCCAGCTTGTTACAAGAACAGACTACTTCGGTATTACTGTTGGTATTCATCCGCGTTCATAGTACATAACAAAATATAAAAGTTGCTTTTGTTTTACTTATAGTTTTACATATGAGTGAAGTTATATGTTTCATTGTGTTTAACAACTAGAATTCAATTTTTTTATTTTCAAATAATACAACATGATAGTTTCCAAATATTGACTATATTTTCCTGCGTCGTGTGAGTGTTTCGACTAGTAGCCAATCACGGGTATGACAGCCACGTGCTTGTGTTTACATTAGGATTTTTCTTACAGCGAAAACAGTATAGATGTTCTGTCCCCGGTATACAAGGATCGGTTCGGTTTTTTTGCCACTAATGTACAATAAGACTACAAACACTTCATCACTTTTAACACAGTTCCCACTACGTTCAATGCAAGTGTTCCTGTTATACTATGTTAAAAGTAATAAAGTGTTTGTAGTCTTATTGTACATATTCAATTAATAAAACAATTATTAAGGTTACTTTTTGACTCTCGCTCGTAACTTAATATCGCCAATTATCTGATATCTTCTTCTGTCCCGAACTCTTCTCCCGCTCACTATTCCATTCACTGCATCCTTCAGTAGGCAGTTTCTTCTCAGCCAGTGACCCAAAACTGCGAGGGGGGTATATTTTTTTTTATTAGCTACTAACTAAGCTTTAGAAAAATATTACCGAGAAATGTAGAGGTAAAATTTCCAAAAGTGTGCTGTTTTTGAAAGAAAGTGCACCCACTCTCACTCTCGTACTCTCACTTTTTCATTTTTAAATCTGAATTTTAAAATATTACTTACGTGAGAGCATTAGTAGGCCTACCTTAATAAACAACATGACAGTAAAAGAATAAAATATTTGGGGTTAATAAGTTTGAACTTACTTACAAATGGCTTTTAAGGAACCCAGAGGTTCATTGCCGTCCTCACATAAGTCCGCCATCGGTCCCTACCCTGTGCAAGATTAATCCAATCTCTATCATCATACTCCATCCCCCTCAAATCCATTTTAATATTATCCTCCCAGTTACGTCTCGGCCTTCCCAAAGGTCTTTTTCCCTCCGGTCTCCCAACTAACACTCTATATGCATTTTTGGATTCACCCATAGCTATGTGCTATATGCCCTGCCCATCTCAAACGTCTGGATTTAATGTTCCTCATTATGTCAGGTGAAGAATACAATGCGTACAGTTCTGCGTTGTGTAACTTTCTCCATTCTATAGTCCGGGTCAGCTTACTTTATACCATAAGGGTGAAACCTAACCATTTTTTCCCCATTACTGCATATACTAGTGGATTGTGGTGATTTTCTAATTAGCAGATTGAATTTTCATTTCCCAATTTCGTTTCGAATTTCGATACTGACAAATACTACAAATGGTAGTGATTTTGTAACTGATATGTTGGCAGCTGAGACAAATATCGACAATATTTGTCGCTAATGGAGTTCCATGAAATAAAAATTGTACTAGATTTCCGAGCCGGTTACTGGAAGCTAGTGAAATTTGAACATACTAATAATTAATTAATATGAGTATTAATATTAATACATAGTAGTTATTTTATGTGTTGCGTTGTGGTTATAATTCAAGACTATAGTCAGGTAAGTTTTCGGAGTTAGTACTAATAATTTCATGTGGTCAAACAAAATACATTTTTAGGTTAGATCTCGTGAGTCAATTGTTTAGTCAAACCAATTTCGTATTGCCAGACAAAATACTTGACATGTTGATCCCTTTCCCGTATAGCTTGCCTACGAAAATATGTTACAAATTACTGAATTAACCCTATTTACAATAACCTTCCAATATAAAGTAACATAAGTAAATAAGACATTTAGTACGTAGGCTCGTGTGATATCTGGTAACAGTTGGCAACACTGACAAGGCGGCAATATATGCTGTTCAGAAAATGTTCTTATGTGACCCTCACCATACTGTAACTTCATCCCTATTAGCCCCAAATATTTTCCTAAGAGCCTTATTCTCAAACACCCTTAACCTATGCTCCTCTCTCAAAGTGAGAGTCCAAGTTTCACAACCATACAAAACAACCGGTAATATAACTGTTCATAAATTCTAACTTTAAGATTTTTTTTACAGCAGACTAGATGTCAAAAGCTTCTCAACCGAATAATAACAGGCATTTCCGATATTTATTCTGCGTTTAATTTCCTCCCGAGTGTCATTTATATTTGTTACTATTGCTCCAAGATATTTGAAGTTTTCCACCTCTTCGAAGTATAAATCTCCAATTTTTATATTTCCATTTTATACAATATTCTGGTCTGGCCTGTGCCAGAAATTTTAAAATTGTGTAGAGTATGAAGAAAATATGAGGAATTAAATTTACCTCTTACTTTTGAAAAACCCTAACTGTGTAATGGTAATTGGTTGAAACCGGCAATTTATTTGCTAGTGATTTAGATAGGCCTATAAGGGGAAAATGATAAAATGGGTCAAAATGTAGCATTCAAATAAGTTAAGGTTTTACCTACTTAAATTACGCTAAAGATAAGGAATACAATTAACTTTTAACTACCTACGACGCTTGTGTCAATAAGAGGTACAAATGTAAACACTTACAGGCATAAAGTGAGGTTAACCAAAGAGGGCTATGATTGTTGTTCAACATCATTTAATATGCAGGCAATTATAAGAAAACGAACGGAATCTTGCTTTACTGTTCTTGTGGAAATGAACATGAAGTTAAATTGCAGTTTCTATAGCAGCAAACGATATAACGTTTAATGAAATTCATTGATATTTTGCATTCTTCGCCTTCCATGGAATACGTAGAAGTCAGTTTTTGCCGCCAGTTTCTGTTCAGCGGCTTCTCGAGATGAAGACATAATATTATATTCCATATCAATTTAAAATCCAATAGCTTATCTCGGTAACCGCTTCCTTTTTGTAATGGTTAGAATCCTGACTATGAAAAAGAGGTCTCGGATTTGTTTCCCGGCTATACCCAATATCTTTACCAAGGACATAGTATTTGGAATGGGGGGACCATTTAATCCTGTGATCGAAAAAAATGAGCAGCCAGGATATGTGGCAAACTTCGGTTAAAAAAAATCCGATTAATAACATCGGTAGGGACTCGCAGCATTGACTATGCAGCACCTCTGTCCTTTCTGGTAGTTACACAGTTGATTACTTGAGGGCAAGTGACCGGCTCGGCTCTGACTCCGCTTGTGATTGTAGACGTATGCACAAAATACATACACAACTTTACTGTATCATCAATACTTACGGTACTTACTTAAGCTTAGTAATCATATGAAAGTGTTACCATAATATTGGAACATGGTATATGTATGTATGTATGTATGTATGTATGTATGTATGTATGTATGTATGTATGTATGTATGTATGTATGTATGTATGTTAAAATGTTATGATTTATTTAACGACGCTCGCAAATGCCGAGGTTATATCAGCGTCGCCGGTGTGCCGGAATTTTGTCCCGCAGGAGTTCTTCTACATGCCAGTAAATCTACTGACATGAGCCTGTCGCATTTAAGCATACTTAAGTGCCATCAATCTGGCCCGGGGTGGCAGCCCCAGCCATTCCCCGAACAACGCCGCAACCGGGGAAACGAGAAATTTAGGAACGAAAACTGGGGCAACCATGCATCCGTCCGGGCAGCCCCCACCGTGCCCTGTGCAGCGCTGCAACTGGGGAAACGGGAAATTTTGGGAACAAAAGCCGGGGCAAACATGCCTCCGGCCGGGCAGCCCCCGCCGTGCCCCGTCCGGCGTCGCATCCGGGGAAACGAGAAACTTTGGGAACCAAAACGGAGGCAACCATGTCCACATCCGGGCAGCCTCCGCCGTGTCCCATGCAACGCCACAACCGGGGAAACGAGAAACGTTTTAGAACCAAAACCGGGGCAACCCTGCCTCCGAAACTTTGGGCACCAAAAGAGGGTCAACCATGCCACCGGCCGGGCAGTCCCCGCTGTGCCCCGTGCAGAGCCGCAACTGAAGAAACGAGAAACTTTTGGAACCAAAATGGGGGCCAACATGCCCTCGGCCGGCAATCCCCACCGTGCCCCGTGCAGCGCCCCAAACTGGAAACGAGAAACTTGGGGAACCAAACGGGGGCAACCTGAATCCGGCCGGCAGCCCCCGCCCGTATTCCGTGAATCGCCGCGCTCGGAGAAACGAGAAAATTCGGGAAGCAAAACGGAGGCAGCTCCCGCCGCGCCGTGCCCCGTGCAGCGCTGCAACAGGGAAAAAAGTTACTTTGGGAACCGAAACGGGGGCAACCGCAATCTCGGGCATAGAAGGCCAGCGCTATACCAACTCTGGCAACCAGGCCGACATGTATGTATGTATGTATGTATGTATGTATGTATGTATGCATGTATGTATGTATGTATGTATGTATGTAGTGTTGTTTCTTGTAGTTTTCTTTCCTTCATTGACTTCACTGTCCCTTTCATGGATGGATGAACGATCGGACAGACAGGCAATTAGATGAATTTAAAGCTTCTGCACTTTCAGCTAAAGTAGGCCTAACTATTGGTGAGATAGAAAGTGCCTATTACATACTGAAGGTATGGAGTAAATAACTAAATATAGAAATTCATGAATAAAAAAATGAATCGAGTTTTTTTAGAAGCCCCTTGTCACGAAATACTAAGTTTTGGGGAAACACAAAAAAAAAAAAAAAAAAAAAAACTGTTTGAAAGAAATGCATGAATTATGAATTGGAATATTTGAAATGGAAAATGTTGGTAAAACCATAACGAATATTTCTGTGTGCAATATATATATATATATATATATATATATATATATATATATATATATATATTAAATAGAATTATGAGTAAATATTAATGTTTGAAAATGTTTGACTTATGAGTTTTCTCAAAACCTGGTAAAGATTTAACAAAACAATCTTTTTATTTCATGAAATAATTAAACATTTTTTAATAACACGAATTTGATTTTCGAAACCGGTATTTAGAAGCTGACTTTATAATTTTTGCTTCATGTGAACAAATGTTACTCTAATCTGTATGAAACGTCACTAAGGACAAAATAATAAAGTTCTACATGAAATAATCTAATACAACAATACATTACACAAAAGACAACATTATTTTAACAAATTCAAAATTCAGGCACAAAATAATTAATTTGCCAAACACAAACTCTTAGGCTATAGTTTTGTTCATTCTGTGTAAGCCTTGTCACTGACTTACGGACCTTCTCCACGAAACCTAATTTTCAAGCGCACATGTTAGAACAGAAAATACTGTTTGACTTGTGGTATTTTTCTAAAAAATGGTATATCTATCCCTACATAACAGGAATTAGCAATAAACTCAATTTTGTTAAAATTTGACTTATGGAGTTTCTAAAAAAAACCGTTTCAAATCTTAATATTTTCTGCCAGTTAGAAACAAAATATGAGTCCGATGTTACGAAATAAAAACATTGAAGTACGAGTACTATATTGTAAAGCGTCAATTTGCAAGATTGAAAAAGGAAAAAGAAATGCCACATAAACAGAAAATTCCGATAATACAAACTCGTATAAATTACAACAGATCTGTGAATCATTTTCTTTCAATCCTCTTTCGTCTTAAGTCTTCTGATACTTGTACCATAACTATGATCGGCGAAATGGTCTACACTCTACAAAAAATAACCCCCTATTTCCCACCTACGTATTAATTTCACCCCTTCCTTCCTTTTTAGCCAGCTGAACGAGTTTCTCTACACCGAGGGGTCGCTCTCACAGTGACGTCACGGCGGAATCAAGGTCTAGTAGCGTGTAGATTTTCTCCGAGAGGTGGCTCTGCGTGTTTAGTGTCTTATAGTGATGGTTGCCGCGCGCTACCGGCAGTGGGACAATTGCCACGCGCGTCTCGACTTCGTCGAGTGATTGAGTGAGTGGGTGAGTGGAGCTCCCTGCGCCGAATTTAACTGAGGTACGTGTCTGCTCGGTGCGTTCTGCCGGGTTGTGCATGAACACGGTTACTATGGAAACCAAAGAAACATGTATAGTAATAATAAAAGATGGCTATGAATAGCGAACAAAATATATCAGAAAGTTTGGTTAAATTGTTGCTATAGATACCAAAGTAACAAATAAGGGAATTGTGATAGATACTGAATGGCATGTGAAGGAATTTCATAAAAATGTGATTATAGCTAACGAAATAACATCAGAACGATAATTGTTATGAATACCAACATAACAAAAAATAGATGCTCTCCATAAAAATAAAAATTACAGAGATTAAAACTGTATGTAAAAAACTTCTGTTTCTTTGAAATTAGGTCAATAAGACTGTTCACTTTCAAAGTCATAATCCTCTAGCTTAAAAATCGTATTGCTTTCAGAAAATAATTATGTAATGAATCCGTTATAGTTTGCTTTTATTATGATGTACGTAGCATTAATAGAAACTAACTGTAACAATGAGATTGCTCTCATATGACTTGCAACAATATCAGAATTTTTAGTAATGTAATAATCAAAGAAAGCCACTTTGAATGAAGGTATCTTTGGCAACATCAAAGAAAGCCACATTGAATGAAGGTATCTTTGGCAACAACACCAAACGATAGCATTGATTTCATTGCCGTTTTTTTAATATTTAGTCTTCATTGTTTATTTTGTTTTGTTTTTTTTTTTTTCAATGTTTCGTTGATATTAATATCATCCTCTTCTCTTTCTGCTGTTTCTCTGTTCCTTTTTGTGTGTTTCTATCGCCCATTTTTTAAATTAGTTTTTTCATCTCCTTTCTTGAAATGATTCTTTATATATTTTTAGTTGTTCTTCACTTTGTCTTTTCCTTTCTTTCACGGACTTTTTATAGTACTCTTTCCTTTTCCTTTTTCAGACATATTTGCAATTTTTTTGTTTATTTCCATTTTGCTTGTTTTTATTCTATGTACAGTATGCTTTTATTTTTCATTGCACTCTGTTATTGCAAAGTTGTAAATATTAAACATGTAGAAACCAGGAAACGGACTGTATATTTATTAACAATACTGTAATATTTTCGTAAACGAGATGAGCATAGAAAACTACCACGTTTAATATACATTTAGCAACAATATCATGCTTCTATAGAAATGATAGGCGTATTTAACCACGAGATGAGAAGTGTCTGTAGCAACAATACCACATTATTTCCATAGACGTGATAGGTATAATAAACCATGAGGCAAAGTGTATCTTTAGCAACAGTATTAATATATACTGTAGTTTTCCTAGACATGATAACAACAGAATCCCACGAGACTGTGTCTTTGACAACAATGCCACAATATTATTTTCATAGATGTGAAGGATATAAGAAATGACGAGGTGAGGTTTATTTTCAGCAACAATAACAAAAAAGCTCCCTATACGTGACAGAAATAGAAAACGATGAGACGGGGTGTATCTTAGGCAACAGTGCTATAATGTTTACATAGATGTTATAGGCATAGGATACCACAAGCCGGGGCTCATCTTTAACAACTACTGTATATCATAGTGCTTCCAAAGACTTGATAGAAACAAAAAAATCCACGAGACAAAGTTTATATTTAGCAACAATGTCATAAAACACTATATAAGACATAGTAGAAAGGGAAACCACGAGTCATAATGTGTCTAACTTTAGCAATAGTTTATGTAGCCTAAATTGAATAATCATATGAAACCACAAGATAGACCAAAGATATATTATATCATATTGAACTGCATATTACACTTATTCGTTACAATGTTCTTGAGTTTCTGTGCATTTAAGTACGACTTATATGATGGCATCATTATGTAAAAACTGTGGCGATAAGATCTGGGCGTCTGCGCTATGAATACAAATCACACAACAGCCAATTAGAGGCGCCAGAGAGGTACACACCTTCCAGCAGGTGATTTGCAATTCGTTGAGCTGCGTCGTGGTGAAATCAACTGTCTGGCAACCTGTTCTGCTGTGTCGTCAGCAAACACTTGTTGCGAGTGGTCAGGTCAATGGGTCCGCAGGCCCATTCACTAAAAGCTTGGGTCATTGTGGACAACAAGCTGTAAAATACGAATTTTTACTGATATAGCGTCACAAAAAACACAGGAGCTGAGAGTTTGCTTGAACATTCTTGTCCAGTCTATAGATTACTGGATACTAAAACATTCCTAGCACCGAAGTGATTCCATTTGTGGAATTACGGCTGGTTACACTAACCGATTTCAAAATCAAGTTAAGTTTGTGAATGTCAAATATTTAACGATATTGTGGAAAAGCTTATTTTAATTTCATAAATATTCGTAACTGATCAGAATATTGTACGAAATGGAACTATAAAAGTTGGAGATTTATCCTTCGTAGAGGTGGAAAAATTCAAATATCTTGGAGCAACAGTAACAAATATAAATGACACTCGGGAGGAAATTATACGCAGAATAAATATGGGAAATGCCTGTTATTATTCGGTTCAGAAACTTTCGTCATCTAGTCTGCTGTCAAAAAATCTGAAAGTTAGAATTTATAAAACAGTTATATTACCGGTTGTTCTCTATGGCTGTGAAACTTGGACTCTCACTTTGAGAGAGAAACAGAGATTGAGGGTTTTTCAGAATAAGGTTCTTAGGAAAATATTTGGGGCTAAAAGGGCAGGAGAATGGAGAAAGTTACACAACGCAGAGCTGCACGCATTGTATCCTTCACCTGACATAATTAGGAACATTAAATCCAGACGTTTGAGATGGGCAGGGCATGTAGCACGTATGGACGAATCCAGAAATGCATATAGAGTGTTAGTTGGGAGGTCAGAGGGGAAAAGACCTTTGGGGAGGCCAAGACGTAGATGGGAAGATAATATTAAAATGGATCTGAGGGAGGTGGGATATAATGATAGAGACTGGATTAATCTTGCTCAGGATAGGGACCAATGGCGGGCTTATGTGAGGGCGGCAATGAACCTCCGGGTTCCTTAAAACCCAGTAAGTAAGTAAGTAAGTAAGTAAGTAAGTACGTAAGTAAGTAAGTAAGTAAGGAAGTAAATATTCGTAACTCCGACATTCGTCACATCGATGGTCAGATTTGAAGATGTGAATTCTGTCCGTCAACTAAGTTGACTATAGTTAAATAGTTGAAGCGCAATTAGCTACCTTGAATGTACCGGAATAATGTAAAAATTGGTTTTTATATCCTTACTTAAGGCTTTTAGAGAACCCGGAGGTTCATTACACCCTATCATGAGTAAGATTAATCCAGTCTCTACCATCATATCCCACCTCCCTCAAATCCATTTTAATAGTATCCTTTTATCTACGTCTCGGCCCCCCGAAAGGTCTCTCTCCCTCCGGCCTCCCAACTAACACTCTATATGCATTTCTAGATTCGCCCATCCTTGCGTGCTACATACCCTGCACATCTCAAACGTCTAGATTTAATGCTCCGAATTATGTCAGGTGAAGAATACAATGCGTGCAGTTCTGCATTGTGTAACTTTCTCCATTCTCCTGTAACTTCATTCCTCTTAGCCCCAAATATTTTCTTCCTTATTCTCAAACATCCTTAATCTCTGTTTCTCTCTCAAAGCGAGAGTCCAAGTATAACAATCGTATAGAACGACCGGTAATGTAACTATTTTATAAATTGTAGCTTTGGGTTGTTTTTGAGAGCAGGCTGGAGTACAAAAGCTTCTCAACCGAATAATAACATATATTTCCCATATTCTGCGTTTCATTTCCTCCCGAGTGTTATTTATATTTGTTACTGTTATTTCAAATATTTGAATTTTTAACCTCTTCAAAAGATAAATTTCCAATTTTTATATTTTCATTTCGTACTACATATGTTCTGGTCACTAGACACAATCATATACCTACTTTATTTTTTCGGAATTTACTTCCAAACCTATCTCTTTACTTGCTTACTTACTATAAATAGCTTTTAAGGAATCCGGAGGTTCATTGCCGCCCTCGTATAAGCCCGCCATCGATCCCTATCCTGTGCAAGATTAATCCAGTCTCTACCATCATATCCCACCTCCATCAAATCCATTTTAATATTATCCTCCCATATACGTCTCGGCCTCCCCAAAAGTCTTTTTCCCTCCGGTCTCCCAACTAACACTCTATAGGCATTTCTGCATTCGCCCATACATGCCCTGCCCATTTCAAACGTCTCGCTTTAATATTCCTAATTATGTCAGGTGAAGAATACAATGCGTGCAACTCTGCGTTGTGTAACTTTCTCCATTCTCCTGTAACTTCATCCCTCTTAGCCCCAAATATTTTCTTCCTTATTCTCAAACACCCTTCATCTCTGTTCCTCTCTCAAAGCGTGAGTTCAAGTTTAACAACCATATAGAACGACCGGTAATATAACTGTTTTATAAATTCTAGCTTTGAGTTTTTTTGAGAGCAGGCTGGAGTACAAAATCTTCTCAACCGAATAATAACAGACATTTCCCATATTCTGCGTTTAATTTCTTCCCGAGTGTTATTTATATTTGTTACTGTTTTTTCAGGATATTTGAATTTTTTCACCTTTTCAAAAGATAAATTTCCAATTTTTATATTTTCATTTCGTAGTACATATGTTCTGGTGACGTGACATAATCATATACTTACATTATTTTTTCGGAATTTACTTCCAAACCTATCTCGTTACTTGCTTACTTACTTACAAATAGCTTTTAAGGAACCCGGAGGTTCATTGCCGCCCTCACATAAGCCCGCCATCGATCCCTATCCTGTGCCAGATTAATCCAGTCTCTACCATCATATCCCACCTCCCTCAAATCCATTTTAATATTATCCTCTTAACTACGTCTCGGGCTCCCGAAAGGTCTCCTTCCTTCCGGTCTCCCAACTAACACTCTATATGTATTTCTGGATTCGCCCATACGTGCTGTATACCCTGCCCCTCTCAAACGTCTGGATTTAATGCTCCTAATTATGTCAAGTGAAGAATACAATGCGTGCAGTTCTGCGTTGTATAACTTTCTCCATTCTCCTGTAACTTCATCCCTCTTAGCCCCAAATATTTTCTTCCTTATTCTCAAACACCCTTAATCTCTGTTCCTCTCTCAAAGCGAGAGTCCAAGTTTCACAACCATAAAGAACAACCGGTAATATAACTGTTTTATAAATTCTAACTTTCAGATTTTTTGACAGGAGACTAGATGACAAAAGCTTCTCAACCGAATAATAACACGCATTTCCCATATTCATTCTGCGTTTAATTTCCCCGAGTGTTATTTATATTTATTACTGTTGCTCCAAGATATTTTAATTTTTTCACCTCTTCGAAGGATAAATCTCCAATTTTTATATTTCCATTTCGTACAATATTCTGGTCACAAGACATAATCATATACTTAGCCTTTTCGGGATTTCCTTCCCAACCTATCGCTTTACTTGCTTCAAGTATAATTTCTGTTTTTTTCCCTAATCTTTTGTGGATATTCTCCTAACATATTCACGTCATCCGCGTAGACAAGACGCTAATGTAACCCGTTCTATTCCAAACCCTGTCTGTTATCCTGAACTTTCCTAATGGCATATTCTAGAGAGAAGTTAAAAAGCAAAGGTGATAGTGCATCTCCTTGCTTTAGCCCGCAGTGAATTGGAAAAGCATCAAATAGAAACTCGCCTATACGGACTCTGCTGTAAGTTTCACTGAGGCACATTTTAATTAGTCGAACTAGTTTCTTGGGAACACCAAATTCTTCAAGTAAAATTTCTGTGTTTTTCCTAATAGTTTGTGGAGTTTCTCCGAACACATTCACTTCATCCGCATGACAACCAGCTGATGTAACGCGTTCAATTCCAAACCCTGTCTGTTATCCTGGACTTTCCTAATGGCATATTCTAGAGCAAAGTTAAAAGTAAAGGTGATAAGCATCTCCTTGCTTTAGCCCGCAGTGAATTGGAAAAGCATCAGATAGAAACTGTCCTATACGGACTCTGTTGTACGTTTCACTGAGACATATTTTAATTAATCGAACTAGTTTCTTGGGAATATCAAATTCTTCAAGTAAAATTACCGTGTTTTTCCTAATAGTTTGTAGAGTTTCTTCTAACATATTCACGTCATCCGCATAGACAAGAAGCTGATGTAACCCGTTCAATTCCGTTAGGCCTTTCTGTTAGGCCTATCCTGAAGTTTCCTAATGGCATATTCTAGAGCAAAGTTAAAAAGTAAAGGTAACAGTGCATCTTCCTAAATTCTCTTAGTGAAGTGGCAAATAATTTTACTGGTAAGATCATGTGCTTGGAATTTGCTAGAAATTATATGAACTGAATATAATTTTTCAGTGAATAATGGTGGATAATAATAAATCTGTCCCGCGCCGTGGCGTCGTTGTCTAAGGCATCCTGCCTAGGACTCGCGTTACGGAATACGCGCTGGTTCGATTCCTTATGGGGAAAGAAATTTTCTCATGAAATTTCGGCCAGAGTATGGGACCGGTGCCCACCCAGCATCATGATGCACTTGGGGAGCTACGATAGGTAGCGAAATCCGGTTACGCAAACTATCTATAACGGCTGGGGGGCTCATCATGCTAACCACACGATATCTCCATTCTGGTTAGATGATCGTCCACCTCTGCTTCGGCTGTAGCGCCACGGATTATTAATAATAAATCTAAACAACGAAATCATTTGTAAAGGCAAGTCATGTTAAAAATTCTGGGAAAAAACTTAAGCGGAAACTAAATCCTAGCTGCAGAAATGGCCTTTACTAGTCAGTTCGAAGTAACGTGAAGTACTAAATTGAAACTTCAACATTTCTGACATCTCTAGCGAAACACGTGGAAGGTACAGGGCCAGAGCGCGGCGTTAAAACTAGCAGCATCCTCCCTCCCTTTACCCCGGAGGCAGAAAGCAGGCGGGCAGATATTTTGTATTTATGAAGGCGTAGAAGTGTTTGTGATACGATGACAGCTGAGCAAATGATATTATGTGGCAACGCCATCTTCACCCGCCTTGGCGCCGGAAAAGCGGATGACGATTCTATTGGCTAACCCGTGCAATTAGCGGGCAGAAGGGAGTCCAAAAACAGACATTACACAGCTGTCAGAAGTCGATTTTTTGGTTGCGACAACTGTAGGATGAAGAAGTCGATTTGTTATCAGAAAATGTACAAATTCTGTTGTTACGTAAGTTTTGTTTCTCTTGAAGTGAGAAGTTATTGAACATTAAACGTTCATAATGTGTTATTTTATGTTTTATTGCGTAATATAATAAATAACTTTACTGTACATAACAAGATATGGTAATCTTAATATTATTGCTTCAAACGTCGTTGCACAGACACTTATGAAGATAACGAAACTACGTTTCACAATGCCGTATTCACGTGTATGTCAATATCGCATGTAGAACGTTCTTCGAACTTCGGTTGTGTTTCAAATCTAAATACAGTCAAATCCGAGTTGAATATTTCTTGCATTAAATTTCAACGGAGAATAACTGGATTCATACTCTAGCAAATCAACAATTGAATTCGTAAAAGACAAGAAAGGTTTAACAAGTTCTTGTCGGAAAACTCCTGATATTCCTGCCCCCATACTGAAGCCAGATATTGCTCAATCATTGGTCATATCATCACGTGAACCTCAAGTTCAATATTACGGACAGATGTCATGACATTTCTGAACAAGAACATCTCTAGAACATTCTATCTGGAACTACTCACGTACATTTCAGCCGAACGCCTACGAAAAAAGAAAGCAATATGAATTTTATGATAAAGAGATAATATAGTTTTTTGTTTATTTTCCGTCTTGACTTATTACGATGTTAACTTAAAAATATTTTGTTAACACATTTATTTTTCTTATGAACGTTTTCGCCCTATTGTGAGCATCTTCAGACAAAGATATCTATATCTAAATTGCATAATATATGTTAAGGTACACAAATTAATTAGTTAGAATATATGAATACATTTAAAAATATTTTCTAAAAAGTATACTAAAACACAGCAACAAATTATGTAGACTAATAAATATACATATTTAATGTCATATTCTTCATGTTAGCTGGAGATTGTGAACAAGTTATTGTATTAGATTAAAATATGTAATGACTCAAATAAATACTTGTTGTAAGATAAGTCTCTTAAATTAAATGTGCATATTTTAACATGGTATGACACAGAACATATTACATATATAATTTAAAAGCATCTTCAATGTGTTGAAATCAAGGGGGAAAAAGGGTTTATGGGATTCTATTTGACTGTTGTGGAAATATGGTGTAGGCCTAAATAAAGAAGGACTTAGGATTGGCGACGAAGGTTTTGAGAATATAACATGGATGTTTGTATAAACTAAATTGATGTCATGATAATCTGTTAAAGCAGAATGTTTTAAATATGCATTATTGTAATAGTAATAAAGTCAACTTGTTACGATGGATAATATTAAGTTGTTGTGGTCGATCTCGTATTGCTGTGATGATTCGTTGTACAACAATCAATTGATAGTGGTGTATGACTTGATCATAATGTTGCGGTCGCAAGTAAAATCTTGAGAAATATATTAACATCATAAGTTAAAAACATTTCTGAACAAGAACATCTCTAGAACATTCTATCTGGAACTATTCACGTACATTTCAGCCGACGCCCACGAAAAAAAGAAGCAATATGAATTTTTTTATTGAACTCCAGAGAAGATGTGAAAAATTTAATTTTTTTTTTATCGACTTCCACATTCAAACTGCACGGTTTATTAAGAGACGACGGTATTATAGTTGAAATTGTAATGGTGTATTTAACTTCAGATTTATAAAATTTGAAAATACGATAAAATAATTAAGTTATAATCATAATTTTCATTTAACGTCATATAAAAAACTAAGTCTCCTCAGGGACGATGAGATGATATTGTACCGTAATTATTTATTTAAGATTTAATAATATTGTAATTATTTAACTACGAAAACTATTTCTTTAGTCGGTTATTTAACGACGCTGTATCAAATACTAGGTCATTTAGCTTCGATGGGATTGGTGATAACGAGATGGTATTTGGCGAGATGAGACTGAGGATTCGCCATAGATTACCTGACATTCACCTTGCGGTTGGGGAAAACCTCAGAAAAAACCCAACCAGGTAATCAGCCCAAACCGGAATAGAACCTGTGCCCGAGCGCAACTCCGGATTGGCGGGCAAGCGCCTTAACCGACTAGTTACGCCGTTGACGCGGAAATATATAGACACGACACGATTATATTGCTAATTGGTAATTATTTTAATTCTTTGGCGAAGGTATTCACTGCAGTCCTATAACTAAACTTTCGTAACTATAACATTACTAATATTATGATTATAACTTACAACAGCTTGTACAGGGACATCATTTTATTTTTACTTCAACTTTTATTGCACCTGAGTTTTTGAATGTACTTCACTCCCACCCCTTCTACTAACGAAGTTCCAACTCACACAGAACCAAGGCCGCAGTACTGAGTTAGTGAGTATAGTACGTTTCAGAAATATGTTCGCGTTTTCCAGTGACGAAAACTTCCAATATTGAATCATATTTTCACACAGGTATTGTCGTCCGTTTGCCTACGTCGCATCCCGATTTCCCCCACCTGCTTCTGCTCGCTCCACTGTAAAGACTAGTGGCTGGGCTTTCTTAGCTCTTTTCTGAAAACATTAATTTCTGTTAGGAATTAATTGGACATCTACCTAATATTATGCAGCTGTTTAAATAACTTAAATAAAAGGGCCTCGTTAAGTAATTAACTACAACGTGATCCCCCCCCTTTCTATGATCGTGCGACATAACCACTTGGACGGACAGTAGATAGCATGTCTGAGTAATTTTATCTGTGCGGGTCGGGCAGAAGTAAAGACTGAGTACGTAAGGTACTCTTTTATAGAGTAGGTACAGAATTATTTCAACATGAGTTACTAAGTATGAAGGACGAAACTGGTAATTGGAATTAGATGCAATAGTCTATAGTGCGATAATAGGCACAAAAGATCTGAAGCCTGTATCGAAATGAACGGCCACCATTTTCAAAAATATGTTTAAATATCCATATTATGATTATTTTTCAATTTAACTTCATTCTCTATATTGTACGCTAATGTGCTGTAGACAGTATAATATACGCTGCATAATGAATACGTTGGCATGGATAACTCAGTTCGTGAGTAAAAACACTCATTTTTAACACTGTTCTGTATTTTGATTAAACAAAACCTAATTAAAATTATCAAATTCAAAATCGCTATATTTCCTACTTTACGTAAATGGATGAACGACTTTTCTTCCCTCCTATACCTAGTAAAGTGATTTGTTTGTATTTTACGCCAGTACCATCGAACTCCAGTCGTGGAAGGAGGTAGCAAACTGTGTTTCCGGGTCTCAATCATTAATCCAAAGGTATAGCCAGGTTAATATTAAAAATGTTAGTAAAAATAAAATGATGTCCCTGTATATACTTTTAATATTCTATCACTATCTGGTGACTGTTACTTTTCTGGAAATTTGTAAAAGGAGATTGTTGTGGACACGTTTACTCCATGATTTTTAAAGATCCGTTTTACTTCGTCCTGAAAGTTTATGTCATTAATTTTTGCTTCATTGTAGTTTTTCAGAGTTATTATACCCCTTTTCAAAAGACTTAGTTTATGCAGGTAACGGTTTTTTAGTCGCCCAAAACAACATGAACCTTTCGCGCTTAAGCAACATTTGTAGAAAGATGTTAACTTTACAAGTACAGTATTACGGTCAATTGTTCAAGATAAAATTTATTACTTACTTACAAATGGCTTTTAAGAAAATCGGAGGTTCACTGCCGCCCTCACATATGCCCGCCATCGGTCATTATTCTGAGCTCCTCAAATCCATTTTTATATTATCTTTTCATCTACGTCTCGCCCTCCCCAAAGATCTTTTTCCCTCCGGCCTCCTAACTAACACTCTATATGCGTGCTACATGCCCTGCTCATCTCAAAAGTCTGGATTTAATATTCCTAATTATGTCAGGCGAATAATACAATGCGTGCAGTTCTACGTTGTGTAACTTTCTCCATTCTCCTGTAACTTCCTCCCTCTTAGCCCCAAATATTTTCCTAAGCACCTTATTCTCAAACACCCTTAATCTCTGTTCCTCTCTCAAAGTGAGAGTGCAAGTTTCACAGCCATACAGAACAACCGGTAATATAACTGTTTTATACATTCTAACTTTCAGATCTTTCGACAGCAGACTAGAAGAGAAAAGCTTCTCAACAATAATAACAAGCATTTCCCATACTCATTCTGCGTTTAATTTCCTCCCGAGTGTCATTTATATTTGTTACTGTTGCTCCAGGGTATTTGAACTTTTCACCTTTCAAAGGATAAATTTTCAATTTTTATATTTCCATTTCGTACTATATTCTGGTCACGAGATGTAATCATATACTTTGACTTTTCGGGACTTACTTCCTTACCTCTCTTTTACTTGCTTCAAGTAAAATTTCCTTGTTTTCCCTAATTCTCCATTATTTATTTATTTATTTGTTTATTTATTTATTTATTTAAATTTAAATATGCAGAATAAAGAATATAATTACAAAACAAACAAGAGAAATAGAAATAAAATAATACAAGCAATATAAAAAGAAGATACAGTAGTATTAACAAAATTTGAGACCGAATGAGCAGCGCTCGTGCTCTGTCGCAGTTCAGATATAATATTAAAATTAAAATAAATAAATAAATAAATAAAATTAAAATAATAATAATAATAATAATAATAATAATAATAATAAAAATAATAAGTAAAATAAAATAGGAGCTAAAATATAATTACAGCGGCAATGGAATTATATAATATAATATTAACACTAGAGAAGAATAATATCGCACGTGAAAAGTAGGACTAACATATATTTTAAAATTATAGAATACAAATATAATATAGGTTGATTAATTCATACACATAGGCTATAAATTTATTTAATCAAATTGAAAATATTAACACGTTTCTAATTTTCTTGTTATGCTCGTATGTTAGTGGGTTACATGTTAGAAGTTCTGGGTGTAATTTAGTTAAAGCATTGTACAACCGAGGGCCAAAATTTATGCTATGCTTTACACCAGCAGATGTGAGACATTTAGGTTCTACTAATGTTGAATTAATATTTCGTCTTGTGTCATAATTGTGTGTCTGTAATACAAACTTATTACGATTTTTATGATAAAATTTTAACAGCGTATACTTATAAATTTGTTAAATATTAAATACATTAAATTCAGAATAAATTAATTTAGTTGGATGATCGAAACGTTTCTTCAAACAAATTTTAATTATTCGTTTTTGTAGTAAATTTAACGGACTAAGATTAATTTTTGTACTTCCACTCCAAACAATTATACCATATTGAATGATAGACTGAATAATGGCCAAATAAACATTTCGTAGAACTCTAATGGGTAAGTAGCATCGAAGATTAACGAAATTATAAATTGTTTTACGAAGCCTCTTACAAAGATTGATTGTGAATTTTCTCCTAACATATTCACGTCATCCGCATAGACAAGCAACTGATCTAACTTGTTCATTTCCAAACCCTCTCTGTTATCCTGGACTTTCCTAATGGCATATTATAGAGCAAAGTTAAAAAGTAAAGGTGATAGTGCATCGCCTTGCTTTAGTCCGCAGTGAATTGGAAAACCATAAGCTAGAAACTAGCCTATACGGACTCTGCTGTATGTTTCACTGAGACACATAGATAAAAGTTTTAGATTTTATAAATCATTCATTGGAGGTAAGAGACGTGGTTTAATGCCATGCAATGCGCAATCTGATACCAGAGCGTCTTTCTATTTGCAATCAAGTATGGCTTCCAGGCTGACTGCCTGAGCTAAGCATTTTATTTTTCTAGGAATCGCAATGAGCGCAGGTAGCTGGTATAGCCGTGACTATCGACGCGATACTTCCCCTACTCGAACCGCACAAACACCCACGGAGCTGTGTGACACCTGGCATGTGGAGTCAATCTATTAGAAAATAGAACTCTCTGGATCTTTCTACCCACTCTCTCTCACTCCACGTCGTACCTTCCAAATTTAAATCTTTCAGTTTTTTATATTTTCTAATAAATCGTCCTCAACTTGTGTTTAACATTTTTTTTTATTCTTCTCTTTGCTTTTAGGCTACTTAACCGTTGTTTTATTTCGTTTTCTTGCGTGTTTTATTGTGTCCTTTCTACTTTTACATTTTCTTTAGTTTTCTTCTCCATTTTCCTGTATTTCTTCTTTTTCCTCCATTATTTTTATTATTTTGTTATTGTATTTCTCTTCTTTAAGGGCACTGAATAATAGTTAACTTCAGTATGTCTCAACCTTTTTTAAGGCTGCTATTACACTATCAGGTCCCGCGCCGTGGCGTCGCATCCCACTTAGGACTCGCGTTACGGAATGCGCGCTGGTTCGATTCCTCATGGGGGAAGAAATTTTCTCATGAAATTTCGGCCAGTGTATGGGACCGGTGCCCACCCAGCATCGTGATGCACTTGGGGAGCTACGATAGGTAGCGAAATCCGGTTGCGAATACCAGCTATAACGGCTGGGGGGATCATCGTGCTAACCACACGATACCTCCAATCTGGTTGGATGATCGTCCACCTCTGCTTCAGCATGTGGGCGTGAGGCCAGCAGCCGGCTGGTCGGTCTAGGCCCTTCACGGGCTGTAGCGCCACGGATTATTATTGTTGTTATTATTATTATTATTATTATTATTATTATTATTATTATTACACTATCAGATTTCTTTGACAAAGAATGTGATGAAATATTTTATCAAAGATATTTGATAAAATACAGAATTTGGGGTTTTGTACAAGATAACCCAAAATTAGGAATGAAAGCTCTCATACTTGTTCTACAACATTCAACACGTGTTCCGAGGATTTGTTGATACTAATATTTACGCGTTAAGTTTATAACACCATGAATAAAGAACAATATTATGCTTGTTTAGCTACAATTAGTTCAATTATTACAATATGCATGTTTCTAAAAAAAAAAAACAGAAAAAGAAACGCCTTTGGGTTAAACCATGGATTGCAAGACGTGATAAGAGAGGTACATCAGCACTTATTGAAAGAGCTGCAATGTGAGGACTTGCAAAGTTATACAAATTATTAATTATATAATATTAATATTTTATTATACAAATTATTTATTTACAACATTTCGTTTCCTTCATATCAGAATTTTTGTAGTAGCAACAGTCCAGTTATATTTACATTCTGCCATAGTTGTTTCAAGGTATAGAAATCTTTTATCAAAGATAACTAGCTGCACTTACATTTCATAAAATATATTTTATCAAAGAAACTCATTTCTTCATTACACTGTCATATATTTTATAATATATATTTTATAAAAGAGCTTTGTCAAAGAACTTTGATAGTGTAATAGCAACCTAAGATGAGCCCCCCCCCCTTTTCCTCCTAATGCTTGTGCGGCACTCTCGTGTAAGATGTATGTTATTATTATTATTATTATTATTATTATTATTATTATTATTATTATTATTATTATTGTTTTGTTCGCGGCCCCCCATTAACTACTCTGAGGATTTCTAGAAGGCTCGACCCCCGCTTAAGTATCATAGGTTTATTTAACCGGAAATCGCGTTTTCAGTTTTTGGTCTTACAAATTTGAATATTCTCTGTAGATTAAAATATATAGGAGTTTATATTATAAACAAGTAAGTTATTTTTAGGGCCTAAAATTGTCTTTGCTATGGGTCGCACGCATATTTACATGCCATTTAAGAAATTTGTAATTGCAATTTCTTTTCATATCATTTTTAGAAACATAAGTACCTATAGGCCTATTCGTTTTTCTCAAACATTGTTAAAGATACTGTTTTCGAATTTTGCACATTTCTTCTAAATACTGTACTGTAATATATGGATAAGTTTCCATTAATATAAAGCAAATATACATTTTAGTCCGTTGTTTAAAGACTTGGTATCAACTACTGGATAAATTAGCGACTGTGAAATTGATGATAGAGAGATGGTATTTTGGTGAGATGAGGCTGAGGATTTACCTATACTCCGTTTCTGGAGTCTGTAGAGTATAGGAGACGAAATAAGTCCTTTGTGCAAGTGGTGAGTTGGGGGGGGGTGCCGCTCTGGGAGAAAACAGTACTTGAAGACGAGAGTCTAAAATGCCACCATACCTACCACCTTCTGTCGCGCGCATTTTACCCCTTAGCGGCCGTGAGCCGATGCAATCCGCAACACACTCCCGCACCGATACGCTCCGCCAATTCGCTTGACATTGGCTCCACCAAAACGCGTCGACTTACTCTACAGATTCTATAAGCGGAGTGTAGATTACCTGACATTCGCCTTACAGTTGGAGAAAATCCCTGAAAAAACCCCAACCAGGTACTTTATGAAGTAAACTGGCCTTTTGCTTGCGATGGCGTGATGCGCTGTAGGGGATGACTGGACGCAAACAACTTCATGAACGAGTACGACCAAAGTGATTGGGAACGGTTTCTCCAAGTACTTTGGTTTCCCCTTATCATACTTCTTGCACCAATTCTCCATCATCACCACCCCATTAAATTAATAGAATTTGCAACGTGGGAGTCCCGTTGTATACAGATACGTGGGCTGACAGGTGTTCTTTATCAGATCACCGCGTGTTCATCAGTTGGCCCTAAATCACTCAAGAGTTATTGACAGGGACGGCGAAAACCGTCCACTGCTGCCAGTCCCAATACCAAGAAAGGATAATGGCTTGATCGGAATAGAAATGCTATGACGTCGCTCTTGGCTTCTAAGAACTTGGGGGAAGCCCACCAACATTACAGCATGTCCTCATTACAATCGAGAAAGGTACAGCAGAGGAAAAAAGACATTATTCTCTATATCATATTACAACATATACTCATTATTATGCTTTCTCATACTCTGATAACAAACTTTTGGTATAGGCAACTACCATTTCTGTACAGGGAGTTCAGTTGGACTATGTACAGAAATTGAGGAAGTATTCGATTCCGTTCTTGCTACTATAGTTACATATATGAAGGAAACCTGTGCGCGATATACGCTATAGAGGAGTGGGATGAGTTCACGAAAAAAAAAAAAAAAAAAGAATGCTCAAGAATCATTCTGTAAGAAATTATGTCCAAATGATGTTATTGTAACTCCATCTGATATTTCAAAGGTATGTTACACATTACAAAATACTGTGCCGAGTGGAAGGGCACTAACTATTGTCCTGACAGATGAAACAGGGAGCGCAGTCAAACAAAACTACAGTGCGTTCGTAGCTCGGCCGGACCGTTCCACGGCGACCCTGGACTGGGTGAAGATTGGCGCTCCTGCCGCCAGAGTAGCGCTGTAGCTACCGCTGACGCGCCAGTCCGTCGAGTTGGATCTGTCGTGAGGGAAAGACGTCTGTGGGCGTGTTGTGAGTAAAATTGGGTTGTCTCGTGGTGATAAAGTGTCTATTAATAATGGTTAAGTACACTTTAAAACAGCGTATTTTTCTCTAAAATGCGTATGTGAGATACTCTTCTGCAAGAAGGTGTCGACGAGAATTTGAACGTCGGTTTGCAGGTGTTCGAATTCCTAGCAGGTCAACTATTCATACATTGTCAGACGTACATGATCTTTTTGAACAAGAAACGTGTTCAACAACGCCGTGTACTGACAGAAGAGAAGCTTAATGAAGTAGGGGCCCGGTTAGAGCACTCACTCCGCAAATCACTGCGACGTTTAGCACAAGAGGTTAACATTTCCAAGACGTCAGCTTTTGTGGCAACGAAACTTCTGAAACTTAAGCCGTACAGGGTAACAGTAGTTCATGCTTTACAATCACAAGATCCTGTAAGTAAGGTTAATTATTGCAATTGATTTTTGCAGTCCGTTCATAATGGCGACGTGGACCCACTTTTAACGTTCTTCACTAATGAAGCGTTGTTTCATCTTCACGGTCACGTTTCTACTCAGAACAATTGATATTGGGCTACGAAAATCCCCATATTATTCATGTAGTTCCTCACCACTTTGCAAAGGTTGGGGTTTGGTGTGCAGTGTGTGCGAGTAGAATTATCGGTCCCATATTTTTCGACACAACAGTTTATTCACACGTTTATGTAACTTCAATTTTGAATAATTTTTTTTTCCGTAACTAAGAAGAAATGAACGATTGAGTGGCTGGTTTCAGCAGGATTCAGCTATAGCGCACACCGCTGCGAATTCTATGCATGAATTGCGGAGTGTGTTTGGTGACAATAATTAGTCGATGACTAGTCAGTTTGTTTTTATACCATTAAGTACGAGAAAAATTCGTACCGGCACCGGGAATCGAACCCAGGACCTCTCAGCTGTGCGCGCTGAGTGCTCTCTAACCAGCTGAGCTATGCCGGGACCCGACTCACGACGCCGGCCGAACTCCTCTCGTAGTATCGTGTTACGGCCTTACTGCCTGCACTTGAGACGATACACGTCATATATGTACAGGAGCGCATACTACATGACTTTATGGCCATATTCAACAACAGTTTCTTTAAACTGTTAACATCATATATGTATCAAATATGAATGAGGTCTCGCCCACCTCATTATATTTTGCTCGACTAGTATGACTAGTCAGTTTGTTTTTATACCATTAAGTACGAGAAAAATTCGTACCGGCACCGGGAATCGAACCCAGGACCTCTCAGCTGTGCGCGCTGAGTGCTCTCTAACCAACTGAGCTATGCCGGGACCCGACTCACTCCCGGTGCCGGTACGAATTTTTCTCGTACTTAATGGTATAAAGAGTAGTTAGTGTTCCGTACCCATGACTTGCCGGTCGTTTACGTGTAACTCTGGCGGCAGGCGCGCCAATCTTCACCCAGTCCAATGCCGCCGCGGAAAGGTCCGGTCGAGCTACGAACGCACTGTGTATCATCATTGTGGTCGTTTGTGAACGGCTTTTAAGATATTCATACAAATAAAAGCGAACAGGTGGTAGCATTGGGACAAGTATTCACGTAACAGTGGCGGTTGAGTCGCAAAATTATGTACGTTACTGCACGAAAGGTTCAGTAACCTAACGCGTCACAGAGGGGTATTGATGACTGTGCATTTCCTCTTCCCGCTCTAGTCTTGCTTCCTACTTGCTTATACCGTCATTGAATGCACAGTTGCCGTGTCTTCCTGTCACACATTTTGTTACCGATCTTTAACAAACCGCATTTGCTCTACAAAATCCCCCAACATCACCTCTCCAACATCTCCGTCTTCCTGAAATACTCATTTCAGAATTCAACTAAAATTGCTGCTTTTCACAAAACCTATTTGCAAAAGACCACAATGATATTAGACGTTTATGTTTAACTCACTGTCCTGATTCATTTCTCAAAAGGACCTTATTTAATCCCCTTTCAACCTGTAGGTTTAAATGTATATTCATTTAGGCATATGTTCTTAAATGCACCGTACACTTATTTTTTTATAGGATACAACATATTTCTTTTGAGAGAAACTGAACTCCAACTGATGAAAAACAAGTGAAACTAGTGGCAGATATAAACAAATTAAGGGATTTTTAAAAAGCATCATTCAATTTCTTTCGAACATGAACTTAAATGCCTGAAAATAGTAATATGCGTTACAAGAGCGGTATGTTGAAATTTTCATGTTCGAGGAAAAGTTTGAAAAAGCGAAACGTAGTTGAGCTTTTTTAATTTCCGAGAATTGAAAGAAAACATACCGCTTTTGTATCGTATATTATTTTGTGCGAAGATCGTTTATTACATACCTGAAAGAGGAATTTCTAATTAGTTGCAATGAAATCTCCATCTTGGTTTCTGTTCAATGACGGCAAATTTGCAAAACAAAAATATCTATCTTCAACATTGTTGCTTTAAAATGTTTTCTGTGTTTACTATACTCCAGCAGGCCGTGATATACGTCTGTCTTTTTTTTCCCCCAGTCTATGATGAGTCTGGAATCTTGTTGATTTTTTCACGGCTTCCTTAAAGTTACTTGCATCACGAATGCAGTAACTTTAGTGGAGTTGTAGAGTTTACTTAATTTTTGCAAATATTTAAAAACAATAATTAGCAGTGCAATTTAGGTGAAATTGCAGTGGTAAATTTCCAATTTATAATTATTACTATATTGAACGTCTCTAAAAATAATATGTTAAAAGCCTAAAGCAGTAAAATCAATATGTCACTTAAGCGGTAAGAAGAGGGAAATTGTTATGTGTGTTAGGTTGGGAATACTGAATGTGGAATTTTAAGACTTTCCGCGGATTGGTTTTGTGCTGAAACCAAGAAAATACGCACGATCTCGCACAAAATTAAATGTCCTCCCAACATGCAGTAGATAATATCAGTAAAGTATAGTCCTACCATCGGATCTGTGCCCCCGTAAGATATGCGAACTGAACCTTAATTCCTTTTCAGCCTCGGCAATTCATTTCTCCCCCTGTATTCCTATTTCTCTCTTTTCTATCCCTCTCTCTTTCTCTCCCACTATTCACAATATTGAGCCTTCTTGCGGGACAGTTTATTTGCACTTACAGTCCAGTGTTGTCAACTCAACATGAATACTGTAGCATGGAGTGGTGAAAGAAATATTATTAAGCAAGTAATAGCATTTTGCATAAGTCAATCAGCGTCATCAGACCTACTTAAATTAAATTATGAATAAGTAATAATTAACCTTACAGTATTATAAGCAATATTCAAGAGACATGATACTGTTTGACGGAAGTTTGGCAACATCCCTATTCGACAAGGTTCGTGGCCTGCTATTTGATGTAGTGGGAGAGAAACGGGTGAAATGGGGTGAGAAGAGGCGTTAACTTTTCCAAGAACGACGACAGCGCTGAAGGGGCATAGATTCGATGGTCCGACAATACAGTATGTTTTAGAAAGAATTCAACCATAAATAAAGCACTTTTCTCTCGCTTTATCTTCAGAAAACGGAAACATTTTCAGCAAAATGGTATAAGATTATTTGACTTCCCACTTACACAAAGCAGTATGAAGGGAAAATATTGCGATACTGCAAAAATCGTCTTCACTTTATATGAAGTTAGTAGGTTATTTTACGACGCTTTATCAACATCTTAGGATATTTAGCATCTGAATGAGATGAAGGTGATAATGCCGGTGAAATGAATCCGGGGTCCAACACCGAAAGTTACCCAGCATTTGCTCATATTAGATTAAGGGAAAACCCCGGAAAAAATCTCAACCAGGTAACTTGTCCCGACCTCGTGTCGAACCCGGGCCACCTGGGTTCGCGGCCAGACGCGCTAACCGTTACTCCACAGGTGTGTACCAGTTTTTATGAATATACTATACCATATGTCTGTGTACAGCGATTTCGCCTGAACTACTGGTCGGATTTTGTTTGTATTCAGTATCTACGAATCACTTTATCCTTGATTGACCGTAAAAAAAAAAGAATATGGACCCCTATTTGAAATCAACAACAGAAAATATCCATTTACTGCAAATCAAATCAATTTAAATTTCCTTTCTTATCTTTGCTTCTTTTAACTGTTAGATTTACATTTAAGTTTGCATTGTGTATGCTTGCAATTCTCACAGAAACTTGTTTATAAATGGAAAAGCAAGATTTACGAACATAACCATTATCTACTAAAAGCTTCTAATCGATAAATATACAATCCACTAGTGGTATTTCATTAACTTTACGGTGATATTACTCTGGTCCATATTTAGAAACAAAATGCAAGGTCATGTCTGCGATAAAGATGCTTCGCTTTTATCTGAGCACGTTAATCACCATGGAAACCTATTTGGGGACCACTTATGATAGGAGAGTTATTATGTATCGGTACATGTGACGCAGTTCAGTGATGATAAGTCAGTCATGAGTAGCATAATACTTCAATAGGAGCATGAAAAGAAAATTCTGAAATTAATGAAAGATTCCTACAACATTAAATGAGAAAGAATACGAAATGAAAGCTTCATAACAATTTCAGTTCCAAGTCTGGGAAATTTGGATGTTGAATAGGAAAGGAAAAATTGGAATATATACAGTGGGAGATAAATAAGATTGTGATTGGCAATGCGTGGACGATCTCACATGTGTGGAGGCTTGGCATTATCTCGCGCAATAACAATTCATGACCCAGGGTGACGTAAGAGGATCATGAAATGTTGTTGGGCAAGATAACGTCGTGCCTCCACACATGTGAGTTCGACAACGCAGTGACTGTCAATCACAACCTTATTTATCTCCCACTATAGGCCTACAAGTGGAAGAAATAAGCCTAATTGAGCTGCCTTAGGACAAAGAATGTGGGAGTAACGGATATGCAATATATATATATATATATATATATATATATATATATATATATATATATATATATATAAGATATGCACTATATTTTCTTATTTTAAAATATATTAAGTCAGACTGAACTAAGGCTAAAACTATATGGGGAGCCCTATTTTACCCGAAGGTACATTAGAGTTTAAGTTTAAGACATTGTACCAATTTATGTCATGCTAGTGAACTAAACTAAACCTATGTGAGTATACTTCAGAAAGGAACAATACATAAAATAACTAATACTATTACAGAGAATCACTAAAATATCTAGGAATGCTTAAGTGCTATATACAAAGAAAGGTGACACGAAAGTTCTATATACACTGAATTAATATGCTGATTTTCAATGTGCACTGAACTCTTGCGCTGAATTATTAGACCTACTATATACACTAAAGTTCACTGTAAACTATGCCGATTCCTTTAAGTTCTATATACACAGATCTGATACACTAAAATTCTATATACATGTACACTGATTTTATCCACTAAGTTCTTTATATACAGAATTAATATACATTAGAAAATCTTTAAGCAACACTTCGTAAAACAGACTCTGTAAGGGGCTAGAGAATGTATATCCCCGAAAGTCTAGATTAGACTTCAATTTAAGGCTTATGTCTCTGTCGCCAGAATAAGGGGCACTCAAATAGGATATATTATATCTCATCAAATAGGATATGTCTCACTGTTTGGGTCTCCTCGTCACACTTACACGTTCCTTCACTCTGTATCTTGAATCTTGCAAGATAGCCTACTCTCCGAATTTACCATGACCCGACAAATTGTGTCAAAACAGAGTTAGGAACCCATATTTTACAGTTTAATCTGTCGAGCACAGTAGGGAAATATAAGTCCCTAGTCAAAGAACCTGTTGTGCTATTCCCCCATTGTTGGTCCCGCTCTTCAACAACATAATCTTTCAGTTTACTTTAATAAAAGCTAGAGGGCACAGATTGTAAAATGGTTGTACGTCTGATTTTTCTCAATAGTGTTACTGGCATAAAGCGACGGAATTAAATTTGTACCGAGGTTTACGTAATTTTAGACATAAACTATTAATATAAAAATTCCATTTTAAGTTTTGATCAATGAAGATAGGTCTACCTAAATATTTTCAAAGTATTTTATTTATAATAACTCAAGCTTTCAGTTATCCAACTATTTAAACGTGTAATACGCCAAGACTTCAAGAAATTTCTGTAAGCAAAACATTATTCATACGCAAAACTTCTCGATTTTGTACTTTTGAAATAGGTATCATGACAGTTTACAGCTAACATGTGTATAAATCTTGCAGCTGCAAAGCGCACAAATATATCGTCACCAACGTAACACACAATAATTTAAAATTATCTTCTCATTATATGCTTTACGCGAGTCCCAACTATTGCGTCCATTTATCATTATGGTACTAATATGTAATATAGTTTATTTTACTACACTATTATATAAAAGATACTCATAAATAAAACCAACTGTGATGTACCCGAATAAAAAGATGAGCATTCCTAGTCTGCTTTGAACACAACATTTTTTATTCTTTATCACTCAAAAAGTAACTTGTTTGATTGAATCAATGAATTCTGTTGTTAAGTGGGTTAAGTAGATGTATGTCACGACTAATTTAAACAAATTAACATAAAAAGCTACTGTATTTCATTTTCTATTTCCAAGTTTATACATTTACATTATGTACATTGTATACGCCTTTTTCTCAGAAGTAATATTTTTGACTTAATGTGTTTTGCTTGTAAATCGATCATATAATAATAATAATAATAATAATAATAATAATAATAATAATAATAATTATCATCATCATCATTATCATCATCATCATTATAACGGATCATCAGTGTGGTTTTAGGCGTAATAGATCGACTATTGATCAGGTTTTTGTATTCCACAGATATTGGCGAAAAAATGACAGTATAAGGGTACAGTTCATCAGTTATTCATAGATTTCAAAATGGCATATGACTCGGCTAAGAGAGAAATTTTATATAA
Source organism: Periplaneta americana (assembly GCA_025594305.2). Taxonomy (NCBI): domain Eukaryota; kingdom Metazoa; phylum Arthropoda; class Insecta; order Blattodea; family Blattidae; genus Periplaneta; species Periplaneta americana. The sequence continues at coordinate 128,686,637 of JAJSOF020000013.1, read as the reverse complement.
TATTCTTATTAAATTAGGTATTCCCAAGAAACTAGTTTGATTAATTAAAATGTGTCCAGTGAAACTTACAGTAGAGTGCGTACAGTCCAGTTTCTATCTGATGCTTTTACAATTCACTGCGGGCTAAAGCAAGGAGATACACTGTCACCTTTACTTTTTAACTTCGCTCTAGAATATGCCATTAGGAAAGTTCAGGATAACAGACAGGGTTTAGAATTGAACGGGTTACATCAGCTACTAGTCTATGTGGATGACGTGAATATGTTAGGAGAAAAATCCACAAACTATTAAGGAAAACACGGAAATTTTACTTGAAGCAAGTAAAGCGATAGGTTTGGAAGTAAATCCCGAAAAGACACAGTATATGATTATGTCTGGTTACCAGAATATTGTACGAAAAGGAACTATAAACATTGGAGATTTATGCTTCGAAGAGGAGGAGAAATTCAGATATCTTGGAGCAACAGTAACAGATATAAATGATACTAGGGAGGAAATTAAATGCAGAATAAATATGGGAAATGCTTGTTATTATTCGGTTGAGAAGCATTTGTCATCTAGTCTGCTGTCAAAAAATCTGAAAGAATTTATAAAACAATTATATTACCAGTTGTTCTGTATGATTATGAAACTTTGACTCTCACTTTGAGAGAGGAACAGAGATTAAGAGTATTTGAGAATAAAGTTCTTAGGAAAATATTTGGGGCTAAGAGGGATGAAGTTACAGGATAATGGAGAAAGTTACACAACGCAGAACTTCACGCATTGTATGACATAATTAGGAACATTAAATCCAGACGTTTGAGATGGGCAGGGCATGTAGCACGTATGGCCGAATCCAGAAATGCACATAGAGTGTTAGTTGGGAGACCGAAGGAAACATACTTTTGGGCAGGCCGAGACGTAGATGGGAGGATAATATTAAAATGTATTTGAGGGAGGTGGGATATGATGTTAGAGACTGGATTAATCTTGTGGAGGATAGGGACTGATGGCGGGCTTATGTGAGGGCGGCAATGAACCTTCGGGTTCTTTAAAAGCCATTTGTAAGTAAGTAAGACATTAGACATTTTTCTCTTAAACCTGAGTTATTATTGGGCATTTTTTTATTAGACTTCACGTTTTATTAGACTTACTGTTCATTAGATCTGCTGTCCTTAGACGTAATGACCTGATAAAATATCGTAGGCCTAAGTACTGAGTATAAACAAAATTCGACCAATACTTCAGGAGAAGCTATCGTACAAAGAAGGATAGGCCTATGTCCAAAACCCACTTCTTGGTTATCAAGACAGCTGAAAACGTGTATTTTATAGAAAATATCGAATTGGACTTTTATATTGTAATGCTTCCTTTTGTAATTCGTATAATGTGAAAGTTAAATATAGGTACGCATTTATGGAAAAACTTTGCACTCCATTGGCAGGTGCATGAACATACACATTCTCATGACGATGATGATGATGATGATGATGATGATGACGACGACGATGTTAATTATGATGACGATGATAATGAGGAGGAAGAGGAGGGGGGCTGAAGGGTGAGGACGCGATGATGACGATTCGTGTAATTTCTCTACACTCAGTTTATTGTTCAGTAGTAAGGTCGAGTTGTGAGGGTGGCACATGCTCAAGGCGTGACTTTTCCCCTGCAAGTGAGGAAATCTCTTGTACAGCTTCTTCCCAGACGTCACTGAACGTCTCAAATAAGCTTCGCAACTTTCTATTGCAGCTAGTACCTGTCTGTCGAGTCCTTTCTATACCTCTGGATATTTTTAGTGCCGAGAAATAATAATAGTAATACTTATGGCTTTTAAGGAACCTGGAGGTTCATTGCCGCCCTCACATAAGCCCTCCATCGGTCCCTATCCTGTGCAAGATTAATCCAGTCCCTACCATCATATCCCAGCTCCCTCAAATTCATTTTAATATTATCCTCCCACCTACGTCTCACCCTCCCCAAAGGTATTATTACCTCCGGCCTCCCAACTAACACTCTATATGCATTTCTGGATTCGCCCATACGTGCTACATGCCCTGCCCATGTCAACCGTCTGAATATAATGTTCCTAATTATGTCATACTATGCGTGCAGTTCTGTGTTGTGTAATTTTCTGCATTCTCCTGTAACTTCATTCCTCTTAGCCCCAAATATTTTCCTAAGAATATTATTCTCAAACACCCTTAATATCTGTTCCTCTCTCAAAGTGAGAGTCCAAGTTTCACAACCATACAGAACGACCAGTAATAGAAGTGTTCTATAAATTCTAACTTTCAGACGTTTTGACAGCAGACTAGATGACAAAAGCTTCTCAAGCGAATAATAACACGTATTTCTCATATTTATTCTGCGTTTAATTTCCTCCCGAGTGTCATTTATATTTGTTACTGTTGCTCCAAGATATTTGAATTTTTCCACCTCTTCGAAGAATAAATCTCCAAATTTTATAGTTCCATTTCGTACAATATTCTGGTCACGAGACATAATCATATACTTTGTCGTTTTGGGATTTACTTCCAAACTATCGCTTTACTTGATTCAAGTAGAATTTCCGTGTTTTCCCTAATCGTTTGTGGATTTTCTCCTAACATATTTACGTCATCCGCATAGAGAAAAAGCTGATGTAACCCGTTCAATTCCAAACCCTCTCTGTTATCCTGGACTTTTCTAATGGCATATTCTGGACCGAAGTTAAAAAACAAAGGTGACAGTGTATCTCCTTGCTTTAGCCCGCAGTGAATTGTAAAAGCATCAGATAGAAACTGGCCTATACGGACTTTGCTGTAAGTTTCAGTAAGACACATTTTAATTAATCGAACTAGTTTCTTGGGAGTACCAAATTCAATAAGAATATTATACATTTTGATTACGCAACTTTTAACACTGTATCACTTCGGAATGTGTATTATATGACTTTCTCGTGTTAAATTCTATCGTGCCTGGTTTACATGTTTCGACCAGTTCTGAAGAAGACCGATAACAGGTCGAAACATGTAAAGCAGGTACGATAGAATTTAACACGAGAAAGTCATATAATACATATTCCGAAGAATACTGACCATAAGTTCAGAAAGAATCACTGTACACATACAGAAGGCGGCGTGTCAAAACAACTTGTTGTCAATGAAGATGAAAACGTGATTTCAGTCAAAATTCTCGAAATCATTTTTTTGCAGCATGAAAACACTTCATATTAATAAAGTTAAAGTTAGACTCATATATTTTTCTAGACATGGATATTAGTAGTACCAAGTTTAGTACAAGCGTTGTGAATTCTACGTGTTTGCCGTATATACACGTCCAAGGAAATACCCCTGTCCATTTCTATTAGAGAATTAGAGTGTGAATGAACCTTAGGGCCATAATGCTGTCTGAAGGCCTAGATCAATGGAGAAATTCCATGATCCTATTCGGAAACGATCTCGCGATCTTCCGGCTTGCAGCGTAACACCTTACCTGCGATGCCGCGCGCTCTACTTCGTATGAAAACTTTTTGCACTTAACCATTTAACGACGCTGTATCAACTAATTATTTTGCGTCGATGGAAATGGTGTTAGAGAGATGGTATTTGGTGAGCTAGGGCCGAGGATTCGCCATACAGTAGATTATCTGGCATTCGCCTTACGATTGAGGAAAACCTAGGAAAAATTCCAACCAGATAATCAGTCCAAGCGGGTATTGAACCCACGCTCGAGCGCAGCTCTGGATCAGCAGGGAAACACGCTACCACTTGAGTCACGCCGGAAGAAAAAGCACATTGAAGTGAAAGGAAAGATTAATAATTTTTTTTACTGCGAGCGAATGTTGCTATGGAAACAGAAACAAAAGCAGCTGTGTAATAATATGTACATAAACAACACTAGATGTCTAATGGAGGAAGCTAAACTTTCTTTGAACAACCTTCAAATCGATGGAACTGAACACCTAACTTCTACGAGAGGAGTAATAAACACCAGAAAAATTAGGACCGAATTACGCCAGCGAGAGTACAACGCATGGTGCAACTTACCTCAAAAGGGAAAAGGCGTTATTCTGTACAGTGAATTCACTCCCTCTAACAAATGGATAACTAAGCCAGATGAATGACTAGCGGTAAATGGAAGGAGGCTATCAAGATGACTGCCAACGTAAGTGCTGTAAGAGCCATACCCGGTAGGTCTCTGGACAACCACTGCAGGCGAAGCCTCAGTGAGATAGAAACCCTTGGACACGTCCTGGGGGCCTGCCCTTATGGCGAAACATTGCGTATACATAGGCATCATGCAATTAGAACTAAACTGGCCGATGCCCTTAGAAAACTAAAATACACCGTATATGAAGAAGTCCACGGAACTGCTGACAATGGCAGTAACAGACGAATTGACATAATCGCCATTAGCGAATCCCTGTCTCAGGGTATGATAACCGACCCCACCATCAGGTTTGAAACGTATAAAGGACAGCCTGAAGACGTAAATGAGGAGAAACGAGCAATCTACGTTCCAACCATCCCGTATTATAAAGATAAATTCCAACTTCACGATATCAGTGTTACGGGATTGATGTTTGGAGCAAGAGGAACGATACCTAACTTCTCTTCTGAATTCTGTAAGACCCTAGGACTGCACAAATCGTTTCTGAATGAACTGGCCCTCTTCATAATTAGAGAGTTAGTCAAACTCTTACGAAACCAACTATAAGGACTCTAATTCAGTGTACTGAAAAAACTGACGCACCATTATCATTTTTATTTCTCTTATTAGCTTTCATCGCTTCTTTACTTGTAACTTTTTTTTATTCTGTATACTGCCATTGTTTGTTTGTGTAGTTGTTTACTTTTTTTCCTTACTCTGTTATCTTTCATCATCTATTTGTTCTTGTATTGTTTAGTATGCTTTGTCTAATGGCAGCCTCTAATTTGAGGAAGTTCTAGCAAATAAAAAAATATGACATGTAGACTGGACTGCAAGAGAAATGCCGATACGAAATTAAATAGTTTTCCAAGGACTTCAGTAAACATGGCGAGGTGAAAAGAGATTAGTTTTTAAAAATCTGTAAATACGGCATGTATTACATGTTCACGTTATTATTTAATATAAACTGGTTTTAAATTAATCATGTACTTTTATTTTACAACATTAATAAGAATACTACGCGAAAATAGTGAAACTGCAGTTTAGGCCTATATGGTATTCCACAGACTTCCTTATGTTGGATGCTGGATGCTGTCATTGTTACAATCGATTATATATATATATATATATATATATATATATATATATATATATATATATATATATACGTTTCATGTTGTATTAACAAAAAAGTGTATCAATTTTATTATAAATATAAATATGAAATTTTATTATTATTTTATGTTTATTGAAGACATACACGGACAATCTCAACGATATAATGATAACAGAGCAATGATACAGTTTGAAATTGAAAAGGTATAGTTTAAAACTTTGTTTCATAAATTGAATTATTTCAATCTCTTCTCATCATCTGAGCCAGTGTTCGACAAAGATTACGTCATATAAAATGTAGCCTGCAATACACAGCAAAGTGGAAGGAAGGAGAGGAAGGATACCCAAACTGCTTAACGTTAAATGAACAAGTTATGGCTAATCATACCTTACCTCTCCGCCCTGCTTGTGTATAGGCCTAAGGGATTGACTCGCAAGTCAAGAAATGCCGACCACTGATCTGAACAATAGGGACATTTTAGATTTTTTTGTGAAGAAAACGTTTGTTGAAAGTATAATACTTGTGTCTCCTAAGCAACTTTAATTCTATCATAACTCGACTATTATCATTTATTTTAGACTCTGAATAATAAAATTCCTGTACTTCTAATTAGTCTCCAAAGTGAATAGAGGCTGGTCCATAATAAACCGAGAACGGAAACGGCTATACATATCGATATGAATGTCAATAACGATATGTAAAGTCAATATTACGCATTCTGATGTTATTTGTGTATAATTGACCAATAGTGTTCTCTCATGAGTACAAGCCAGCCAACATAAACACAGGTTAACCAACTTCGAAATTTAAGACACGGAATATTTAAGAATTCAATTCACGTTTGTAGTCTGGTCACATATACACGTAGCATATATTGAAAGTGATTCTACTGAATTTCTGCTTTAGTTACAAGCAATCAATGGACAAGATAGTATGTCACTGTCTTCTTGCTACAAAATATACGACGACGAAATAGTTTTTTGATGACAACAGAATGAATCTAGTAGGCTGTGATCGGAAACGAGAATGGCAAAGTTAAAACTTGGCCAACTCTCTAGTTCCCGTTCCCGGGCTTCGGCAAGCTTCTCGTTATTTTTTAATGTTCAAATTTAAATACATTTACTTTAAAAAAGATTTCCGTTCTCGTTCTCGTTGTTGTTTCCGTTCCTGGTTTATTGTGAACCAGCCTTGACTCGCCTTCCTACATACCCATCTATGTACTTCACGTTTTCTTTCGACAGACAGTGTTTTGAGACTGCTGTAGTTAACCTAAAACGTCCTTTTCGCCTTCATGTAATAGATTCGTGATTCATTTGTTAAGTAAGGAGTTGCTTGTTATCTGCACCTTCACTTAGCTCACTTGGCCGCTCTATGCTGCACCGATTTAGATAAAAACTACTAGAAGCTGATAAAGGCAAGTATGGCAAGTCTTTTCTTGGAGTTGTCATGGTTATAAGGAAAACAGTCTTTTGTTTCGCTTATCTCTCTATGCCCTGATTTACATTTCACAATGTGAGTACAGAACTGGCTGTTTCAATGTTCTGCACTCTGGGTTCTGTATCCGAGATCCTTTTGGTTCATAGGTACTGTTCTATGGATTTCCTCAGAAGGGAAATTTTGGAACGCCGTGAATCATTCTCGACTGCTTCGTTTGGGATATCTTCGTAGTCTTTGATTTATCATTGAATACTACGTAATTTTTTCCCATATTTCGCTCATGTATCCATTCACTAATGAAGTGTAAAGAATCTGTTGAATTTCAACCAATCAAAGCTATCTGTTATTGTAATACACTGTCGATTCCATGTTGTTATTTTGTTTTGTTGCTGATAATTCGTAATTATTTCCATACCAGTAACATCAGGGTTGGGAAACTCGTATTGTAAACAGAGCTGTAAGCATGAGTATCTACGTACAACACCAACAGCAGCGGGAGAAGCTAAGCCGTTTCCCGTCCCTGAGTAATATCATAACCTATTTACCAATAATCTCAAACAATGAATGAACATCAACTTCCTCTGCATCGAGTACAGTCAGTCAGTCAGTCAGTCAGTCAGTCAGTCAGTCAGTCAGTCAGTCAGTCAGTCAGTCAGTCAGTCAATTTACTCTTACGGAATATCACTATCATAATATACTGTACTCGCTATCACCAATATCATCGACGCTAAATAACCTAGTAGTTAATACAGCGTCGTTAAATAACCAACTAAAATAAAATAAAATATACTGTATTTAATTAAATTTTCAGTTTTTTTTTAATCTTTATGCTCGACCATGCCGAAATGTAGTAATTATACACCTGGTAGCAGCCCTTTAATGCACCTCATTAAAGTACACTTATTCATTAAAGTTCAGGTGTTCCACCAATCAGAAAACACCATTGTAGCAATATGAAAGCGCAAGTATCGATTATTCTCGGATATGCAATCGAAAGACAACTAGCGAAACGTCACGGAAGCTGGAAATCCAATACTGTCGCAGAAGGTTATGTTCTGTTACTATAATAATTAACGTTAATTGTAAATAATATTAAAATAAATTCAATTCGTCATCTCGTTTTTCAATGTCTAAATCAATTTCAAGGTTATATCAAGATTAATGTTTATATTACTCTCTAAATTATATCAAGTTCAATGACATTTGTGTCTCGGAAAAAATCAATACTTTCGCGTCTGCGCACATCTCACAATTTACGAGATATTGCACAAGACCAGTTCCGCTCCCCAGTCAGATAACAATAACATGAATACTTATGAATAATTTCAAGTTAGAAATATGGTCGAGCATAAAAAGTCGTATGAAACTTGCCTATAATGGTAATTAAGAAGCTCGTATGAAAATTATGAAACTCGCTTGCGCTCGTTTCATAAACATACTCGCATCTTAATTACTACCATTATAGGCTCGTTGCATAATGTACTATTCTGTTTGTAATAAAAATGAAAATTCCCATTATTTCAATGTAGTTAGAGAAGATAACGTCCCGCGCCATGGCGTCGTGGTCTAAGGTATCCTGCCTAGGACTCGCGTTACGGAATGCGCACTGGTTCGAGTCCTAATGGGGGAAGAAATTTTCTCATGAAATTTCGCCCAGTGTATGGGACCGGTGCCAACCCAGCATCGTGATGCACTTGGGGAGCTACGATAGGTAGCGAAATCCGGTTGCGAATGCCAACTATAACGGCTGGGAGGATCATCGTGCTAACCACACGATACCACCATTCTGGTTGGATGATCGTCGACCTCTGCTTCGTCATGTGGGCGTGAGGCCAGCAGCCGGTTGGTCGGTCTAGGCCCTCCACGGGCTGTAGCGCCACGGATTATTATTATTTGAGAAGATAACGCTGGATGGCTCTAGCCATATTTGCAAATAGCATTTCATTCTTTCTTCAGGAATTTGAATGAAATATGATACGAGGCATATAAATAATATACGATGTTTTAATTTCATTAATTTATGATTTATTATTCTATTCCTCAAAATGTCCTGTTAAATATCACACAAGGTTTTTATTTGGATAAATTCAATCGCGTTCGCGATCGTATATCTATTTGTAGACAAAATTAAATCTTTTGCCTAACACAACGAATAAGCTTTACTATTGGTATAATCGTTAAACAAAAATTAATATTCTTCTTGCAATGTGTATGAAAATTAATTAAATAAATAAATAAATAAATAAATAAATAAATAAATAAATAAATAAATAAATAAATAAATAAATAAATAAATAAATAAATAAATAAATAAATAAATAAATCAGTTTATTGATAGATAAATAGCCTATAAAAAGAAAAATTGAGGGTTTTGCTGGAAGAAAGGCGGATAGACCTATACGCCCTTCTTCGGGAAAAATGTAGTGAATAATTATAGTAGCGAAATTTTGTTTTGATTGTACTGTACATACCTGCAGGACAGGGCTGCGTGTGTGTATAACATTTTATTCAGGTGCGTTTTAAAATCTTAGATTGCATGTATCTCAATTCGCCATATTGACGTATATGCCCTTTTTCCGGCAAACTCTTCAATTATAAGATATACAAAAATTTTATTCCAGCACTCCCCTCAAAGAGAGTGACCTCCTGTTCAGAGGAGGATTCAATACATAATAAAATTAATGGGGCACTATACTGAAATTACTAACTTTCATGTTTTTAAAGCTGAATTCACAAAACTTTCATCACTGGTGTATCTGCATAATAATAATAATAATAATAATAATAATAATAATAATAATAATACGTGTAAAAAATTTCATTCCTCTATAATAAGTGGTTTGCATTTTATTAATATTTTAATAAAATATTGTATCGCTTTAGCCAATGTGAAAAGTAATTTGCTCCACGAGTTACATTATTTTTAATCGATATTCACTTATATGATTCTTTATAAACATTGGAACAAATATTACTATTGGATTTTCCTGTGCAGTGAATCGGTGAATTACTAGGAATTTTGAATGATTATTAATATATTTATTCTTTTATAATAACAAATTCTAGCAATTTACTGATTAATTTTACAGAAAAAAGCCTATAGTAAGTTATGATCCTATGTTTGTAAGGATCCATATAAGTGAATATTGGTTAAGAATAATGTAATTTGTGACGCAAGGGACTTTTTATATATAGCGGTTCAGTATTTTAATAAAATGTTAATAAAACTCAAATCACCTAACATAGGCTGATGAAATTTTGTTAATTTGTCATTATTAACCAGACATAGGCCTACCAGTGATCAAACGTTGGTGAATTTAGCTTCATAAGTATTATAGTTATTCATCACAATATACAATTTTACATAATTTGTTCCAACGATAATTGATATGATTGTTCCATTTTAGATGTTTATCAGCTATGGTCCCTAAATATTTAACTTTGATAATTGTACAATAAATTAATGTTTAGAGGACAATTAGACAGCTTGTTACTACTATACTATGTATATATGTATAGTATATATTTATATAATGTAGACAAATATATAACTATAAAGTGAATAACCTATTAAACATATACCGATATTGCATATATAAAAACACACGCGGTGAGTGTCACGTCGAAGTCGCCAGTACATAGAACCTACTATTGACGTCGAGAAGATAATAGGCTAGTACAGGAAAAAAAACCGCATCTGCAGGAAATGCAAGAGCGGAAAAATAAAATAATATTACTGAACAAATACTGTACACGTTGAAGACCAGCGTTTCCTTATATCTTCCGCTCTAGGAAACCGCTTAACAATGTGGCGTTTGTGGAGGGTAAGACCAGATTTCGTAAGTAAAGAGAGCCTACACGCAATTAGTAGTGACAATGGAGTTAGATTAGTCAACTTTGCCACATCGAAAAATTTAATTGTCAAAAGTACAACATTCCCCCATAAGGATATACATAAATATACTTGGACTTCTCCAGATGGATTGACACACAACCAAATAGATCACATCTTGATAGATAAACGGAGACATACTAGTATAGTAGATATTCGAACTTTCAGGGGTGCAGACTGTAATTCTGACCATTATTTGGTGATTGGAGAATTAAGAGAAAGATTATCAGTAGCCAAGCGAGTAGAGCAACAAGTTAATATTAGTAAATTCAATATTTTGAAATTAAAGGACGAGGAAGCTAAGCAAAATTATCAGGTCGAAATTTCGAATAGGTTTGCCACTTTAGAAAGTTCCGACGAAGTTGAGAAGGAATTAGATGTTAATAGCGTGTGGAAAATATCAGAGATAGTATCAAAATTGCAGCTGAGCAGAGCATAGGTTATTATGAAACTAAGAAAAAGAAACCGTGGTTTGATGAAGATTGTTGCATGGTAGTAGAAAGAAGGAAACAGGCAAAATTGAAATTCTTACAGGATCCAGTTGAGGAGAAGAGGGATAATTATTTCAATGAAAGACGGGAAGCAAGTCGTACACTTAGGAATAAAAAGAGAGGTTACTTGAAGGAAAAACTGAATGAGGTAGAAACAAATAGTAAGAATAAAAACATTCGAGATTTATATAAGGGTATAAAGGAATTTAAGAACGGATATCAGCCAAGGGTAAACGTGATCAAGGATGAGAATGGTGACTTGCTTGCAGACTCTCCATCAATCCTAAACAGATGGAAAAACTATTTTGCGCAACTACTAAATGTACACAGGCCAAATAGAAATGATCGGGACGAAATTGAAATACAAACTGCTGAGCCATTTATACCCGAACCCACGCTTTCAGAAGTCGAAATTGCGATAGAAAATCTGAAAAAGTACAAGTCTTCAGGTATCGATCAAATTCCAGCAGAATTAATACAAGAGGGTGGAAGTGCATTATATAGCGAAATTTATAAACTTGTACTTGCTATTTGGGAAAAGGAAATTGTACCAGAACAATGGAAGGAGTCCATAATTGTACCTATTTTTAAAAAGGGGGACAAAACCAACTGTGGTAACTTTCGAGGAATATCACTTTTGTTGACGTCGTACAAAATTCTGTCCAATATTCTTTTGAGGAGATTAACTCCGTACGTAGATGAAATTATTGGGGATCATCAGTGCGGTTTTCGGCGTAATAGATCGACTATTGATCAGATTTTTTGTATTCGGCAGATAATGGAGAAAAAATGGGAGTATAAGGGTACAGTACATCAGTTATTCATAGATTTCAAAAAGGCTTATGACTCGGTTAAGAGGAAGTATTATATGATATTCTTATTGAATTTGGTATTCCCAAGAAACTAGTTCGATTAATTAAAATGTGTCTCAGTGAAACATACAGCAGAGTCCGTATAGGTCAGTTTCTATCTGATGCTTTTCCAATTCACTGCGGGCTAAAGCAGGGAGATGCACTATCACCTTTACTTTTTAACTTCGCTTTACAATATGCCATTAGGAAAGTTCAGGATAACAGGCAGGGTTTGGAATTGAACGGGCTACATCAGCTTCTTGTCTATGCAGATGACGTGAATATGTTAGGAGAAAATACACAAACGATTAGGGAAAACACGGAAATTTTACTTGAAGCAAGTAAAGCGATCGGTTTGGAAGTAAATCCCGAAAAGACAAAGTATATGATTATGTCTCGTGGCGGGAGTATTGTACGAAATGGAAATATAAATATTGGAGATTTATCCTTCGAAGAGGTGGAAAAATTCAAATATCTTGGAGCAACAGTAACAAATATAAATGACACTCGGGAGGAAATTAAACGCAGAATAAATATGGGAAATGCGTGTTATTATTCGGTTGAGAAGCTCTTATCATCCAGTCTGCTGTCCAAAAATCTGAAAGTTAGAATTTATAAAACAGTTATATTACCGGTTCTTCTATATGGCTGTGAAACTTGGACTCTCACTCTGAGAGAGGAACATAGGTTAAGGGTGTTTGAGAATAAGGTGCTTAGGAAAATATTTGGGGCTAAGCGGGATGAAGTTACAGGAGAATGGAGAAAGTTACACAACACAGAACTGCACGCATTGTATTCTTCACCTGACATAATTAGGAACTTGAAATCCAGACGTTTGAGATGGGCAGGGCATGTAGCACGTATGAGCGAATCCAGAAATGCATATAGAGTGTTAGTTGGGAGACCGGAGGGAAAAAGACCTTTAGGGAGGCCGAGACGTAGATGGGAGGATAATATTAAAATGGATTTGAGGGAGGTGGGGTATGATGATAGAGACTGGCTTAATCTTGCACAGGATAGGGACCGATGGCGGGCTTATGTGAGGGCGGCAATGAACCTTCGGGTTCCTTAAAAGCCATTTGTAAGTAAGTAAGTAAGTAAGTAATTGATGTATTAAGAAAGTGCCGATTTCTGCACCACAAACAGTCTTAGAAAATTTTATTTATTTATTAACGCTACTTTAAAAAAAATGCGTAAGCGACTCGCAATAAATTACACAATCAATACAGACCAATGGCAAAAAGGAAATGGCAGAGGACACGAAGAACTCGAGGAAAACCTGACATGCCGCCGCCTCTTCCATGGAACTCTTTCAGAAAATGTCTCAGCGATGAGAGAACTGAAGGGAACAAGAAAATCAAATCTTGACCAACACAATAAGTTTTCAAATTTTTCGTGCTAAAATATGAATAGCCTACATCGTATTAGCGTATTCAAATATCATATTACGACACATTGATGTACGAGTAGATACGATTTGGGTATATATATATATATATATATATATATATATATATATATATTTATGTAAGTAATGTCATTAATTTCAGTGGATTATTCTTTGTCATATTTCAAAGAAAGAAAAATAATATAATTTTGCTCGTTTTCTTCCTTTCCGAGAAAAAAATGGTTTCCTATGAAACATTTCATAGCGTGCTTTCTGAGAGCCATTGATTTAATTCCCAATATACTCAGTCAATTTAAGAGAGCAGAGTATTATGATAATAAACTATTAAAAGAATCTTAGTTTTGACCTTTAAATATGCAGAAATTCGTTCCGAACAAATGTAACATTTTAAAATTGCTTTTCAGAACGAAAAGTTAGATTTATTTGGATCAAATTCCTGCATATTTGAAGGACAAAACTAAAATATTTTTCAATCTTTTATTGCCATAATACACTGCTCTCTTAAATTGACTCTGAGTGTGTTGGGAATTAAATCAATAGCTTTTTCAAAACACGCTATCACACAAATTCCACAATTTGGGACATCTGGCCGAAATCTACGGCTGACCACTACGATCCAGAATACAAAGCAGAGGTTAAATTAAAAATACAATATGATTGCGGAGAGAATACGGAACAATGATAAATTTAAAAATAAAGTACAATTTGATTTCGGAGAAACATGAGATGAAAATACATTGAAGAGTAATGAAATGAAGTAAAGAAACTTTTGTCTCGGAAAGGAAGCAAAAACGAAGAAAATTGTATTAAACTTTTTGTTTGAAATATTTCAAAGAATAACCTCCTTGAAATTAATGGCATTACTTACAATTCACTCTGTACACAGAGCGAAATGATATAACTGCGCAGATTGAAGGGAACAATAAAATATATTAAAATAAATAAACAACCTCTTATGCGATTTCTTAGTTAAGTGCATGATTAATTAGAAAATTAGACTGAAAGTCTGCATAGTTTGGCAACAGCGCGACGCAGCTCACGTACGAAAGCACATACTCACTCGGTATGAACTGCTGAGTTCCTTCCCTTAGTCACTCCAATAGGGTTGCCAGACTTTCTGAAGGTAGAAAGTAACAATATATGTTAACCTTTTCATTTAATTAAAAAAAAACATTTATTTTATTGTAAAATGCAAATGGATAAAAATTAGAGACGAACGGACTCATAGATGGACGAACAGACAAATTAGACGAGACTACAGACGTGAGAAATATTAAAAACGTTATTACACAGTTGATTTTGTAGTCCATTAATCTAAAAAAAATCTCTTTTTATTGCAGTGAACTTGAACAAGCTTATTCAACATGGCAACGACGAGTGGAAAGAAGAGTTTTCCAAGAAACATAACAGGTAATTGGTTACTATTTTGTTATCTATAATTTTACAGTTTTATTCAAAGTGTCATTAAGTTTGAAAATTGCCAAGGAAACTATCAATAGAGTGATACCTACATTAAAGAAACGTCATAAGATATTGCACTGATTTACTACTATTACATTTTCTGAAAAGAAAAATGTAACAGAAATATCAACCTTATTTCTTTAAAAGCAGATGATTATTATAATTCTGTATATTTATTTATTTCCATAAACTCTAACGAAGTAGAGATGCAGTAAAGTTTCATAATTTGATATAGGCCTAAGTTTTAATTTGATAGAGATCAGTGAACGTGCACAAATTGATTTTAAATATTACGGCATTTGAAAATTAACGAAAAAAACGTGACAGGGGTCGTAACTGCGTGAATCGTTTAAGTAGTTGTGTGATTTCAAAATCGTAGGTCACCGCTTGATGAAAACCTTATTAGCATAATCATAAAAGAAAGAACTTGAACTTGAATATCGTAGCTAGTGCAAGAAAATAACTACAGCATTCGCTGCTCAAGTCATTCAAGAATGTAGACTAATAATTTATTATGAAATCTCCTGTTCTATAAGAAGATGAAGTCGGCGTTGGAATTCTGAGAAGGATTTTGAGTCTTTTATTGTAACGTATTACTTCCGGTTTGTAATATAGAACATTTCTTAGATTTAGTTCTAAAGCGTTATTATTTTTTTTCTAAATCAGAATTAAATTTTGACATTCTTAATATTTGTTACTTTAAACAAAAGTTATGGCTTTTTTATATCTGTATTATTTTAAATATTCCATTAAGGTAGACTAAATTTGTGGGGTTCTTTATATCTTATAATTTTAAATTAAATTCATGTCGTTTTTTATTTTTAGTTTTCAAATATTACTTTCAGAAGAACTACATTTTTTATTTTAAATATTCCATTAAAGTAGACTAAATTTGTGGGGTTCTTCATATTTCGTAATTTTAGATTAAATTTATGACGATTTCCATATTTGGTTTTTAAGTATTTCAGAAGAACTACATTTTTTATTTTAAATATTCCTTTAAAGTAGACTAAATTTGTGGGGTTCTTCATATTTTGTAATTTTGAATTAAATTTATGACGTTTTTCATATTTGGTTTTTAAGTGTTACTTTCGGAAGAACTACAATTTTTATTTTAAATATTCCATTAAAGTAGACTAAATTTGTGGGGTTCTTCATATTTCGTAATTTTAGATTAAATTTATGATGTTTTCCATATTTGGTTTTTAAGTATTTCAGAAGAACTACATTTTTTATTTTAAATATTCCTTTAAAGTAGACTAAATTTGTGGGATTCTTCATATTTTGTAATTTTAGATTAAATTTATGATGTTTTTCATATTTGTTTTTTATGTATTACTTTCAGAAGAACTACATTTCTTATTTTAAATATTCCATTAAAGTAGACTAAATTTGTGGGGTTCTTCATATTTTGTAATTTTAAATTAAATTTATGACGTTTTTATATTTGGTTTTTAAGTATTATTTACAGAAGAACTACACTTTTTATTTTAAATATTCCATTAAAATAGACTAAATTTGTGGGATTCTTCATATTTTGTAATTTTTCATATTTGGTTTTTAAATATTACTTTCAGAAGAACTACACTTTTTAAGCTTTTCATATTCAGTTTTTAAGTGTTAAGATCACGGGGTCTACGAATCAATTTCTTGTTTCACGTCCAAATGCCACAGCAGAGTTAGACTATAATCCATCTAGTGTAAGGGTAACGGTTACTTTCTAAATTAGAACTAAATTTACGAGATCTTCCATAATTTCTGACTCAGAATGATATCTTGGTTTTTAAGTGTTACGTTTTAAAGTACGATTAAATTTACGAGGTTTTTCACATTTTCTAGCTCAGAATGAAATGTATTGTGTTTTCATGTTTGGTTTTTAAGCATATGTCTACTTACTGAAGTAGGAATGAATTTGTAGCTTTTTGAGTTGAAACTTCTATATTCGACCTACAAGGGGAGAACAAATTTAACGATTTCACATGAAAGGTTTACTCTTACGTCACCCGTGGTATCACGGAAAGAGACATGTGAGATTAATTTCGTGCCTCATGGCTTTCCACGCTGTCCGTCTCCTTTCATCCTCTATTTGATATGCGTGGAGTTCTCGCGTATCTTTTGTTCTTCCTTCCACTCACTCACTGGATTGCGGCGGGATTCGCTGTCTATGCTGTTGCGGGGACTGGGATGTTCTAGATATTTTACGAGTTTTCGGCTTTTCCCCCATGCAAAATTCACTAAGTCCTTTAAGTGGGGCTGCATGAACGAAGTGAGACAAGTGACCTTTAGGTTAGGAGGTCACATAAATGTTAATATGAGTTCCAAGAATCCTTGCAAGGATATGCACTTCTGTATTTTTAGCTTACTCTTCCTCTTTACTCCTAATTAATTAATTCCAAATTATCTTAAGTTCCTTCTATGAAAACAGGAGTGAGACAAGTGGCCTGCAGGCTTGGAGCTCTCATAAATTCTTCCTCACAGTCCAAAATTCCCTTGGAAGGACGCGCGATCGCGTACCTTTTGATTATTTCTCCTCCCATTTTCTCTTCTTTAATTACGTCATATTACACAGTCCGTCTCGATCGATTATCTAATTAGTTGATAGGGTGCACTAATCCTGCCTGTCGTAGAATTTATTTTCCATAGTTTTTTTTTTACATTTTCTAACGAAGAACGAGCTTCGTAAGGTTTTTATTATTTTCTAAGATGTCACTTGTCCCGCGCCGTGGCGTCGCGGTCTAAGGCATCCTGCCTAGGACTCGCGTTACGGAATGCGCGCTGGTTCGAGTCCTCGTGGGAGAAGAAATTTTCTCATGAAATTTCGGCCAGTGTATGGGACCGGTGCCCACCCAGCATCGTGATGCACTTGGGGAGCTACGATAGGTAGCGAAATTCGGTTGCGAATGCCAGCTATAACGGCTGGGGGGATCATCGTGCTAAGCACACGATACCTCCATTCTGGTTGGATGATCGTCCACCTCTGCTTTGGTATGTAGGCGTGAGGCCAGCAGCCGGCTGGTCGGTCTAGGCCCTTCACGGTCTGCAGCGCCACGGATTATTATTATTATTTTATTATTATTATTATTATTATTATTATTATTATTATTATTATTATTATTAAGATGTCACTTTCGTAGATAATTTTGAATTCATGAGATATCTATAATTGTGATTCCAAAACGATTTTTTCTGCTTGCAACGAAATGTATTTCACATTTATTGCTACAATATTATTCCGTAATATCAGATGAAGTTCGTGAAGTTTCAGAATTCATAACAAAGAATCCTGGTTTCTTTCTCTCACTTCTGAAATTTGAGAACTCACCAATGCATGCATTTACTGTGACTTTGCTATCATAGACAACAGTTCATTTCTTCTGTCTATCGCTTGAAAACTTTCATATATCTGTCGAGGTTTAGGATGAAGGTCGTTTTGAGTGTTTTCAACCTGTCACTAATATAATCACACTGTAACTCCTATGATAATTAAGGTGCCACGACGTTCATTCTCCACCTGAAACAACAAGTGGTATCACTCTTTCAACTGACAGAAAGATACATAACAACAATGTCCTACCGGTACTGTATGTCCTACAGTGTTGCCAATTGGCAGTTTTCCAGCTAGATGTAGTTTTTTATGCACAAACAGCAGGAAGAAATTTAATCGAGTTGCCATGGCAGTGGGATTTTTAGTTGTTTTATTTCAATGTGGGCGGTAGGGTATATGTTTTTTATGTTTTAAATTTTTGGAGCGAAATAGTCTTATTCTTTTTGGGCGAGTCGCGATTTCTCCAAAATCTTTCGTTCAAATTCAGGGGGAGGGGTAGGGAAAGGATGTAAACTTGAGCCATAATGAATTTTACTCCGAACTACAAGATCAAAATACATTTAACCTCCTCAGTCCTAGCGTCTCTTATGGGATACATTAAACAGTACTTTTTTTTTTAAATCCCGCATTCTCAAGAAGAATGTTTTACAATTTCGTGAAACTAGTTGAGGATATTAATTTAGAAGAGACGGCAGCGCCAATTAAATATGAATTCAACCAAATAAATTAATTTGTGCGAGATCGTGCGTATTTGCTTGTTTTCCGCACAGAACCAATACGCGGTAAGTGTGAAATACCACATTCAGTATTCCCAACGTAACACACATAACAATTTCCCTCTTCTTACCGCTTAAGCGCGACATTCATTTTACTGCTTTAGGCTTTTAACATATTATTTTTAGAGACGTTTAACATAGTAATAATTATAAATTGGAAACTTACCACTGCAATTTCACCTAAATTGCAATGACAATTATTGTTTTTAAATATTTGCAAAAATTAAGTAAACTCTACTACTCCACGAAACTTATTGCATTCCTGATACAAGTAACATTAAGAAAGCCGTGAAAAAATCAACGAGATTCCAGATGCCGATGTTATTACTGCAATATGTTATATAAATAATATTGTTAAAATATTAAAATGAAAAATAAATCATTACATAACCTTACCGTTTGTTTTAAGTTCGCATTTATAGACTGGGGGGGGGGGGAAGACAGACGTATATCACGGCCTGCTGGAGTATAGTAAACACAGAAAACATTTTACAGCAACAATGTTGAAGAAAGATATTCTGGTGTTCCGAAGTTGGCGTCATTAAACAGAAACCAAGATGGAGATTTCATTGCAACTAATTAGAAATTCGTCTTTAAGGTATGTAATAAACGATCTTCGCACAAAATAATGTACGATACACGAGCGGCATGTTTGTTTTCATGTTCTCGGAAATTAAAAAAGCTCAACTACGTTTCGCTTTTTCAATCTTATCCTCGACCATGAAAACGTCAACATACCGCTCTTGTAACGTATATTACTATTACATACCAGCCACACACGCTCAAGATGGCTGTTTCTGAAAAGAAGGCGATGAAACGTATGCATATCACTGGAGTGTTGGTAATATTAAAAAACTACATAAATATTATACCGAATGGGTTAAATAAAACATTGTTCTGTTTGATGGCATAATCAGATTCGTGCCTTAAAATTTGTAGCCTACATATTACTAAAATTGAGATATACATTGTGTCTCCTATGAGAGACGTTAGGCTTCTAGATTTTGAAGTAAAAATTGTTATTGTTGTATCACTTACTTACTTACTTACAAATGGCTTTTAAGGAACCCGAAGGTTCATTGCCGTCCTCACATAAGCCCGCCATCGGTCCCTATCCTGTGCAAGATTAATCCAGTCTCTATCATCATATCCCACCTCCCTCAAATACATTTTAATATTATCCTCCCATCTACGTCTCGGCCTCCCTAAAGGTCTTTTTCCCTCCGGTCTTCCAACTAACACTCTATATGCATATCTGGATTCGCCCATACGTGCTACATGCCCTGCCCATCTCAAACGTCTGGATTTAATGTTACTAATTATGTCAGGTGAAGATGTTGTATCACATATTATGAAATAAACTGAATATTCAATCTGAGTTAATGTAATTAATTTACAATACATTGAGTCCCAAGGTCTCCTATAGGATACATCAGTTTTGAGTTAATTTCATGATTTACTTTTTTCGTAAATTTTCATCAATACACAATTCATTTGCAACACTATATTAAAATTTCATAGATTTCTGAATTCCAAAATTTTCCACAGGGCTGAGGAGGTTAATATAGGTCTATGTATTGTTAAAGCAATTCAAATTTTAATGTAGAGTATAATTTTCTGTGTTAATATTCCTGATTATTTATTTAAGTGTTCCATTGAAAAGTGTGATCCCAAAACTCGCTCAGTCCATTTGGTTATTTTTTATGATTTATACATGTACAGTAAAACCTCTGCTAATCGAAATGAAGGAGGCTGACCACATTTCGGATAAGCGAAATTTCGGATAATGAATGTTTTTGATCTTATTTAGAGTTAAAAGATTAGAAACTGACTCACGAGTTGCCTAATTCCGTGACATATTTAATAAAGTCTATATTTATGTCAAAATTGTAATACAATTTTCAAATAACTCCTAAATGACGTTATTTGGACCTTTAGCTACAGTTTTTACAACATTCAGTGTCAACAGTTTCACAAGTTTGGTATATAATATATGATTCTTCATTGTTATACAGTGGCTCCTAAATCCGTGACAGGGATCCAAATTTCGTGATAGTGGTTTCCTAATTCCGTGAGAGATATCCTAATTCCGAGATATTAAAATAATAAAATAAAATAAATATTTGTATTGGATTTACAGTTTGGTTTAAAAATTTAAATACTTCTTAATCTGTATTCACTCTCAATTTTAATTTTATTTTTGTCTGTATTGGATTCCCCTCCTGAGCACGAGTCTTACTCATTCAGGAGAGGGCTAGCTTATTCCGTCGGATCCCGGCCATTTAGTCACTCATAACGAGTGCACCTCTGCACGTGTGTGGACATTGTGCCAACTGTCATACATCTATGACGCAGTGCATGAGGGTAGGCCACTAGAGGGAACCCAAGAAGTGAAACTTATACTGAGAGGATTCGATCCGGCAACACGTAGAGCTGAAAACCCGGCTTCAAATCCCGGTGCCGGAGAGAATTTTTCTCTGTTCCACTCTTCCATCATCAGCTACACTATTGATTGTTCCGTGCATTACAAGCAAGTAGTCTTTTTTCCTACGACATTCATTTCATCATGTACATAAAACAGCTACACTTTTAATTGTTTCGTACACTACAAGCAAGTACTATTTTTTTTCTACGACATTCATTTCATCATGTATAAAACACAGCTACAATTTTAGTTGTTCCGTACACTACAAGCAAGTAGTATTTTTTCTACGACATAGTAGTATTTTTTTCTACGACATTCATTTCATCATGTATATAAAAAAGCTACACTTTTAATTGTTCCACACACTACAAGCAAGTAGTATTTTTTTCTACGACATAGTAGTATTTTTCCTACTACATTCATTTCATCATGTATATAAAACAGCTACAGTTTTGATTGTTCCGTACACTACAAGCAAGTAGTATTTTTTCTACGACATAGTAGTATTTTTTTCTACGACATTCATTTCATCATGTATATAAAAAGCTACACTTTTAATTGTTCCACACACTACAAGCAAGTAGTATTTTTTTCTACGACATAGTAGTATTTTTCCTACTACATTCATTTCATCACGTATATAAAACAGCTACAGTTTTGATTGTTCCGTACACTACAAGCAAGTAGTATTTTTTCTACGACATAGTAGTATTTTTTTCTACGACATTCATTTCATCATGTATATAAAACAGCTACACTTTTAATTGCTCCACACACTACAAGCAAGTAGTATTTTTTTCTACGACATAGTAGTATTTTTCCTACTACATTCATTTCATCATATATATAAAACATCTACAGTTTTGATTGTTCCGTACACTGCAAGCAAGTAGTATTTTTCCTACGACATTCATTTCATCATGGATATAAAACGGCTACACTTTTGATTGTTCCGTACACTACAAGCAAGTAGTATTTTTCCTACGACATTAATTTCATCATGTATATAAAACAGCTACAATTTTGATTGTTCTGTACACTACAAGCAAGTAGTATTTTTCCTACGACATTCATTTCATCATGTATATAAAACAGCTACACTTTTGATTGTTTCATACATTACAAGCAAGCAGTATTTTTTACGACATTCATTTAATCATGTTTATAAAACAGCTACACTTTTGATTGTTCTGTACACTACAAGCAAGTAGTATTTTTCCTACAACATTCATTTCATCATGTATATAAAACAGCTACACTTTTGATTGTTCCATACACTACAAGCAAGTAGTATTTTTCCTACGAGATTCTTTTCATCATGTTTGATTGTTCTCTATACTACAAGCAAGTAATAACATTTATTTCATCATGTAATAAAGCATTTTATCTTATCCCATTTGAGATTCTTCTGAATTCTCTAGATTTTTCTTATGCAATACATACAGAAGAGACGTAACACGAAGGTGATAAAGTCGACATCTTTATAACTTTAGATGTCCGTGAATTGGCAGCTAATTAGTGTAAGATGATTTATAAGCAGTAACTGACTAATGACAGAGCTCGTGATGAATGGCTGATAATGATTCCAAATATGGTGCGTGATGGAAGTGAAGTGATCCTGACAGATAGGTGCGGTCGAGCCTTCTGTTTTGGCCTATGAATGACAGGACGAGAAAACCTCGACTCTTATCTCAAGACTTCCTTTCAGAAGGTCGCAAATCACAGGGCGTGCGGGTCAAAGCAACCGGAGAGGACACCGTGATAATGCGACAAAGTGGCGCAGTCTTTTGTCGTCGATTCGGCAACTACAATTTTCATTCAAAATTTATTAATTTTAAAGTAATTACATTAACATGCTTACAGTACTAACATCTGTACAAAATTTGGTGCCATTAGGGCTAGAATTTTTGAAATTATATTTTAAAAATATATTTTATATTGACGTCCACTAAAATACTTCTTGCTACAATGTTTTCAAAATTTTCAGCTCAATTAATTAGCTTTTGAGCTCAGTCTGAATAGAGAGTCATAACATTTTTTTTAAATTTCATTTGGTGCCATTAGGACTAGAATTTTTTTAATTATATTTTTAAAATATATTTTATATTGACGTCCACTAAAATACTTCTTGCTACAATGTTTTCAAAATTTTCAGCTCAATTAATTAGCTTTTGAGCTCAGTCTGAATAGAGAGTCATAATATTTTTTTAAATTTCATTTGGTGCCATTAGGGCTAGAATTTTTGAAATTATATTTTTAAAATATATTTTATATTGACGTCCACTAAAATACTTCTTGCTACAATGTTTTCAAAATTTCCAGCTCAATTAATTAGCTTTTGAGCTCAGTCTGAATAGAGAGTCATAATATTTATTTTAAATTTCATTTGGTGCCATTAGGGCTAGAATTTTTGAAATTATATTTTAAAAATATATTTTATATTGACGTCCACTAAAATACTTCTTGCTACAATGTTTTCAAAATTTTCAGCTCAATTAATTAGCTTTTGAGCTCAGTCTGAATAGAGAGTCATAATATTTTTTTAAATTTCATTTGGTGCTATTAGGGCTAGAATTTTTGAAATTATATTTTTAAAATATATTTTATATTGACGTCCACTAAAATACTTCTTGCTACAATGTTTTCAAAATTTTCAGCTCAATTAATTAGCTTTTGAGCTCAGTCTGAATAGAGAGTCATAATATTTATTTTAAATTTCATTTGGTGCCATTAGGGCTAGAATTTTTGAAATTATATTTTTAAAATATATTTTATATTGACGTCCACTAAAATACTTCTTGCTACAATGTTTTCAAAATTTTCAGCTCAATTAATTAGCTTTTGAGCTCAGTCTGAATAGAGAGTCATAATATTTTTTAAATTTCATTTGGTGCCATTAGGGCTAGAATTTTTGAAATTATATTTTTAAAATATATTTTATATTGACGTCCACTAAAATACTTCTTGCTACAATGTTTTCAAAAATTTCAGCTCAATTAATTAGCTTTTGAGCTCAGTCTAAATAGAGAGTCATAATATTTTTTTAAATTTCATTTGGTGCCATTAGGGCTAGAATTTTTGAAATTATATTTTTAAAATATATTTTATATTGACGTCCACTAAAATACTTCTTGCTACAATGTTTTCAAAATTTTCAGCTCAATTAATTAGCTTTTGAGCTCAGTCTAAATAGAGAGTCATAATATTTTTTTAAATTTCATTTGGTGCCATTAGGGCTAGAATTTTTGAAATTATATTTTTAAAATATATTTTATATTGACGTCCACTAAAATACTTCTTGCTACAATGTTTTCAAAATTTTCAGCTCAATTAATTAGCTTTTGAGCTTAGTCTGAATAGAGAGTCACAATATATTTTTTTAATTTCATGAATTTACCATTACAGTTAATCTAAGTGCAATATGAATAGGCCTCGAAAGAACTTCATATTTCATAAAAATATTAATTAAGTTTTATTTATCAACGTCAAATTTACCTCTGTGAGAAGTTTCAGATTTTAATCTGACATAACTGTTGTTCATAGTGTAGCTGTTTTCATTCAAGAAACTGCTTAAAATTTTAAATCCGAGAAATCAGCATTAAAAAGAAAAGAACATTCCTCTCAAATCACCCACGCTACGTACAGTATGTTCAGCTGCATTTGATTATGTGGAATGGTACCTTAGAACGGTGAAGGTTTTTGAATTACAACAGGGTTCGCCTGTTATAGCCACAGGGAGCATTTTATAATTTTTTTGCAATTTCTTTTTTCTCTATTGCAATATATAAACGTCACGTGGCACAGTTTGAAGGGCTCTCAAATAGGAAATGAAACCATATTATGAAACTAGAAGTTTCAAATATAATTGCGAACATAAAAACAAAGAAAGTGGATTTTCTTAATTTTTCACCATTATTTCACAATAGTTTTTCCTTAATAAATATTAACATACTGTAGATTCGAAGAAGAATTCTACTGCGGTTATCATAGCTAGGACTTGTAATATATTCTCAACGAAAACATTTTTGATAATATGCATTATTTCGCATAATAGTTTAAAGTGTTAAAATATTGACTTGAAAACTTCAACAAGTTCAGCCGTGTACTAGGGCGCCATTTCAGAAAGTCGATAGGCACATTTCCAGACCAGTTTTGTCGCGCCTATAATTTCTAAACTACATGACATAATTCAATGAAGTAATCGACGATCGACAGATGAAGGATCAATGTATCCAGCGTGACCTTGAGTTGAAATAGATGACGTCATGTAGCAATACGTAGGAGGGGAGAATTTGAGGCACGAATTAGCGAGTCGTGCGTCAGCCGACACAGTGTAATTCGAGAATGCGAAGCGATAGAACGTTCACAGTAGTGTCAAACGATTCTTAGCGAATAGGGATATAATCTAAATTGGGTAACAATCAGCAATTGATAAGTTATATTGGAAAAATTCGTGAGTGAAGTTGAGTAAAGTGAGAAAATTAAAAATTTCAACATTTGCAGCGCAAATGGGAGCGGTCGTATAAGCAACGGATAGCAAAGTATCGAGCACGTTGATTACTAGCGCAACCGACATGTTTACTCTCAGTGCAAACAACATGGCTACTCCCAGGATTCTCAGCACAGCCAAGATATGCCGGGTTTTCAGAGTAGGCCTAATCTGGAAAAGAGAGATGTTGTCACTGCTGACGTTTACCTTAACAGCGAAGTAAACGGCGATCGACAGACGAAGGAACTATGCATCCAACATGACCTTGAGTTAGAGCTGGTACGTCATGTAGGATACGCGAGAGGGGGAATTTGAGACACGAATTGGTGGGTCGTCTGTCAGTTGAGGCATTGTAACTCGAGAATGCAAAGCGATAGAACGTTTGCAGTGGTGTTAAACGATTCGTAACAAATCAGTCTATAATCTAAATTGAGCAACAATCAGCAGTTGCCAAGTTTCATAGGAAAAATTCGTGAATTGAATTGAATTGAAGAGAGAAAATTCACAATGTCGAGACATAGCCCTATGCAGCACAAACGGGGGGTGAGCTTATAAGCAACGAGTTTTATGTTACATATTTTTACATATTCTGGTGCATAATAAATATTTTGGCATAGATTACGTATTTTGAAAGATATTGTATATTTTGAAAGAATACACATTTTTTACCTATTTTCCTTCGACTTAAATCAAAAGTTATACGATGAAAGAGTAATGGAACGGAGAAAAATTCTCTCCGGCGCCGGGATTTGAACCCGGGTTTTCAGCTCTACGTGCTGATGCTTTATCCACTAAGCCACACCGGATACAACCCCGGCGCCGAATAGAATCGTCTCAGATTAAGCTCCAACTCTTGGGTTCCCTCTAGTGGCAGCCCTCTGCATTACGTCATAGATGTCTATGAACGTAGGACCGAAGTCCACACATGTGCTGAGGTGCACTCGTTATGAGTGACCAGTTGGCCGGGACGACGGAATAAGCGCCGTCTTAAATCACGAAGTGATTTACGCATATCATATATTATTTTAATGTACCGAAGTACTTATGATATTTCCATGCAGATATTCTGCGTCATCATACGATGAAAGAGTAATGGAACGGAGAAAAATTCTCTCCGGCGCCGGGATTTGAACCCGGGTTTTCAGCTCTACGTGCTGATGCTTTATCCACTAAGCCACACCGGATACAACCCCGGCGCCGAATAGAATCGTCTCAGATTAAGCTCCAACTCTTGGAGTTCCCTCTAGTGGCCGCCCTCTGCACTACGTCATACTCTTGGTTTCACAAGTAAAGAACCTTCGTTGCAGGGTTGGGTTCAGGAAGCCATAAATCTGACTGACACTCTCCCCCAATTAGTGAAACTATGGACAAAGACACCGCCAGGAGACCGCCGAGAATGCTGTGTTGTGGATTTTCCATTTTTGAAAGAATCCAACCAGTTGCAAAAGAAAATACATTTAAAGAGTCCAGCCAAGAGCAAACGTAGCAACAGCTTCCCCTAACTGGCCTGTCAATCACTGTCATCTGTGCAGAAGTGGTGTGAGGCCAGGGTTCTTTACTTGTGGAGCCATGAACGTAGGACCATTATTCCATTACTCTTTCATCGTATGATGACGCAGAATATCTGCATGGAAATATCATATGTACTTCGGTACATTAAAATAATATATATGATTTGCGTAAATCACTTCGTGATTTAAGACGGCGCTTATTCCGTCGGATACCGGCCAACTGGTCACTCATAACGAGTGCACCTCAGCACATGTGTGGACTTCGGTCCTACGTTCATAGACATCTATGACGTAGTGCAGAGGGCGGCCACTAGAGGGAACCCAAGAGTTGGAGCTTAATCTGAGACGATTCTATTCGGCGCCGGGGTTGTATCCGGTGTGGCTTAGTGGATAAAGCATCAGCACGTAGAGCTGAAAACCCGGGTTCAAATCCCGGCGCCGGAGAGAATTTTTCTCCGTTCCAGTACTCTTTCATCGCATGATGAGGCAGAATATCTGCATGGAAATATCATATGTACTTCGGTACATTAAAATTATATATATATATATATATATACATATACATATACAAAAGTTATACGTTTTAAAATTGTTTATAAAGCTTGTCCCTTGGTTTCTAATACATAAAAGTAATTTAAGAATTGAATATCATAACGTATTCTGTCAAAAAAATTGACATCCCTCTGTCATGCTAACATTTTGTGTATCCCTTAAGAAGTAACGGTAAAGTAGGAACAAATACCAATGCGAAGGGTGGGTCAATGTACTGCTACCGCGGTGAAGGAAAGAGTGAAAATTATTCTGTGGGTACGACTATTTGCCACAAACAATGTTATTCAATGTTATAAAGTTCGTTACACTGAATAGCTGCACAATTCTACTCAAATTTATGTAAAATGATTACTTTCTTTGCATACCCGAAGTTCACGATCTCTATAAACATTTTTCAAGGATGTAAATCTCACGTAAACTATAGTTTCGAAGGATCATTTGAATATTTCCATATTGTTCCTGCATTTTCGCCTCAGAGAATATCATTGTAGGTCAGTTGGATAGTTACCAACATTTCAAAGTAGAATAAAATTGTAAGGGCGCTTTAGTCGTTTTGAGAATTTTGTTTACGAAATTAATCCCTCAATTCCGTTAAGGTTCCTTAATATAGGCTAATCAGAAATAGACTTTTGAGTATTTCACTCTGTCCTGGAACTTAACACTTTCAACGTTTTGAAACAACATAAAGATTCCATCACCAGAGCAAATAGGTAGACCAGAGGGGAGGCCTATTCTGTTGGCCTAAGATCACCTTGTTCGGCAGTTTTTTGTTTTGCCAGAAAAATTAATCGCAGTCGGTAAGGTTTGAATCCACGATACTTTGATTCAGTGGCAGAGCGATAACCACTGTTCAAATAAAGAATGACGGCGTAAACTTACAAGCCGGAGTTTGTGTAATTTCATAGTATTGTTTGTTATGTTATACTACTTTATTCCTATGTCCACAAATCAATCCATTGCAGTCAACTCTTAGTAAACACAATCACCATAGAAACGATTCTGACCAATGATATCACCGCGAAGACTGGCCCGATGTAACAGTGCGAGGAAATAAACAAAACAATTAAAGGAGATGGCTTAATAAACATGTGGGTGAAGTAATCAGTTTAACAATGAATAGATCAGTTGAACTTTGTCACTGATCTTACAGATAAGCAAACAAACATTTGAATGCTCTCGTATAACTAATGAGACAAACAAGAAATCCTGCTAGATAAACAAATGAACGCCGACACAGAGGTTGAATTTATTGGTGAAGGATTTTGGTTCGTTGTGTTAACAGAGTTAAGTTGGTTATTACGAAGATTGATGGGACAGTGGCGTAGTTTATAGATTAGCGAGCGAACTCGTAAAGAGATGTGAGTTCGAATCCCACTTGAAATGACACAGTGGGCGCGATTTCATAGTGCTGTACGATGTGACCAAGGGACGAGCTGTATCGGAAGCAGGTCGCTGCTGTAGGTTTGTTGTTAAATTACAGACCTACCAACTTTCTTGAATAATGCGCGAGTCACTAGTAATAATTAGCTCATAACTTCAGTTCTTCTGCAGTGACACGATAATATTAGACCAGGCATGTCAAAACCCTGCACATTGTACAGTCGCGCACATTGTGCACTTGTCTCTGTGCAAAGTGCAGTTCCTATTCCCCTACCTGGAGGGAGTGAATCGGCTTGGAGGGGAACGCGACAGGGCTGTACATTACCTGCAATAGCAGAACAGCTTTGGTTTCAGTAACACAGATCAGTACGGGTGTGCTCATTGAGCTGTGATTGTGAATGCGTTATGAAAACTAAAGTGAGGAGTCCACAGATATAACGAAGAAGAGAAATCACGAATCATATAACGTAACTGTTATGATGTTTTCCTCAGCCAACAGTAATTATTTTAAATGAAAGGCTTTCATCGTATCATGTGGACCTAATAGTGATGTGAGAATTTAAATCAGATTAGTAAAGTTCTCAAAATATGATATTCGCCAGCTCTTATTTCTTAATCAGTACTCTCACGGCAAAACAAACATGACAATGATGTTGTTTTGGAGTCTGTACTAACACAGCCATCAATGGTTAGACGACTTACAATTTTTATTTGATAAGCTGATAAGTGATGAGAATACTGAGTGAGGAATACATGTGAGGGTCTAGAGGTTATAAGGGAAGGAAGAAAGCAATTATTTGTAAGGCGGAAAAATTTTCTGGAAATATAATATATTATGGCGAATTTTCCATGTCACGTTACTATATTATCTTAATATACTTACATTAATAAATCTTTAAACCTGACATAAAGAAAATGTCCTCGCTTCACAGCTTGTGAAGTACTCTTTTAACTCAATTCAGTAACGCTCCCAACTTGCTGATAGCCTACATGCTCTCAACGTTTTCCAAATAAACTATATATAAATTTAAATTCAAGCTTAATTTATCCAATTTATTAATAATAATAATAATGTGAATTTATATTAATATACAGCAAGGAACTGATTCCAGTGTAAAAGCCTCACAATGTCCTATTGCATGTAGGCCCTAATTGGGAGTAAAATATTTGTTTAACATTTGTGCACCAATGGTCCCAATATTGCTGGAACAGTGAAAGAGTATTACTTTGAAATAATCAGTACCTACTACGTGAAATGAAATACTGTGTTCGTTTTTTGTTGTTTCGAAATTACTGGAATATTTATATTTTCTTCAAATACTGTATACAAATCATGTAAATAAATGATTCTTTACAAACGACTGCTTTGTGAATTGTAACTGAGTAAGTCTATTGTTTTTTTGTGTTACAATTATGGTCAAATATAGACACTGACAATAATTGTGTTTTTTCCTTCTGCTAAGTATGTTTATAATGTCCAAATGTCAATTTAATTGAACACTAGAAGTGCAGAATAGATTCTCGTACATCCCTCCGGCTAAGAACTGGTAAAAGCAACATGTGAATGACGCAATCTGCACAGACCGGCGTTCCGCGCACATACACTGCACTTCCAGTGTCTGATTTCTGACATGCCTGTATTAGACATTTAGAAGTGTTTTCATTAACTTTCGTTTTAGTTATGTTTAGTTCCGTTACTATTATTATTATTATTATTATTATTATTATTATTATTATTAAAAAGGGTTCCATTTATTTTAAGTCCGCAATCCGAACAGTAAGCAATTAATATAAACATTAGGGCAGAAGAAAGTGTTGATATCAGGGTGGTAAATAATTTATATATAGGCTACATACTCGTAGTTTACAAAATGCGTCGCGTGTCTCTACTGTCTGTAAGGAGCAGAGAACATCCGACTCTTCTCAATAGTAGACCTGCTTAAGTGGCGTGAGGTTGTACCAGAATTCCGAAAACAAAAATCTAACAAAGAATAGATAATAAGGACAACTGAATTCAGAAGAGCGTGGGGAAATTGTGTTTGACTTAATTGATAATTATATTTTTTGCAAATTTGATATTTGTTCCGAGTAAATTAATTTGAAACACAAGTAATCCTGTAAATGTAAAATCTATTATGAGTTAATTCATACGGAGCGGACTGTACAAGCAGCCTCTACAGTAACTAGTCGAGCGTGCACACAAGCATTTTGCAAACACAGAGCTCTACGTACGATGCAGCGTAGCCTATAACCAATATTTTTTTTCAGGCCTAGTCATAAGTGGTGACACCAATAAGACATCATTCATGAGAAGACAGGCGATAGTACGTAGGGTGACCAGTTCCTTTTCCCCGCTGACAAATATTGTCAAGTGAGATGTACTGCCTGATAATAGTATATTAGTCAGAACCTCAATCAGAGATATAAAATAGTACATTATGCAACGAGCCTGTAATGGTAGTAATTAAGACGTGAGTATGTTTATGAAAGGAGCGCAAGCGAGTTTCATAATTTTCATACCATTATAGGCAAGTTTCATACGACTTTTTATGCTCGACCATATTTCTAACTTGAAATTATTCATAACTATGCATGTTATTGTTATCTGACTGGGGAGCGGAACTGACCTTGTGCAATAGCCTACCTCATAAATTGTGAGATGTGCGGAGACGCGAAAGTATTGATTTTTTCCGAGAAACAAAGTCGACGACCTTGATATAATCTAGAGAGTAATATAAACATTAATCTTGATATAACCTTGAAATTGAATTCGACATTGAAAAACGAGATGACAAATTGAATTTATTTGAATATTATTTACAATTAACGCTAATTATTACAGTAACAGAACATAATCTTCTCCGACAGTATTGGATTTCCAGCCTCTGTGACGTATCGCTAGTTGTCTTTCGATTGCATATCCTAGAATAATCGATACTTGCGCTTTCATAATGCTAGAATGGCGTATTCTGATTAGTTGAACTGAACTTCAATGAATAGGTGTACTTTAATAAGGTCCATTAAAGGGCTGCTACCAGGTGTATAATTACTACATTTCGGGATGGTCGAGCATAAAGAATAATTTATAATACTTACAGACTGAATAACTTTAATTAACACTTAAATATTGGTTCGAGAAACCCGTCATAAATGAAAGAATAAACCAATCAGTCAATAATTCGATCAACCAATACATTATTCGGCCAAATAACATACTCAATTATTGAAACAACCAATTACATAATACTGTACAACCAATCAACCAGTACAAAAAATCAATACATTGAAACCAAGTCATGCGATCACCCACTATTGTAATACAGTGAACTATTCAACCAATAGGCCTCAAATAGTCCAACAAACGATACAAGTAATCAATCGATCAATCAATCTTTTTGCCAGTGAACCAGATAGGGCATACTTCAGAGATGGGCATTTCGTCTCTCTATGTGTGAATTCTACCCCTCTCACTAACTCTTAACTGAACACAGAAGCTTGTCCTTCACTTGCTGCTGAACACTTTTCTATGTTATTTGTATATGACATCAACGATTCATTCATTCATTCATAGTGTTCTGCCCAAGAGCAGGTCTTTCACTGCAAACCTAGCATTCTCCAGTCTTTCCTATTTTCTGCCTTTCTCTTTGTCTCTTCATATGGCCCACATTATCTTAATGTCGTCTATCTCTGAGACCTTCTTCTGCCCCGAACTCTTCTTTCGTTCACTATTTCTTCCAGTGCATCTTTCAGAAAGCAGTTTTTTCTAAACTAGTGACCCAGCCAATTACTTTTCCTCTTTCTGATCAGTTTCAGCATGATTCTTTCTTCACCCACTCTTTCCAACACAGCTTCGTTTCTTATTTTGTCTGTCCATTTCACACGCTCCATCCTTCTCCATATCCACATTTCAAATGCTTCTAGTCGCTCTCTTCACTTCGTCGTAATGTTCATGTTTGTGCCCCATACAATGCTACACTCCACACAAAACCAATGATTATGCGGTGATAATATGAAAATTGTATCTTACAGTAGTTGAAAAGATAGAATCAAAATAAACTTACTTACTTACAATGGCTTTTAAGGAACCCGCAGATTCATTGCCATCCTCACCGCCATGGTCCCTATCCTGTTCAAGATTAATCCAGTTTCTATCAACATATCCCACCTCCGTCAAATCCATTTTAATATTATCCTCCCATCTACGTCTCGGCCTCCCCAAAGGTCTTTTTCCCTCCGGCCTCCCAACTAACATTCTATATGCATTTCTGGATTCGCCCATACGTGCTACATGCCCTGCCCATCTCAAACGTCTGGATTTAATGTTCCTAATTATGTCAGGTGAAGAATACAATGCGTGCAGTTCTGCGTTGTGTAACTTTCTCCATTCTCCTGTAACTTCATCCCTTTCAGTCCCAAATATTTTCCTAAGAACCTTATTCTCAAGCACCCGTAATCTCTGAATAATTTCAAAGAAAAATTGTTCCGGAGCCGGGTATCGATCCCGGGACCCTTCGCTTAGCGCGCGAACGCTCTACCGACTGAGCTACCCCAGGAACTATACACGACACCGTCACAATTTTTCCTTTTTATATCCGCACAACTCAAATGAGCTGACAAGACGCCAGAACTCAACTATGAGTGCACACAATACTGTGTGACTTAATTTGTGGCTTTCTGTTAACGTACCTCCAGTAACGAATGTATTATACAAATCTGGCTTTCAGGTAGTAGCTCCCTGTAACGCAGGTTTGAATAATTTCAAGGAAAAATTGTTCTCTCTCTCAAAGTGAGAGTCCAAGTTTCACACCCATACAGAACAACCGGTAATATAACTGTTTTATAAATTCTAACTTTCAGATTTGTTGACAGTAGACTAGATGACAAAAGCTCCTCAATCGAATAATAACAGGCATTTCCCATCAAAACAAATAATTATCACGATTTCGGTTTTTACGAAGATAATTATAATGATATGAGAACGACGACGATGGTAGTTGTGACCAGGCGCCAACGGTTCATGCACCGTAACAAAAGTGCGTCGCTGTCCGCATGTCAGCAGACATGATTATTGCGCAACACGACCTTGCTCTTGAGTCTACTCATGTTATACTCCAATTTACATGTTATGTGAGCAAGTTGTCAGTTCGATATATTTGCAAATTTCCCCGTTACGCAACATGCAGAAGACCTTGACTGGACGGGATGTTCACTCCACCCTCTTCGAATTATTTCATTGAGGCGAAGTGGATCTAATTGCAGACAAGAGGGTTACCACACCTCTTGAGTCTCTCAAGAGTTTAGACACGAATGTTACTTTATTTTGAAGGGAAGAAGCAATATGAGCTGCCCTTCAAATAGAATTTACTTCCAGTCTGAAGGACACGAGTTTGAAGGTTGGAACTGCTCCGTTAAAGAAGGAAGAAATATTTGTGCCTGTTTACTCTTTGTAGTCATTCAACGGGCTATTTCAGTTTACTAATCAGTCCAGTATAAGGTCTCTATGAGCTCTATTCTCGACAGGAGATGAATATTTTAATATATACTTGAAATCAATAAGCTAGAACTTGTCTTTCTAAACCGCACTCACTTTGTAGTTGGGAGATTAATAAATTGGGATAATGCTTTTAACGGAATATGTCTTTGGGAAAATTTTATTTTGGGAAAGTTGTTATTGGGAAAAATGCCCGCCAACGCTCACACACAAATAAATAAATAACGTTAATCCTATTTGTAGGATATTCTCATGTGCTTGTATACAATTACCAGTCATTGTAGTTGGTTGTTTGTGATTCAAAAGCAGTTCTTAACTAGTTCTTTTAGTAGTGCTTTTTGTTTTAATACATTAATGTTATTGTAGGATTGATTGTTATTCATAGGTTATTTCTGTTCAACACATTTAAATATTACAGCTAATTGTATTTATTTACTTATTTAGTCCATACCCGTGGAGTAACGGTTAGCGCGTCTTGCCGTGAAACTAGACATTTCCCATCAAAACAAATAATTATCAAGATTTCGGTTTTTACGAAGACTGTTTCGTTTACATGACGTCATTCTATTTTCGACCAATGAAGTGTAATGAAATTTTGAATTCCAACCAATCACAGTCACACTTTGCGATAATTTTTGCAGCTAAATTTATCGCTATCAATTTATCGCATGGTCGTTCTTTTGTTTAGTCGTTGTCGCCAACTGTTTCCCCGTAAGTTGATAATCATGAATACATTAAGATGCAACTACACGGTTAAACTTTTCTTTCAACTTTAAAGCAATGAATGCAAGATTGATATTTAATATTAATTAATATATTTACGCAGTGAAGAGATGTTCAAAACGGCGCACCATGTAGACACAAAATCTTCATGCATCATGCCCGGGTTCGATTCCCGGTCGGGGCAAGTTATCTGATTGAGGATTTTTCCGGGGTTTTCCCTCAACCCAATATGAGCAAATGCTGTATAAGTATCGGTGCTGGACCCCGGACTCATTTCACCGGCGTCATCACATTCCTATCATTCAGACGCTAAATAACCTGAGATGTTGATAAAGCGTCGTAAAATAACCTACTAAAATAAAAAATTATTTATTTATTGATTTATTCTAATTCCATTACCTTGATCCCTGTATAGACATTAGACGCAATAAGTAATTTTCTGAAATCCCATATCATTTTTTTATTCGTGTTTTTTTCCAAATTTTACGGAAGGTCAGGCTTAAATAATAATTATATAGCGAATTTTCGAACTAATTTCGTTAAATAGGCTATAATTTCGATATCATGAATTCTGTCAATGCTAAATATCAGCGTACATGGCATTGCATTATGTATCAGAATAAGAGTATATTTTCAGGGTTGGCCACAACAAAATTTTTTTATATTTCTTCCGGCCCCTCAAAATGTCCTCTTTGCCTCGTAACTTAGCCTAAATTATGGTACCATTTCCATCCCACTCTTCATATCGTCGTTAAAAATTTCTCTTTCGTTCATTTTATATCGAGTGAAAAGTTCTTAATGCTAGCACGTGATTCTGGGTCCTAAATGAATCGAACAATAACCTTCCTAGTGAGTAAGTTTGGCGTTTGGGAATAGCCAAGTGGGCCGAGGTCTGAGGTGCACTGAATTACGGGTCTAGGTCAAGAGTGTTCGTTTATATTGGCAAGAGTAGCGAATCAAGACGGGGAAAAAATTCGGCAACTAGCACGCGACCCTGGAAGGGAGACGCATCAACACGCCGAGCAAATGTGCGATGCCGCGGTGCACAACAGGAAATCGTTTCAAGGTGCAGACTACTGCCAGCTATGATATCCTGATAATTGCAAGAAAAATAATATACTATTTTGAGAATTTGAAGGGTGCTAATTGAAATCTCATAAATCTTTGAATCCTACTGAAGACACATGAAATTTGAAATCTTATTGAATAAGTGTCAAGCAATAAATTCCATTGATAATACTTTGGACATTAAATTCTATTAGAATCACATGGACTTTGAATCCTATTGAAGTTACATGGACTTTGAATCCTACTGAAGTTACATGAACTTTGAATCCTATTGAAGTTACATGGACTATGAATCCTATTGAAGTTACATAGACTATGAATTCTATTGAAGTTAGAAGGACTTTGAATCCTATTGAAAATATAGCGTTGAATTCTACTCAAAAATGGATCTTTTAATTTAATTGAAAACACGTGGTATTTTGAATAACATTAAAATTACATGGAACCTTGACTCCTGCTGAAGTAAAATAGATCTTTGAACCTACTGAAATTGGTAAAAAGAAATTTTGAAGCACAAGGAACTATGAATCATTTTGAAGTAACATGGAAATATGTATCTCATTGTTGAAGCACAAAGCTCTGTTTTATTACGTAAAATGAAGACTGATCACAAATTAAACGTTTTTACATAAGTGACGTAGCAAATACGGATCTCCGATAAAAAGAAAACTGGGACGAAATTCTGAAAGGATGTAATTCTGATATTTATTTAGTGTAACAGTCAAATTAGTAATTACAACAAAAACGCATTTTAAATAAAACCAACAGGGGTGAAATATCACATCAGGATGCTCTTTGGCAGCCTTTAAAATAAATTAAATGACATCAGTCATGAAATATGCTACATAATATGCTCTTATTTTGATTTAATTCACTAGCCTTTTGAAGATTTTGTATTTCACATATAACTTCTTGGCTTGAAAACTTTTTTTATAAAAAAAGAGAGTAATTAAAATAAAACGAGTTTGAGATAAAATAATCTGGGACAAAGTGAGAAAGTATGATGTGATAATGACAAGCAGCACTACTATTTTTGTAGTATTGACCAAAATCAAGAGGGGAAAAAAGCAATGAAGACACCAGTCAACGTTAGATGTGATACCCCGAAGACTGTATAATGATTCTAGTAGTATTGGTGAGGATGATGATATATTTAAAACTAGGAGTAGCCAAGCACTATGAATTGTGACGCAGCAATAGTATAGCAATAGTGGATAACGCTATGATTACCAGCTGTTATTCGGTTCCATACATGTTCAATAGGATTCAAAATTGTTATCTTCAAGTTTTAACCACAAATGTTACAATTTTTGGTATATCATGGATATTTTCTTCGAGTACTTCAATAATATTGTCCCTGCTCTTCTTACTTCACTGGCGCTTCTTTTGGGACGTATATTCGATCCCTGTGAAGGAGATACTTCTTTTCAACTCTGAGCAAAAACTAATTCTGGGCAGCTGGAGTTGTAGCAAAGTTTGAGAAGCACTGTATAACAGATGTAACATGTTTGTCTGCTGTTTCTACGTAATTGATTAAACTGATTACAATGATAACATATCTGTCATTGCTCGACAATGAAATCTGAATCGTTAACCTCCTGAACAAACACTGCATGAGAACAAGCCAGGTTATGTTGGCTTAACGCCTGCTGAATACTTATCGCGTGTTCACATGCAATAATGCCCTTCGCAAACAAGAGATAACCGACGCGTGTTGATTACGAACGTGTTCCCATCTGATAACTTCATCATCGTTATCACTACATTCGATATTATAGTTCTCTTTAAAAATTTATTAGGGTACTGTACGGATTATTTATGATGTATCTTAGTTTAATGCTGAAGTCGTTTCCAAGCACTTAAATCATGTTCAGTTATCTTCGAACACTTCAGTATATTATACTGATTATTTATTAGTTATGACGTATAACTACGTCTTTGTATTCGACGCCGTAGATCGTCAACCTCTCGGTAACGATACCCAAAAAAGTATTACATTATAATCGATTTTAAACTTATAACTTTGAAACACAGTGAAACGAAAAGTATACCACCGTGTAGACAGAGGAGGCCCGCAACTGTAAACATCCGCACGAAACCGATTGGTCACTCAAGGCCGGCGAGACCAAAACATGCCTCGAAAAATACTTTCCTGCGGCCATTTTATGCGTATAACTCCATGAGATCTGAACCGATCCGGACGTTTGAAGTGTCGATCGCTCGAGCACGACGAGATTGACTAAATAAACGAAGAAAAAATGATCCGAGATAAATTGGACCCTTAACTTTCATAAAGTAGTTGTGAAAATGTGTGAACTTTCGAAATGCCTCGAAATTAAGACGCTGGGAGAATGAAAAATTTGGAAATAGCACATCAGCAGAAAAGCACACTCTAAGACGAATCAAACAAGCTCCAAGACCATCGTTGCGGAGTAAAAGAGATGGTAGAGAACGAGTTTCGTGGTCTCTGTGGTTGTAGAATATGATTGACTACGATAATTCACAACCGTCCGTCCATTTCTAAAACATTATAGGCTATTATTCTATAAGTCTAGTATGCAAGAATACTGTATACCGGTGGTTCCCAAACTTTTTGAAGGCGGAGCCACTTTTGAACGAGACCTTCTTTTGCGACCATCCCCCCGACTACCGTACCGGTATTCAAGGCAAATCCTTATAAAATCGCAAATAAAGATAATTTTACACAAAACCATTGGATTTCATCCAAAGGACGACCAAAATATAAGTAGCTATATGTTGCTTGTGTCAATGACATGAAATATTAAGTAAACATAATTAGGCCTACTAGCACTTCAAATTATTACCATCATGGTGCTGCGTAATAGTTTAATACAAAGTGGTAAATTCCATAATAGAAGAACGTTGCAAACTCGTGTGTGAGTATTTTTTTTTTTGCAAAATTTGTGAAGACATAGGTTCATTATATGAAAATATTCTTTTTCACACGGAAATCAGATAGTTTTCATGTGGTAGCGTGGTGAAAAGAGTTTTACAGTTAAAAGTAGAACTTTTAATGTACCGGTACATGGAAGACGACAAATGAGAATATACAAATCCATTTCCCAATTCCCTTTTGCTTTTCAGATTGGCCTTTTTTCTGATATTTTCTAACACCTAAACACTTTGAATAGTACTTAGTTTGCAAGGCCAAAATGTTAACATAACAGCAGCCAGAGATAAATCAACGGATTTATAAAAAAAGTTTATTTCTGCTTATCACTTCACAAAAAGAAATGACATTCATTGTAGTATATTAAAGAACTCAAGGAAAATTTAACCACATATAACAGAAAAAAACTGAATCTGTATTCGCGGACATACAAATAAGTTTCCACAATTTTCAACAACAGCTTTTTTTTTTTTTAACGGGAACCTATTTACTGGCCAACCAATGAATCAATCAACCGATGATCCAATCAGCCAAAAATAAAAATCAACCAAGACAGTCAGCCAATAAATAATCCAACCAATTAACTAAGTGGGTTGCCAATCAACCAATGAAACAGGAAATCCAATTAACCAGCCAAGTAAGTAATCAAACAACAGACCAATCAATTAATCAACTATCCAACCAAGCAACTAACTATCAAACAAAACAGCAAGTAAACATACGTACCAATCGAACAACCAGTCGACCAAGCAGCTAGCTATGATGATGATATAAAATGAACCAGAAGAGTCAGGTGTAAATTCTTTATGAGCATGTCAACCTAATTATTTTATTTTATTTGTCTCCGACTAAATGGTTGATAAAGATTGTGTGGAATTGGTGGAATTCTATCGAAAAGACTGGAAAATAACCAGTTTCGCTACCACACTTATACATCACACATTCCACTTTCACTCTTAGAAAGTTAAACGCAGCTCTTCGGACTGGAGAATCGAGGTTCAAAGTAAGGCATCTGAAGATAAGCGTAATTTATACCGTATTTCTTTATTCTTTGTACCTAAATAATTGCTGATGGAGTAGTTCTGGGATCGAATCCTGCTTGCTGCTATTTTCACCTGAGTTGCCGACAAAGTGTGTCATCGAGGTTTCGTGATATCTTCACTTAATTGACCAGAGAGCCATAGTGACGGATGTGACGACGTCACATAGTCGAGTGTAGACCCGATAACCGTTTCCTGCATTACACAACGAGAGAAGCACTGACCTTCAGTCTATCAACAACGGAATAGACAATAGTTATACTAAACGTGTTTCTGAATTGCAACATTCATAATTGGGATATGCAGTACTCATACCGAGGCAGAAATTGATACTGTGATAGACTATAGTTAACTCGTGAGAGTGACGAATTCAGTCCCCAAGGACAGCGTGTCATTTGTATCGATTTGCCGCCTAATTGTATGAAATATGTTTGGTTGGATGGGTAACAGATAGTAATGGAAATCTTCTTATACAGCGCTTTTTTATTTTTAAGTTATCGATTGTTTAGTTTACAATAGTAGATACCAGAGGTCTGCATCGGACGTTTTCGCTCGAGCGCCAAGTAGTTCATAGCATAATCCGATAGGTAGCGCACATGCATGATGGGTAAAATTGTCACGAGCGATAAATCCTCGAACGGTATAAGCCGAGGGTTAGACATTCGTTCTTGTTACAGTGATGAACTGTGTAATAACATCATAGATGTTTATCATTTCAAAACTTTGCAATGTTTAACTAACCTCTCCATAGTCCAACTACAAAACTTGCTTTAAAATGTAATATAAATGTTGTACGTAAATGTTTTTTTTTTCTTCCCACACAGGAGTGATTTTGTTTTTTCCATATCTGATAGATGTTATTGGTTGTAATTGTAATTATTATAAACGGAGAACACAATCACGATAATGCAAGAACTGTATCAAGTTTTCTAGTAATAATAATAATAATAATAATAATAATAATAATAATAATAATAATAATCTCTAATAATTAGTGTATCAATCTTTGCGTCTGTAACAGTTGTGCAGCATGATTATTCATTTTATTATATTTTCTGTGACGTTATCTCTGTACTAATATTGTTATTAATCTACTGCTGTATCAATAATATTTTGTAAAACGTTTCTACATTGCTGCAGTATATAGGCGGAACACTATATATGGACCTATCATATTATATATGTGGTAAATCAAATATTGAATAATTATTAATTAGCAATAATAACTGTATATCGAAGTTTTTCATACTATTTTATTTATAACTTCATGTTCCTGTTTTGGTACGTTCCATTGACTGTTCCATTAAACGTTTGTCATAAACGCAGAAAATAAAGCCTTATTTTTACCGTGTAAGCAAAACATATGTGTATCTTATCTGTCGCCTTCCATACAAGATAAGACATGTCGGTGAGATGACCTTGTACTGTGCTTCTATTTATTACGAGCGTATCACGACCGATCATATCTCACTCGAGGGTGCGACTTTCGACCGAGTTCAAGCGAGCGATTTCACTCCAATG
This sequence comes from Periplaneta americana, assembly GCA_025594305.2. Classification (NCBI taxonomy): domain Eukaryota; kingdom Metazoa; phylum Arthropoda; class Insecta; order Blattodea; family Blattidae; genus Periplaneta; species Periplaneta americana. Next base: position 128,644,652 of record JAJSOF020000013.1, on the reverse strand, counting down.
CAGCACTCTGGTAGATACTGTGATAATTATAAATTTTCCTGAGTACTATTTCCCCTTGTTAAGCAATTATTTGTAGCTGGTAATTGCTAGGTTTCATAATAAAATTGCAATTTTCTGAAAATTTCCGTTTTTAACCCATTTTTTAAAACTTACTGATATTACTATTTCTTACAATTTACTGATATAATTATCGCTAATATTTTATCCTGACTATAGATGAAATAATTTCTGCTCAAATAGGCATCATTTACCCAAATTCTTTTGTGTATTATACAAATCACACGAAAACTGCCTACACGAGGAATTGAAAACGGATCAGAATCTAAAAATAACACTGTACAACATGAAATTTGTCCTTTTTATATAAATATGTATTTTGTGGTAGCAAAAACGAATCTGCAGTTAGCTTTTGTCTAGCACGTACTGTTTCTCCAATTTTTTTATTGGGTTATTTTATCACGCTGTATCAACATCTAGGTTATTTAGCGTCTGAATGAAATGAAGGTGATAATGCCGGTGAAATGAGTCCGGGGTCCAGCACCGAAAGTTACCCAGCATTTGCTCATATTGGGTTGAGGGAAAACCCCGGAAAAAACCTCAACCAGGTAACTTGCCCCCACCGGGAATCGAACCCGGGCCACCTGGTTTCGCGGCCAGACGCGCTGACCGTTACTCCACAGGTGTGGACTTCTCCAAAATAAAAAGTTATTTAATGTTAATGAAATGTTGCACTACTTTCACCTTATGGGATGCAACATGTCACCGAAAGTACACTTTCTTGACGTCACGTGGACTTCTTTAAAAAAAACTTTGGTGCTGTAAGCGATGAACATGGGGAGAGGTTTCATCAAGAAATATCTACCTTGGCAAAGCACTCCAGTGGAAGGTGGGATGCAAGTATGCTGGCTGAATATTGCTGGTCACCCATCAGAGAGATTGCAGAAGCTGTCGACAAACGTAAAAGATCAAAAAAAGATATTTTAATTTGTGCATTTTGGCCAAACAAAAGTTGCTTTATGTGCTAGTGTAACAAATTTGTGTAAATAAGTGCAGTGCGCTTACCATAATAATGGTATGTGTCAGAAAATTGTCGTTTTTAGAAATGAACTCAGTATCTCTCATTTAGTTGAAATTAAATAGTTTCATCTAAAGAACAGAAACAAAGTTTAAATTTGTTATCCAGTGTAATTATTTTCTGGAAATTAACTACAATCATACACCACGTCTAATACAACGCAGAACTTTTCAATTGCTATGACTGACTGACAAGCAAACATTCTCATGCGGGCAGATGAAGTTATTTTTTTCTTCCACCATGTTAATAATGTCAAAACAAGTGCTTATACAAATTTTGACCACTCGAGCGCAACTGAGGGCCGTAAGAAATTAAGTTTCCATGGGAGCGTTTACAAAAGAAAACACACTTTCATGAAAAGATTTATTGAAACACTACAGCAATTTTTTAGCTATTTTTTAACATATTCCCCACCGGAATTGAGACATTTGTCTTATCGTGGGATCAACTTTTGTATCCTTGTGTCGGAGAAGTCTGCCGCCTGGGATCGCAACAGTGTGTGACAGCCGTCTGCACCTCTCTGTCGATCTCATGGTATGCCAAATGTCTAAATTACAGTGGAAATTGCTGTATCCGTTACAATATTTTTTTTCCACTCAAATTGTGCTTCCTTTTTGTAAACGGCCACAGGGAAACTTATTTTTACGATCCTCGTAATTGCGCTCGAGTGGAAAAAAATGTTACAAGCATTTGTTTTGACATTATTAACATGGTGGAAGAAAAAAATAACTTTTTTCTCTGTCCTCATAAGAATGTTTGCTTGTGAGCTGTGAATGCGTTGTAAAAATAAATTGGGTAGTCTGTAGACATAACGATGTCGGGGAATTACGAATAACAGAACATATTGATGTTTTCCTCAACCAAACTAATCATTTCAAATGATAAGTGGGTTATATCATCCTCAAATAGATTAGACCAGTACAGTTTTTAGAAAATATGATATTAAATTCATGTTTAGTATACTCAGTATGAATTTTATGGTAAAGCAAATGTGACAATGGCACTGTTTTAGTGACAGTAGTGACAACCATCGAAGGATAGACGACATAAGTTTGATAAGCTGTTGGCAATGAGAATGAGTTGTACATATACAACTCTTGAGGTTGGAGGCAAGGGAACGAAGGAACGATATGGTTAGGAAGAAAAATTTCCCAAAAATTATGAAGTAAAATTTTCCATTTCAAATTTTCCTTCTCACATCACTAATTAGAGGTGAATTTTGACCCAGGTGAAACAATGTCAGTAAAATTTGCTTCGAGCACTATCATTGAGGGGCAGGGTTATTGTACTTGATAAAAATACCCTACGTAAAGCAATGAACCGGTTTATTAAATTATTACGTCACAATGTAAGATATTGGTCATAGAATATAGAGGAAAATTCGAAGAATGTTTGCAACGATACTGTCAGGAATGAATAATAATGACTTTCGATTAAAAAAAGGTCTGAAAACGTATGAATAAAGATGACTGTAAAAGGAAATAGTATGTAGCATAATTTCCCCTTTTGGATTCTTGAAGTACGTAGCCTAAAGTGCGATTCGGCGACTTGACAATAAAATTTTATTACTCACCGTTTGCCCTTCTTATGCAGTCTAAATTGCAATAAAAGGCCCTAACTGGCAACTCTGCTTCTGTTTGAAAAGCGAACACCTCCCAGTATAACGTATAACCACCTCACAAGTCAACGTCACGGAAGTTGTAGCCAATTATAGTGAATGGCGCGAACTTCGTCAATTACACAGCGAATACAAAGTCCGCGGCATTCGTTGCTATTCTCTACTACTTTCAAACGCTGCGGCAATACTTTTACCAGAGTGGAGGTATTTATTGCGCGTTTATTAATTAAATTTTCTTTAAAAGTGTTTTCAGTTTACACCAATTCGCCTTATTCATTTGTCAGTTTACTAAATACATTATAAAAAATCATAAAAGAAATAATCTGATACTTCTTGAAATTCAGGGCTGTTGTATGATTTTGGTTTCATTTAAAGTCTCGTTAATTTTTGCTTACTTACAAATGGCTTTTAGAAAACCCAGAGGTTCATTGCCGTCCTCACAAAATCCCGCTATCGGTCCCTGTCCTGAGCAAGATTAATCCATTCTCTGCCATCATATCCCGCCTCCCTCAAATCCATTTCAATATTATCCTCCCATCTACGTCTCGACCTCTCCAAAGATCTTTTTTCCCTCCGGCCTCCCAACTAACACTCTCTATGCATTTCTGGATTCACCCATATGTGTTACATGCCCTGTCCATCTCAAACGTCTGGATTTAATGTTCCTAATTAAGTCAGGTGAAGAATACAATATGTGCAGTTCTGCGTTGTGTGACTTTCTCCATTCTCCTGTAACTTCATCTCTTTTAGCCACAATCAAACACCCTTAACCTTTGTTCCTCCTCAAAGTGAGAGTCCAAGTTTCACAACCATAAAGAACAATCGGTAATATAACTGTTTTATAAATTCTAACTTTCAGATTTTTTGACAGCAAACTAGATGACAAAAGCTTCTCAACCGAATAACAACTCGCATTTCCCATATTTATTCTGTGTTTACATTCCTCCCGAGTATCATTTATATTTGTTACTGTTGCTCCTAAGTATTTGAATTTTTCCACATCTTCAAAGGATAAATTTTCAATTTTTATATTTCCATTTCGTGCAATATTTTCGTCACGAGACATAATCATATAATTTGTCTTTTCGGGGTTTACTTCCAAACCTATTTCTTTACTTGCTTCAAGTAAAATTCCCGTATTTTCCCTAATCGTTTGTGGATTTTTTCCTAACATATTCACGTCATCCTCATAGACAAGTAGCTGATGTAACCCGTTCAATTCCAAACCCTTATTGCTATTTTGGACTTTCCTAATGGCATACTCTAGAGCAAAGTTAAAAAGTAAAGGTGATAGTGCATCTCCTTGCTCTAGCCCACAGTGAATTGGAAACGTATCTGACAACAACTGACCTATACGTACTCTGCTGTACGTTTCACTGAGACACATTTTAATTAATCGAATTAGTTTCTTGGGAATACCAAATTCAATAAGAATAGCATGTAAAACTTCTCTCTTAACCGAGTCATATGCCTTTTTGAAATTTATAAATAACTGATGCACTGTACTTCCTTTTGTATACTTCGAATGATGAGACAATTAACATAATATACTGTATAGCCCACTTGGAGTGAACAGGATTTAAACTTCCGTCCCCGGTGTGGAAACCGATTTGCAAGTCACTAGACTAGCAGTGCACGACTCGGTATAAATAAATAAACTGACTGGTTAGTGCCATTTCTTGATCTGATACCAAAAACATTCTCTGACGTGCAAAAATTGCGTCACACTGAAGTATCTTCTCTGGAGAGATCGTTCTGCATCAGCTGTTTCCTTGGCAGCTCTCCAACGATGTCAAAATATAACTTAGATCTATTTCAGTATCATTAAAACAGTCAATATAGGCCTATATGTCTTCTATAAGCGTATGTTAATGGAGAGCGGAAAATTTGTACTCACGTCTAGTAAAAGAAGATAAAAAAATTAATGTCATTGCACATGTTTATGCTTTTCGCAAGAATTCGGTACCTTTATCACATTGTGTATAACACTGAACTAAGGAAGAGATTAGTGGAGTATTTTGTGTGGAGTGTGGCATTGTATGGGGCAGAAGCATGGGCATTACGACGATATGAAGCGACTAGAAACATTTGAAATGTGGATATGGAGAAGGATGGAACGTGTGAAGTGGACAGACAGAATAAGAACTGAAGCTATGTTGAAAAGAGTGGGTGAAGAAAGAACGATGCTGAAACTGATCAGGAAGAGAAAAAGGAAATGGTTGGGTCACTGACTGAGAAGAAAGTGCCTACTGAAAGATGCACTGGAAGGAATGGTGACCGGGAGAAGAATTTGGGCCGGAAAGAAATATCAGATGACAGACGACAGTAAGATATATGGATCATATGCGGAGACTAAGAAGAAGGCAGAAAATAGGAAATATTGGAGAATCCTGGGTTTGCAGTGAAAGACCTGCCATTTGGCAGAACACTATGAATATGTATAATTTACCTAAAATATTATTCAAAAGATAAACATAATTAAATAACTTAATATTTACCAAAATGAGATGATCCTTCATTTTACAGATTACACACAAAACGCATTCTCGCAGTATTTTTGTTATTCTAAACAAAGTAAGGTTAACTTCATTTAGGCTCATTGTACAGTTTACGTTGATAGATAATACGTAACTGATACGCAAGAACTATTAATAGAAGATTGAAAATTATATCAGAAGAATCATTAAGCTAATAGCAGAATGATTTTTAAGGTCTGGTGGTGAGCGTCCAGATCTGGAGTTCCCAGGCTCGGATCTCGGAGAATTTTCTTGAAGGATAATTCTCTGAGTCTCTGTCTAGAGTCTGGAAATTTGATTGCGAACGTGCCGAGTTATTAAGAAATTTTAGAAATGTAAAATAGCCCTATATACAGAAGTATTTCAGGACTGTCGCTGGGCAGAAACCTGAACACAAGTTTCAACGTCACATTATTGACATGTAACTCCGTTAGTGAGCACAACTAGAAAGGACTGTTAGGTTTAAGAAAGTTAATAATGGATTTTAAAAAATTGATTTAATAAAGGAAAGTTAATATTAGACGAAATATATTTATTCTTCAACAAATAACAAATTAAGAAAATAAGAAAGGAATCTTCGTTTCACGGAATTTGACATGAATACGTCTTCTATTAAACTTATTTTTTTAGGCATAGTGACTCTTCGACATAGGTGCGGCCCTATTTACATAAAAATATCAAGTATAATTTTTTATTTTTAATTATCAGGTTTTGAAAGGCTCTACACCCTAATGTCAATGGGGAAATAGAAGGTTTAATTTTAATTTAGTTGGTTATTTAACGACGCTGTATCAACTACTAGGTTATTTAGCGTCGATGAGATTGGTGATAGCGAGATGGTATTTGGCGAGATGAAGCCGAGGATTCACCATAGATTAACTGGCATTCACCTTACGGTTGAGGAAAACCTCGGAAAAAAACCCAACCAGGTAATCAGCCCAAGCGGGGATCGAATCCGCGCCCAAGTGCAACTTCAGACCGGCAAGCAAGCGCCTTAACCGACTGAGCCACGCCGGTGGCTAAATGGAAGGAGAAACATTAAGAAGATACATGAAAACGTGTTCTTGAAGGAAAATTGGGGCTGAGAAGAAGTGTCTATGTGAGCTCCAAACCTGCCGGCCACTTGTCTCACTCCAATTTACGTTCGGAGAATTTTGGAAAGCACAACAAAATAGAAAGATGTCAGGATTGCAGAAAACGATAAAAGTTTGCACATCGAGCACAGAGCTTGGGCGTCGCAGTCCTTGCAAGAGAAAGGATGCGAGCCCTTGCGCTGTGCGAGTAACGCTGGAGTAATCTCGCCCCAGAGTACCGAAGGTAATATGCGAAAACCAAGGCTCCGATTTCAAGAGGCTTTATTTTGGGGGGGGGGGAGAGAAGAAAAATTGAGAGGGAGATGTAGATGCGCGGCACATATCTTTCAGCGGTTATCTCGATATTTGTCTCAGCGCCATACGAAAAGCACAGGCAGGATGAGTTGTCTCAATTTAGGAGACTAGCCAATTGGCTATTAGGTGACTCTAATAAAATATAATCCGATCGACCCGGAGGACATGATGTTTGGAAGTGTGTGTGTGAAGACAAAAGAAACCAGTATGTTCAGTTCCTTTTGAATATATTATTTTTAACGGCGCTATATCAACTGCAAGAGTGTCTAGCGTCGGTGAATTGGTGATAACGAGATGGTGTTTCGGAGAGATAAAACCAAGGATTTTCTACGAGATTGCCTGGCATTCGCTTTACAGTTGGAGAAAACACTCTGAAAATCACAACCATATATTCAACCGTAGCGGGATTCGAATCGATACTCGACCGCGACCTGTTCAATTTCGAAAAAAAAAACGACGATGATAATGATAATGATAAATAGTCACATTGAAAGTTGTACATTAGTATTGATTTTAGTGTAAACTACGTGACATTTCTGCATCCAATTGACATTGACACACTTTCTTTTCCTGCTTCCGTGTAAATGTCGATTTTCCATGGTTGAAAGCAATTTTGACGATAAAAATGCATGGAGATATTTACGTTTAGCCTACGAATAATATATTTATCTTATTTTTTAAATGAGGGGTCACCTTGACTGTCAATCCGGTTGAGGAAGTGGGTTGTTTTTTCTGTCAGTGGCCTTCAGTGCAATGAAAGAAGAAACGCCGCTCTCCGTTGACTTGTGGACTCGTTTTCCACACTGGACATTCCATTCTTGTTACGGATAGTGACATGTTGGTATAAATTTTGGATACTCCTCTTTAGGCTGCTAAGTCACATAGTTACATCAGAACATTATTTGTTATGTTCTTTATTACCTTCATGAGGATTTGTGGAGTTTCGTATCGATTCCATTATGAGGGATGTCAGAAGAAACATAATACTGTAGTAATATAATAATAATAATAATAATAATAATAATAATAATAATAATAATAATATTATTATTATTATTATTTATTATTATTATTTATTTATTTATTTATTTACTAATATTTATTGTGCAGTGCAACACCCTAGGACCAATAACAATTCAGCACAAGATAAAAGTTAGCACAAGATTTACAGTGAACAAGGAATTACAAAAACAGTGCATAGAAATAATTATTAAAATTAGAGAAAAATACAAATAAACATTAATGACAAATGAACAGATAACTGCAAAATATATGATACAGAAAAGCTAAAAAACAACACAAACGAATGAAGTTGAAATGAATGTGATTTTGATGAGTATGCTTAATATAAGAATAACCAAACAACAAACTATACATTAAACGGATCTTAATTAATACAATGTAAATTGGCAGCTTTCATGCATCTGACAACTGGAGAGAGAGATTTCGACTTACAGGTATAAACATTTTTTTGAAATCTTAAACCATTCGAAGGGGACCGAAGGTAGATATTTCTTATGAAGGATTCACAATCAATATCATCCTTTAAGGCCTTACAAAAGAATAAGTAATCAAGTTCAAGACGGCTAGAATAAAGGCTAGAAAAGTTAAAATATTTACAAGTAGGCCTACCCTCATAATTGAAAACAGATGAATTTGGTAAAAACCTAAAAGCACATAGGGACATAAATTTTATTTGGATGATATCCAATTTAACCGAATCAGTAGAAGTCAATAATAATAATAATAATAATAATAATAATAATAATAATAATAATAATAATAATAATAATAATAATAATAATATACTTTCACAACTGTTTTGGTCTTAAAGTACATTCATATCCAAGTCGTTTCAATAGTCCATAGTCCTTGAAGTCTTATTTTTCCTCTAGGGTTTGTACTAGAGAATTATGCTTGGGTATCTGTCTTTGGCCATTCTAAACCTATATTGTATCTAATTTGTTTTGTACTTTTTAAATTTTTTATAGGATTGGTGTAATTTGTAATTTCTGTTACAGTACTTTGTTTTCCTTTCAGGATCTATTAAGGCAGGCCTATTATATCCTGGTATTTTCATTTAGTGGTTTATTTTCTGATGCGGTTAATCTGTTTCTATCTTCTTTTCGAACTGTCCAAATTTTACTCCCATATATTATTAGGCTGAAGTTTGGAACTGTTATTGTGTTCCAGCCTATCCCCCTACTCAATTGCGTACAAAATATATAGTTGTTTATTAAATGGAACGTTAATAGCTACTTATGTATCAAGTACCTACGGAAAATGAGGTTTTAGCGGACGAATTCAGTGTTTTTGGACTAGGCATAAGCCGCCCTCACATAAGTCCGCCATCGGTCCCTATCTTGAGCAAGATTAATCCAGTCTCTACCATCATATCCCACCTCCCTCAAATCCATTTTAATATTATCCTCCTATCTATGTCTCGGCCTGTACAAAGGTATTTTTCCCTCCGACCTCCAACACTGTACGGTATAGCCTATGCATTTCTGGATTCACCCATATTTGCTACATGCCCTGCACATCTCAAACGTCTGGATTCAATGTTCCTAATTATGTCAGGTGAAGAAAGACTGCGTGCAGTTCTGCGTTCTCCATTCTCCTGTAACTTAGTTAATTATATTTTCACCGCCGTCTGGTAAACATAATGAAACAATTAAAGGCATATTAAAGGTTGCCATGACAACTTTAGCGGCTAAAAATTATATGAATGCCATAGTGTTTTCAGGAAAGAAGCAACATGAATGAACAATTTATTTACATTAAAACTCTAATTAAAAAATGGAATTTAATTTGGGGACACATTTCGACTTTTTCAATTTGGAAAGCATTCCGCATTGCAAATATACGGGGAAACAATTCGTTAGTTGAAGTTAGTAGCCATTTTTTATTATAGTTTTTTCTGGCATATACTTCATATGTAAGCCTATCATTCCCAAATGATTTTACAATATATATAGGCCTACTGTAATATTGAGTATTGACATTTGCCTGACAGTGTGGGTGGAACCATTCTACGGAGCGTTAGTCAGAAAACAGGTTTCGCTCAGGTAAATGCTTTCGCCTTTTAAACCTTATTTTATTTCAAGGAGTGCAGTTCGGTGGCTCCTTTGAACACCCATTTACAGATTTATGACTTTCTACACAACAGCTCTGACAATTCCATCCTGTCCCCTAGTCCCAACATTGCACAGTTGTCACAATCCTGATGACCTTCGAAATTATGCAGTGAAACTGACGGGATTCTTGGAATTCGGAAACGATGCGGCAACTCTGCCTCCACGTGGATTTGACGGGCACCTGTCAATTCTTCTGAACGAGGGTTGTGATTGGTTACTAACAAGAGAAGACAAGATTTCCGTCATAGTAAGGAAGACATTTATTTATGACAACCAATTAGTAGGGGGCAGTAGAAGCTCTGTCGGCAAAGTCCTTTCTATGAAACTGCACTCCATGAAAAAAAATAAAGTATACTGTTACTTATGCGACTGCCGAAGAATAGTTGTACCTTTCCCCTGAATCGAGAGGGGGAAGGTTTTATGTGTGACATCTCATCTCATCTCATCTCATCTCATCTCATCTCATCTCATCTCATCTCATCTCATCTCATCTCATCTCATCTCATCTCAAGTGTAGCGTAGACCAGCCTCCTATGGCGCACCCTGATTAAGAACTCTGTCAGTAAATATTGGTCTACACCAGCCATGGCGAAAATGTAACCGTGCGCCGAGCCACTGTGTAACCTGCAACGTGCATATCACCTATGGATGTAGGCGGACACCCGAAGGGGAAGTGAAGCAACTGTCTGACTTATTAACGAATTCTCATTTTCCTTACGTCAAGTACTTAAATATAATTTTATACAGTATAAGGTTACAAACTAATGTTCAGTACGTGTAACGAAGAAAAAAACAAGAAAACTTAAGGCACATTATCACAACCTAAACGTAACTGTCTTCAGAATGTCTGTGCGACAGTTTCAAAATCAGGAAAAATGTGACTTACTGCCAGTCGTAGTTGATCACGAAGGTATTTGTCTGTCAGTCGTGATCTAAATTTGGTTTTTACTATTTTCATTGTTGAAAATAATTTTTCACAAACGTAAGTTGTAGCGAACATGGCTTCAACAGAGCAAGCGAAAGAACGAAGCTTCGGATATTTACTTTTTGACAAAGGTTTGAAAAGTTTAACATTTGTCAAGTCCTTACATCTAGCTTTTATTTAACATCACTTTGTAAATCTATGAGTTTAAATTGAAGATCTAACCGCATTATTCTTTCATCTGCTGAAAAAGGATCGAAGTACAGAGATAATAATAATAATAATAATAATAATAATAATAATAATAATAATAATAATAATAATAATAATAATAATAATAATACAACCTTTTAATGTTTCATTAGTGACATACAGTATAATGCCGTTTTATGTTATACAACCGTTTTCCTCGTAATACTTGTGAACAATTAATCATAAATTTAATATTCTCACCATATTGGTAGCAAAAATATGCGTCCTCCCATCCTACTTGAAACTTTCGTTTTTGTAGAAGTACATGGTTTCGAAATAGACATTGCGACGGTACGTCTCTCACAGGTCAGAGAAATACAAATGGAACGGAGTTTGACTCCAGTGAGTGAGAGGGTGGGGGTTGGAGGAAGTAAGAAGCAAGAGAAATGCACAGCTATCACTGCGAGCCACAATGTGCTCTTGAGTCACATTTTCGCCACGGCTGGTCTACACAATTGGCTTCATATGACGAACAGTCAAGTGCCCGCCATTAGGAAAAAAATTGCAGCATCACGATATTTTCTCTTAAACCTCGCATAATGGCAATATAAAATACCAAAGTCAACATAGTAAACCTACAGCTTGCAATACAATATAGCACAGCGGATGAGCCTTCAATAACAGCAGTTCCTCTTTATTATGAAATATCTTTAACTAACAGCATGAACTACGGTGCGTGTTTCTTTTTATAGTGCCTCTACTTGACTGTCAAGTCCCAAGTTCTCTTGGTGGTGTGACAGCCAGGTAGCCGGACGGACGGGCGGACGGGCAGGCTGCCAAAAGAGTACACAATTCTGCGTACAGAACTTCAAGTTCATTGCCAATAACCCTTTTATCTCGTCAGTTCAACATTAGCGATAATACTGATACCGCAGAATGAGTCGGGAATCAAATCGGGGTCACTGCTTGCCAGGGATCCGTGGCTGTCCATCTCCACTCTCCCCCCACGTGCGCCTCCATTATTGTGCCGGCCTTCATAGCGAAGACAAACATAACCTCAGTAATGGGCGTTCTCTGTCACTGGCTTAGATAAGAAAAGAGTACCTACCTGACGTAACAATCCAATGCTTGAACCAATAAACGAAGCCTTGAATAAAGCTGGCAGACGCGATGCTTCTTTGTTCGCGGTAGAATAAAAGCCTCATAGCTTAGGAACTAGACGTACAAGGGCGCTGTTTGCAGGGTATTTCTGTCACGAAACGACACAGATTTCAGATTGGTTTCCTTGGAAACGAAGTCCTATTACTAATGTGCGTGACTGTACGTCTGTACTAATACGTTCGTGGATTAACATCTATATCACGTGACGTAGTAGTAGTAGTAGTAGTAGTAGTAGTAGTAGTAGTAGTAGTAGTAGTAGTAGTAGTAGTAATTCTATTACTCTTCCAGCTTCAAGCGGTTATTCTTAATATACCGTGAGTCTACAGCACTAACGGCTTCAAAGCTGGGTACCTGGGTCATATAAAGTGCACTGGTACAATAATTAACATGGAGGCATGAGATAATTGTTCTGCCTGCCATTATAATCTCACTTTAATTCATGTGTCTCCATTAAAAAGGGGTTATTCTGTATCGAAATCCAATTTGAGCGAGAAATAATTGATAAATATTTTGGAGTTTTCTACCAGAATTAGGTTTTTTTTTACAATACTGTAAATCTACGTTGTAACTTCAGTTTTACTTTCTTCCCGGAGGAAAACATGCTAAGGATTTTATAGCCTTTTAAAATCCATCACCCCTTGTTGGTTTTGAACAGGGAACTTTGGATCCAAAAGTCAGCAAAGTAACCGCAAGACTACGGAGGTGACAACATATTTTGTGGTGATGTACAAAATATTAAAAAAGTATGGAATATTACTCATAATTCCTTAAGTTTTAATTTTACAAAACAAAAACGTTTTATACAAAAGCTGTTGGAGATAAACCATGCAATATGATACCAGTGTTCGGAAAAAGTTAGTTATTCAGGCATACAGGTTTTGATGCTAAACTTTACCTTTTTTTTTTTTTTTTTTGTAAGTGGCACCCTTTATTAAAATTTACATATTCCGAATCTCCATTAAATTTTACGTATGAATGTGTAGAAATTCTACCCATTCAGTCGTTTCATGTTTTTAAAATTATTTATTAAACTTGTTTAACTTGAGACAAATAAGTATGTAAAACTAAAAAAAGACACAACACTAACCAAACTTGACAACAGATGCTCAAAATGATAACCATTCATAGCAAAACAATGTCCCAATCTATCACGGAAGCAGTTCACAGTTACATGACTGAGCTGTTCCAGCTCATATCTACAATGGACTGTTTTCGTCCGCAGAAAATGCTCATTTTTCTATTAAATCATTATTTTGCCATTGCTATCCTTCTTTTAACTTCCAGGCAGCAGTTCATGTTACTACTTACAGTACACCCCAAATATTTGAAGCTGTCCACTTGTTCCACAATCTCATTACGAATTCGTGTATTTACCTTCCTTATTTTTCTTCCGGTGTTTGCATTTATCTTCATCTCATACTGCTCACAGCTGTCATTTAGCCCCAGTAACATATTCCTTAGTATCATCTCTTCTGCTAACAACACAGATCATCAACAAATCTTATGCACTTTATTCTTCTTCCTCCTACTGTCACTCCTCCCATGTACTGATAACAGTTCTTCACTAAATTCTGCAAATAGATGTTGAATAGGATAGGTAATAAAGGGAATTCTTGTCGTACTTCTCTCTCTATTCCACTTCCCTCTAACATTTCTTCTCCTAACCTGACTTTGACTCGTTTCATGTAAAGATTAGCTTGCTCTTTTTCAAATCCACAACAATAGGCCTATTCTTCAGAATCCCCGTAAGTTTATTTCAATCCATTCTGTCAAAAGCCTTTTCCAAGTTAACAAATAATACATACACTTCTTTATTTTTCTCTAATGTTTTTTCACGGAATATTCGCGGCAGTCCAATTGCATCTCTCGTACCTTTTCCCGCCCTTAAGCCAAATTACTGTTCTTCCAACTCTCCTTTCATCTTAGAATATAAACGTGAATTAAGATCCTATTATTGTCAATAATAATAATAATAATAATAATAATAATTATTATTATTATTATTATTATTATTATTATTATTATTATTATTATTATAATGAACGTACTGAAAAGTCTTCTGCCTTTTCATACTGTAACTAGGGTGACCAGATTCGCAGCGATAAAAAAGAGAACACAAAGCTTCAAAAAGGAGGACATTGTTCGAAAAAAGAGGACAGAAAATATGTACTTAGATTTAGACTTATTATACTTTAAATTACGCCAATATCTATTTATTATAAAATATTTGCAGTACAGATTTGTGCTTATATCATACTTAAATAGTACATTATGCAACGAGCCTATAATGAAGGTAATTAAGAAGTGAGTAGGATATTTATGAAACGAGCGCAAGCGAGTTTCATAATTTTCATACGAGCTTCTTAATTACCATTATAAGCGAGTTCCATACGACTTTTTATGCTCGACCATATTTCTAACTTGATATTATTAATTTTTTAGCAATGTCCCGTATGTTGTGAGATGTGCGCAGACGAGAAAGTATTGATTTTTTTCCGAGGAACAGATGTCCACATTGACCTTGCTAGGCCATAAGAACCTACAGAGATAACATTAAAATTAAATTAGACATTGAAAAACAAGATGACAAATTGAATTTATTTGAATATTATTTACAATTAACGCTAATTATTATAGTAACAGAACATAACCTTCTGCGACATTATTGGATTTCCAGCCTCCGTGACTTTCGCTAATTCTCTTTCGATTGCATATCCGAGAATAATCGATACTTGCGGTTTTATAACGGTAGAAAGCTGACCTGTCATTGGCTGAACAATTGTAACCTGAGTCGTCATTGGCTGAAAGACCTGACCTTTAATGAGTAGGTGTACTTTAATGACTGAATTAAAGATCTGCTACCAGGTGTATAATTACTACATTTCGGCATGGTCGAGCATAAAGTGTATTAATACCTATTTCATTACAAAATAATTATGAAAAACGTAATAATAATAATAATAATAATAATGATTTTAGAGTTAGCTACATATGAAAGTCAAGGGAACTATAATATAATTGAACGGTTATTTCGAAAACGTAACTTGTGACATTTTCGCAAATGCTACTTTTTTAAACCAGAGTGCTCTTTACTCTTTCCTATAACATGTTGTTGCTAACATTCATAAAATAAGTCACATATTTCATGGATAGAAATGAATAATAAATCGACTTTTAGTTTGGTTAATGTAATAAATGCTACTGAAGTAGTTTGCGCAGAACAGTACATGTTCCGTTTTCGAAATAACCGATTCAGTTATTAAAGAGGACAGATAATATCTATTTAGATTTAGGCTTAGACCTATATTATACTTAAAATTATGTCAGTATCGATTTTATTACAGGATACTTTTTGACAAAACTAAAATTATTTTACAGTTAGCTACATATGAAAGCAATGTCCATAACAAATAGGAGCAAAGAGAGTTATGATCGTTGGCAAAGAGTATATTTCGTCGTTGCTGCTGTCACCTATAGGGAAATTACTCGTGAAAGGCGTCAAATCAGATAATTTCAAAATATCAGCCATAGCCTACAATTTACAAAAAGGACGACATTTCTTAATTTTTTTAAATCCGCCCGGACCCCGGACAAAGGCCTAAAAAGGAGGACATGTCCGGACAAAAGAGAACGTCTGGTCACCATAACCATAACACAAGGAACAGTAAAATGATTTCGTAACTGGAATAAACTGAACGTCATGTTACTTGGACAGTGTATAATTTCTGGTGTTTTAACAGTTGCGTGACGATACTTTATGCCTCCGTAATATCTGCGGGGATTCTGTGTGGAGCAGATCACAGATTAGGAAGGTGTAGCCTAGCAACCAGGTCAATGCCAGAGAATTGCAAAATGCAGCAGCGATGAGATATAGCGCCAAAGCTGCAGTCACTTGTTTGCGAGTAAAACTGCAAGCGGAGTGAGAGAATATAACTGAACGGAGTGAGAGAAGAAATAAAATTACGACGGCGGGAAAAAAGGAAGTTCTATTTCTAGCGCGATGGAGTGCCGCATATTTAGGTGTAGGCTGATGCGCCCCGCATGCTCCCTTCTTTACCCCTCCTCATCCACCTCTTCTTCTATTTTCCTTGTACAAATTAATTTATTTTCTCCTTCGGGCATGAACAACATTGTCTGTTACACTCAAAACCGCTTGATTAATTTTCAGTAGGGTCTTAAACATCTTTCTCTTACTTTTTAATTATTTATGCAGGGTGTAGAAAAATTCGCGCTCACGGACTACATCCTGGATAAAAATGGAGACGAAAATGTTAACGACAAAATTTCGTGGAAGAATTTCTAATAGTACAATGTGATAGCACTGCATCTTGAAATTAAATGTTACTCCTGTTATCGCAGTTCGAGCTTACTTACTTACTTACAAATGAATTTTAAGGAACCCGGAGGTTCATTGTCGCCCTCACATAAGCCCGCCATTGGACCCTATCCTGTGCAAGATTAATCCAGTCCCTGTCATCATATTCCACTTCCCTCAAATCCATTTTAATATTATCCTCCCATTTACGTCTCGGCCTCCCCAAAGATCTTTTTCCCTCCGGCTTCCCAACTAACACACTATAAGCATTTCTGGATTTGCCCATACGTGCCACATGCTCTGCCCATCTCAAACGTCTGGATTTAATGTTCCTAATTATGTCAGATGAAGAATACAATCCGTGCAGTTCTGCGTTGTGTAACTTTCTCCATTCTCCTGTAACTTCATCCCTCTTAGCCCCAAATATTTTCCTAAGAACCTTATTCTCAAACACCCTTAATCTGTGTTCCTCTCTCAAAGTGAGAGGCCAAGTTTCGCAGCCGTACAGAACAACCGGTAATGTAACTGTTTTATAAATTCCAACTTTCAGATTTTTTGACAGCAGACTAGATGACAAAAGCTTCTCAACCGAATAATAACAAGCATTTCCTATATTTATTCTCCGTTTAATTACCTCCTGAGTGTCATTAATATTTGTTACTGTTGCTCCAAGATATCTGAATTTCTCCACCTCTTCTAAGGATATATCTCAAATTTTTATATCTCCATTTTGTACAATATTCTGGTCACGAGACATAATCACATACTTCGTCTTTTCGGTATTTACTTCCAACGTATCTCTTTACTTGCTTCAAGTAAAATTTCCGTGTTTTCCTAATCATTTGTGAACTTTCTCCTAACATATTCACGTCATCCGCATAGACAAGAAGCTGATGTAACCCGTTCAATTCCAAGACCTCTGTGTTATCCTGAACTTTCCTAATGGCATATTCCAGAGCGAAGTTAAAAAGTAAAGGTGACAGTGCATCTCCTTGCTTTAACCCGCAGTGAATTGAAAAAGCAGCAGATAGAAATTGGCCTGCTGTATGTTTCACTGAGACATATTTTAATTAATCGAACTAGTTTCTTGGGAATAAAAAATTCAAATTCAATAAGAATATTATATAAAACTTATCTCTTAACCGAGTCATATGCCTTTTTCGAAGCTCAAGCTATCTACCTAAAAACATTTCACTTCAAAACCTAATTTCCATTTGGAATGAAATTTTTCAATCGATACAAACTATAGGCTTATCGTTTCATTTATCATTGTCAGTACATCCTATTTAAAGACGTGAAGAAAGTCATATTCAATTTGAAAGGAATAACCATATTTTGCTTCTATTTAAATACTGTACCTAATTACGTTTTTTTAAAAACTATTTCATTTCATAATGCACCATTTAGGGATGAAAAACTGAATCTGGAGAAAATCTGATCAATAATTCAGGAGAAATCGCTGAAACTTACACAAACAGAACGCAGCTTGTATAAAACCATTTTTCCGCATCAGGTCAAGAAAATCGTAAACTAGATTTCTGTATCATCAGATTAGTTTCTCTTCACATTTCGTTCACTGAGAAAGTAAAAACGATATTTTCGATTTTCACTCTATGAGAATCTGTAGCTTAATGATGAATAAGCGAGATTGTGGACCTACTGCTTACAGAGTACGAAGTTCGACTCCAATATCCCTGCCTAGGTAGACCTTAACCCACTTGTCGGCCCTGTTACATCAGCGCTGTAATATATTGTGCAACGTGGGCTGACTAATCACAAGGCGGAAACCTGACGATTTAATATAACGGCTATTAGCTTAGTTGATGAAGTCATAGTTACGTCGCCTAGGACTTAATTAAGAAAGTTGCATGCGTGAACAGCGTTGTAGACTGTACTTCGAGCGTGTACTGCTACCTAGGTTCATTTCGCGATAACACGAAAAGGGATTATGCGTGTCTTGCATCACCGTATCAGCTTTTTCCTCGAAAACTATGTGATACTGGTTGTTCATAAAAATTGTTTGTTGTAAAGAATCGATTGGTGGTAGTACCGTTTCCCGTAATCTGTAGTGAACTTCGAAATTTCAAATGAAAATATGGGTCATTGAAGGTACCATTGGAAATTACTTTTAAAAAGAAACAACTTTTACTGAAACTTTTTTTTCTTATTTCACAGAAATGGTATCTTCTGAGAAATATTGTATGTTGTTAATGTTCGTATACTCTTCATAGTAAGTGTTCAAAATGTACGCCACCCTGTGCTAAACAATGTTCTGATCACCTCCTAACATCCGTGATTGCACTTCAGCACAGCTGAGAGACCCGCAGGCTTCTCTAATTCTTTGTTTCATGTCTTCTTTATTTGTTGGACGTACATGGTAGACCATGTTGTATTATATTGGGAACTCACCTGAGACTGATGTAAGTTTCGTAGATTTGTTTTCAACTTTCTTACTTACTTACTTACTGGCTTTTAAGGAACCCGGAGGTTCATTGCCGCCCTCACATAAGCCCGCCATCGGTCCCTATCCTGAGCAAGATTAATCCATTCTCTATAATCATATCCCACCTCCCTTAAATCCATTTTAATATTAACTTCCCATCTACGTCTCGGCCTCCCTAGAGGTCTTTTTCCCTCCAGCATCCCAACTAACACTCTATATGCATTTCAGGATTCGCCCATACGTGCTACATGCCCTGCCCATCTCAAACGTCTGGATTTAATGTTCCTAATTATGTCAGGTGAAGAATACAATGCGTGCAGTTCTGTGTTGTGTTACTTTCTCCATTCTACTGTAACTTCATCCCTCTTAGCCCCAAATATTTTCCTGAGAACCTTATTCTCAAAAACCCTTAACCTATGTTCCTCTCTCAAAGTGAGAGTCCAAGTTTCACAACCATAAAGAACAACCGGTAATATAACTGTTTTATAAATTCTAACTTTCAGATTTTTTTACAGCAGACTGGATGATAAAAGTTTCTCAACCGAATAATAACAGGCATTTCCCATATTTATTCTGTGTTTAATTTCCTCCTGAGTATCATTTATATTTGTTACTGTTGCTCCAAGATATTTGAACTTCTCCACCTCTTCGAAAGATAAATTTCCAATTTTTATATTTCTATTTCGTACAATATTCTCGTCACGAGACATAATCATATACTTTGTCTTTTCAGGATTTACTTCCAAACCTATCTCTTTACCTTCATCCAGTAAAATCCCCGTGTTTTCCCTAATCGTTTGTGGATTTTCTCTTAACATATTCACGTCATCCGCATAGACAAGCAGCTGATGTAACCCGTTCAATTCCAAACCCTCTCTGTTATCCTGGAGATTTGTTTTCAAACAAGAAATAAATGAAGTTCAAACATGACAAAGAAATGTATTGTATTTTCGGGACAAAACCAATGAAGTCCAACTTTTAAGAAAATTCTGTGGACGCAGGAGGACTAACAAGAATATTCGTAACAACATAAAAATCTACTAATTTCCTAAATTTTCGTGTAAGAATCAGTTTGGAATTAGTACACATTCAATTTCTGTGGAAAGTTTCTTTATCTCCTGTAAAATTTCAATTTCTAGACTTGCCCGGTTTTTGCACCGAGGTCTTCAGTTGTTCAAATGTTTTGTCCCTATTCAGGTAAAACTGAGGCTAGCAATAGAATAAAACACTTCAATTTTTTTCTCGTGTTGAACTTGTGTATGCTCCACGCTTCGGCATTGTGAATAATGCAGAAGGGATTACTGTAGCGTACATACAATAATGAAGATTTACAGAAATTCTCTCTCTTCCAAATTGGCAGGCAGATAAGAAGGAAGTCGGCCACACAGACCTGCAAACATAGTGTTGGGCATCCCGCCCGTTTATTTTACCTGCGGTCAGTCACTGGATAACGGTACGAAATCTGTTAACAGTAGCAAAGGCCTTTTTCTGTTCTACTACTCTTTGTCGATCAATATGAAGTTTAGGCACAGAATTTCAGTTCTTGAAATTATTAATAACAGAGGTTTCCACGAAACGCTTTCGGATTTTCTTTAGAATTTATGCCAAATTGGATACCGTACTATTTTCGTTGAAATCAATGAAGTCCTGCCTTCAAATTATGTGAAATAATACAGGGACATCATTTTATTTTTACTTGCATTTTTATTGTACCTGCATTTCTGAATGTACTTCACTCCCACCCCTTCACTAATGTCCTTGCTCCCGTCAGACACACATACTTACGGCCGCTGTTGTATTCGAAGTCTTCAAGCACTGAAGTAAACACTGCAGTGTATAGCGTGTTTCAGAAATATGGTTGCGTTTTCTATAGAAGAAAGAACCTATATTAATAATATCGTACTACAAAATTATATTCAAGAAACGATAAATTCAATTTCAGAGAATATGATTCAAAATGTTTTTAATAATATGCGTAAAGAATTGAAGCCTGCATTGTAATGAACGGCAACCATTTTCAGCAACTTGTTTAAAAATTCAGATTAGCTTTTTTGAATTGAGGTGGCTAGAAGCAAAGGAATGCTAGTGACATTTGTAATAACATGAGTTAAGTGCATCCAGTGTAAGCTAAAGTATCTAAAATTTTAGCGGCAAAGGGATATTTTAATCGCATCACACATTAAAATTTAAATAAAAATTTCACTGATTTTACGAAAGCTTAAATATTTAAACCCCATTTTCTCAAAAGTAACTTAAGTGCACTTACAGCCCTTTACTTATGACCTCCTCAACTTAAATGCACTCTCTATATTGTATGTTAACATCAATAATTAATATGCTAAATAAAGTAGACATTACATAACAAACATAGCCGCCTGAAAAGTTGAGTTTTTGAAAAAAAATGTTACTACTCTACTGTATTTTGATAAATTCCGTAAAAGTGATGATCAAATTGAAAATCGTAATATCATATTTCCCTACAACATAAATGGATACACTACTTTTCTCTCCTCCTATACCTAGTAAAATGATTTGTTTACATATTGCACTAGTAACATCAAACTCCTGTAATGGAAGGGGGCAACAGTGTTTCCGAGTATAGCCAGGTTAATGTTAAAAATGTTGGTAAAAATAAAGTTATGTCCCTGTATAAGCTTCGAAAATTCGAATTATAGGGTAATGGTTGTTAATATTGTGATATAAGTAATATTGTGATAGTTCTTTTTGAGAATTTGTTAGAATTTTACTGAGCGAGAAGAAGATCTTTTTTTGCTTCAACGTATTAAGGGGATGTTCGTGGACAAGTTGCTGCACAAAACCGGACCTTCTCTCGCTCAGTAAAATTGTAATAAATTCTCAAAAAGAACTATCACAATATTACTCGTATCACAATGTTACCAACTTTTACCCTATGTGTTTTTCAAACCTTTGGTTTAAATAGGAATTTCAAGCAGAATAAACATTTATTCGAATTATCCAATGTCGAATTAACCAACATTACTATGCTGTATTATTATTATTATTATTATTATTATTATTATTATTATTATTATTATTATTATTATTGCCGAACTGACTTTACAAACATATATTATTGAAATTCCCTGACAAATGTATTAATTTTGTTCTTAATATTGTTACAGCAAGCGTTTAAATGATAAAATAATATGGTAAAGTCTGACTGCTTTGGTTGACTCACACCAGTTGGCAGAACGCTCACTTACGACAACTTGACAACCGAAAATTATTGTGGAGTAGTATTTGTGGTGGTTTTTCCATTTTTCCTGCCTCATTCTCCCAGTAATCTCGAAAATTCCCCTTTTATTATCATATCCGTCTTGAAAAATATGACATCTCCTGTGTTTGCGTGGCGTCGAAACCGAGTCACAATAAATTACCTCGCGACTTGTACAAAGATTAATACGTGACAGTGGTGATAGTTTCTGGATGACTCATGGTTCTGTATAAAGAGGTCACGAAGCCCTGCAGTTTGCTGTATGTCTGACGGAAATATGACGACTCATGCATATGTAGAACCAAGAACATTGTTGGCTCAACACCTGAGGCATGGTATAAAGATTTTGAAGACTAGAGAGGAATACATAATGTGACATATGGTGGAGCCGACTTAGCCAAGCAGCACAATCGAAGCGCAACTCATTCCATCACGGATGCACAAAGAAAAGCCTCTTTGGGCTCAAGTGCTGAAAGAAACGCCATATCCCCCAAATAAACATATCTATAGAGTGTTAAAAAAGTATCCAATATTTTAGGAGGTGATAGTATGCATCAAAACAAGAAAATAATGTCTAATAAACATGAGCCCTACGACACATACTTTTTGAGATGTGAACACTTGTTCATAGTAGGTGCTGAATGTGACGTCCATTTATGGCAATGCATTTCTCTGTCCTACAATACAGCAGACTACCAGATAATCATACCGTAATTGACACTCCTGGCATGGAATACTGATAATACTGGAAACAAAAGTCTGATTGCGAATATGAGCGGGGTTCAGCAGAGCTGGTGTTGTGAATTTTGGTAATCAGCATGTGTAGGCTGATGAAAATCCCCATGCAGTTGAAGAAACAAGGCATCAGCACCGATTCTCAATCAACTTACGGACAGGCGTGCTTGGTGATAGATTAATGGGGCCATATATTATACACAGAGATTAACTGGGGATCGTTATCAGGACTTTTTTATTAACGTATTAAAGCAAATTTGAAAGAGTGCGTGACTCCTTATGCCGAAGGGCAGAGGAATGCATTGCCATGAATGGACGTCACATTGAGCACCTCCTATGAACAAATGTTCAGATCTCAGAAAGTATGAGTTGTAGGACCTATGTTTATTAGACATTATTTTCTTGTTTTGATGCATACTAGCACCTCCTAAAATATTAGACACTTTTTAACACTCTGTATACATATATGGTAAAGACTACCGAAACGGTCACTTCTACCTAACTGTCCCTCATTGAGCTGTTATTTTAAAATAAAATATTCATATGTCTCGTTAGAGCAGTTACCTCCGACTGTGAGGCAGACAAATTATCCCGAATACTGGATCTGAGCAACTCAGGGTAAAATATAGGCCTACAGATTACAGAAGCTGTCAAAATTCTTTTGAAGAAATGTTGTTAGGTTACTACTGCTATCTATGGTGCCTAACTGATTTATAACTTTGTCCTGCTACTGGCAGACAACACAATTCCAGTTTTCCTTAGCAATCAATGGGGTGACAAGATAACGACCAGGATCTGTGGGCAAAGAGGATACCACACGACATCGGAGCAATGTACATGTAACCTTTATGGACACGGATGTCGACAGTATCACTTAATCGCCTGTCAAGCAAGGAAAAATTCTTTAAATTTCTATGCAAAAGATAAAAACGTCTGATAAAAACTTCTGACTAACAATGTATCTTTCTATATACACAGTGTGTTTATTAACTCTTATTTTTAAGATAACGACCAAGTGCTGCTACTTCCAGGAATATTCCTGTTTTAAAATGAAGACAGAACAAGTTGTTGACTGAAAAAAAATGTAAGCGTGACGAGTATGACACACTTCCTCGTTATAGTAGTTTTACTTGTTGCGAAACAATAGATCTTTGTGACTAACATTCACGTTTATAGTTTATTTTCTCGAACTATTATTCAAATACGGAGTTGTTATTAGTTTGGTTTATCGCCTACGGTATGCTAGTCTACCGTCTGCCGCTCATTCTTCTCCCCGATTCCCTTTCACGTTGGATGCTCATCCTTGTTGTGCAATTGTGAGATTGTTACGAGTGCAGTTTTATGTGAGGTACAGCATAGGATGGCTCGCTTTTTAATAGAAGTCCACTGCCTGGAGTAACGGTTAGCTTGTCTGACCATGAAACGAGCGGGTTCGGGTTCAAATCTTGATTGAGACAAGATGTTGAGGCTTTTGCCGGAGTGAATCCTGAAGTCATTTCGCTGGCGTTACCACCTTCATTTAATTCTGACCCTAGATAATCATCGCAGTTGATAAAGCGCCACAAAACAAACCAATTAATAAAACAGAGTCTACATTAGATGACATTGATGCTATTGTCGAACGTGATTCTATCTTTTTAATTATGTTTCATTTAATGACACTTCGCAACTGCCGAGGTTATATCAACGTCACCAGTGTGCCGGAATTTTGTCTCGCAGGAATTCTTTTACATGCTAGTAAATCTACTGACATGAGCCTGTCGCATTTAAGCATACTTAAATTCCATCGACCTGGGCCGCGATCGAACCCGCAACCTCGAGCACAGAAGGTCAGCGCTATACCGACTACGCTACCCAGGCCGACAACGTGATTCTTATATTCGGGCTACTGTGAAAGATAGGGAGTGTCAGTCTAATCCAAATAGAACACACTTCAGAAACTGAAAGATAATACTAAGTTAGGAATTACTAGAATTGCAGTGGAAAAACTGAGGAGGGTAAACTGGAACATATTTACTCGATATTCCACTGTGTGGTCGACATTTTCAGAATTTATTGTAAGATAAGTGTGTCGTAGTTTAATTGCGCTGTTACGGCATTAATCCTGGCGGCCGCAACTGCACTCCTCGCCGAGGATTGGTGCGTCGATAAATCGGTAAACGAAACCTCTTACAACTTTGTATTAATGATATGTATTCCCAAATAGGATTGACTCTCGCTTTATGAATTGCATATGAATTCATTCTTTCTAAGTATAAGCTACGATACCTATTATACGAGACTCATTTCATCGGGTCTGTGAAGAATACAAAACGAATGCATCAAGTGTTACTCACTCCAAAGCTACTTGAAACCACGCCCCTATTCGCCAGCTCCCGAACTGATAACGTCCCCAGTACAAGTTTCATAAAAACATTAACGAATCACTATATTTGTATTAACTCCTGCGGTAGCTGAGTGGTCACTCCTTTAACCTGTGACCACCTCTTATCAGTTCCACTACATCTCCACTCCCAACTTCCCCTGTGATGTTTCCCTCCGGCCAGGGCTGGTGAGCTCAGTCCCACACTGTAACATATTTTAAATTTTGTAAGGTTTGAATATATATTCAAATCGTTGTAGACGACTTACAGACAGTATGACGAAAGTGACTCTCGGTATAAGAGGTGCTGAAATATTTACTTTCGATGCAATCTTGAAATCGCTTCGTTTTCTGCATCTCAATAATTGCTCTTTATATTTCATATAATCAGAAGGTATAAAAGTATGCGTAAAATTATATACATATGAAACAGACGATGGACAAAAACCTTGAATAATTTCTAGGGAAAAATTGTTCCGGGGCCGGGTACCGAACCCGGGACCTTTGGTTAAACGTACCAACGCTCTCCCAACTGAGCTACCCGGGTACGTTTAATCAAAGGTCCCGGGTTCGGTACCCGGCCCCGGAACAATTTTTACCTCGAAATTATTCAAATCAACTTTACAGGGATTTATACCTGAATGCTTGATTTGGACAAAAGCATTATTCGTTAATAAATGTCGTCGGTTTACAAACAAAAGACATTGAGTCAAAATATTACTTCTGAGAAAAAGGTGTATAATAATGTACTTAATTTACGTGTAAAAACTTAGAATTGAGGAATGAAATACAGATAAAGAGAAACAACTTACTAAAAAATTTTGAGGATGCAGTTTTGGCAAGAACTTTCAAACCTCTTTTTCTCAGAAGTAACATTTTTTACTTAATGTGTTTTGTTTGTAAACCGACAGTGTGTTCAAATATTTTGAAATCTGTGTTTACTTTTCGGGTACCAAATTTAACTCTTGAATAAGCATGCTCGCTGTAAATTAATTATTTAGAATTGTCTCATTGCTAGACACTTTGTGGAGTATTGTTAAAATGCAACGAAATTCAAGTTGGACAAGAGCTGCAACCTCTCGGTTGCAATCAGGCCGTCCCGCCCCACAGTGCGCCCACGGGCGAAATGAAACGATTGTTTCGCAACTGTGGGCGAACAACTAGCAAGTGCAGCTTTCTTCTTAATTTGAATTTCTCCAGCGGTTCTTATTTCTATGGAAACATGTCATCGTTACGTGTTCACATTGTCCCACATTTGCTTATTTGGTAAGCGATTAAAGCCAATATTCTTACACGTTTATACTTTTGTTTTAATTGTATGTAATCTATAAACACTTCAATAGAATAAGTGAAGAAAGAACCAATTCTTGAATGAAAATAATCACAATTAGCGTAAATTCTGGAAAAATTCTCTTCCAGCGTCACATGATCGGCTGAAAAATTTAATCGCGTTCCTTTCCGCCAGATTTCGCCATGTAACTTATCTTCAGTGTTGCCAAACTGTGTGGAATTCCACAAAATATGTGTAATCTTGATTACAATGTGGAATATTGTATAGAATGATTGTCTGGAAATCCCACAGCGAGGTCAACCAATTTCTTTAGTTAATTAAAAAATGAATGTGCATGTAAAATACCGATACATTTACTCTCGGGTGCCGTGGGCGGATTATCTGATTGTGATTTATGCTTAATCTGTAAGGGTAGCTTGGGTTTTGTCATTTTGTTTGAAGGTTTTTGACACTTTCCTTACCGAATCAATCATTTGAAAACAGAAATTTCTCAGAAAAAATTAACACGTTACTAAGGCACGGAATCACAGTATAACTCAACTGTCCGAGATATAATTTTTCAAAATAATCGCTTGACACTCATATCTCCACTGTCATCGTGAAGAAGAAAATGTTTAAGGCCCCAAATGTTTATGCATTGCCTCCAGAATCAGAGAAACTTGTGAAAACTCACCTCTTCAAGCGGTTTCAAAAAATATACTTTCTCTCTCTCAGATACAGAATCACGGCACGTATAACTCAACACGGTACTAAGGTACGGAATTGTGTTACCAACAACTGAATACGTTACTGAGATGCGGAATCCCATTATAATTCAGCAGGTTACTGATTGTAAGGTAGGGAATCACAGCATAACTCAACACGTTGCTAAGATGCGGAATTGTATTACAACTGAACACTTTACTGAGATGCGGAATCTCATTATAAGTCAGCAGATTACTGATTGTAAGATACGGAATCACAGCATAACTCAACACGTTAATAAGATGCGGAATTATATTACAACTGAAAACTTTACTGAGATGCGGAATCTCATTATAAGTCAGCAGATTACTGATTGGAAGATACGGAATCACAGCATAACTCAACACGTTACTAAGATGCGGAATTGTATTACAACTGAACACTTTACTGAGATGCGGAATCTCATTATAAGTCATCAGATTACTGATTGTATGACACGGAATCACAGCATAACTCAACACGTTACTAAGATGCGGAATTGTATGACAACTGAACACGTTACTAAGATGAGGAATCTCATTATAAGTCAGCAGATTACTGATTGTAAGATACGGATTCAAAGCATAACTCAACACGTTACTAAGATACGAAACTGTATGACAACTGAACACGTTACTAAGATGCGGAATCTCATTATAAGTCAGCAGATTACTGATTGTAAGATACGGAATCACAGCATAACTCAACACGTTACTAAGATGCGGAATTGTATTACAACTGAACACTTTACTGAGATGCGGAATCTCATTATAAGTCATCAGATTACTGATTGTATGATACGGAATCACAGCATAACTCAACACGTTACTAAGATGCGGAATTGTATGACAACTGAACACGTTACTAAGATGCGGAATCTCATTATAAGTCAGCAGATTACTGATTGTAAGATACGCATTCACAGCATAACTCAACACGTTATTAAGATACGGAATTGTATGACAACTGAACACGTTACTAAGATGCGGAATCTCATTATAAGTCAGCAGATTACTGATTGTAAGATACGGAATCACAGCATAACTCAACACGTTAATAAGATGCGGAATTGTATTACAACTGAAAACTTTACTGAGATGCGGAATCTCATTATAAGTCAGCAGATTACTGACTGTAAGATACGAAATCACAGCATAACTCAACACGTTACTAAGATGCGGAATTGTATTACAACTGAACACTTTACTGGGATGCGGAATCTCATTATAAGTCATCAGATTATTGATTGTATGATACGGAATCACAGCATAACTCAACACGTTACTAAGATGCGGAATTGTATGACAACTGAACACGTTACTAAGATGCGGAATCTCATTATAAGGCAGGAGATTACTGATTGAAAGATACGGAATCACAGCATAATTCAACACGTTACTAAGATGCGGAATTGTATTACAACTGAACACGTTACTAAGAAGCGGAATCTCATTATAATTCAGCAGGTTACTAATTGTAAGATACGGAATCACAGCATAACTAAACACGTTACTAAGATGCGGAATTGTATTACAACTGAACACTTTACTAAGATGCGGAATCTCATTATAATTCAGCAGGTTACTAATTGTAAGATACGGAATCACAGCATAACTAAACACGTTACTAAGATGCGGAATTGCATTACAACTGAACACGTTACTAAGATGCGGAATTGTATTACAACTGAACACGTTACTAAGAAGCGGAATCTCATTATAATTCAGCAGGTTACTAATTGTAAGATACGGAATCACAGCATAACTAAACACGTTAGTAAGATGCGGAATTGCATTACAACTGAACACGTTACTAAGATGCGGAATTGTATTACAACTGAACACGTTACTAAGATGCGGAATTGTATTACAACTGAATACGTTACTAAGATGCGAAATCTCATTATAATTCAGCAGGTTACTAACTGTAAGGTACGGAATCACAGCATAACTCAACACGTTACTAAGTTGCGGAATCTCATTATAATTATCGAACAGGTTACTAATTGTAAGATATGGAATCACAGCATAACTCAACGCGTTATTAAGGTGCGGAATTGTAGGCCTATCATTCTGTAACTCTAGTCTAGAGTACGAAATCATATTTGCTGGAACGCGTAGTGACGTTGTAACTATGTGTGTTGCAGACCGGCTGACGTGCCGGCAGGTGTTGAACATCATGGTGATCCTGGGCTTCATGTTCAACTACATGCTGCGAGTGAACCTCACCATCGCCATCGTGGCCATGGTGGTGCCCGGCAACAAGACGGACCAGCACCACGTCGTCGTCGACTCGGAGTGCGGGGGCCGGCACCCACTCCAGTTAACAGTTCCATGACGACGCCTGCACCAACACAAGAGGTAACGTGACTTCAACGTACTTATCATGTATGGCTTTCAACGTTCCGGTCAATTATAAACAACATTATTTTTTTTACTTGGTTATTTAATGACGCTGTGTCAACTACTGGGTTATTTAGCGTCGATGGAATTGGTGATAGCGAGATAGTATTTGGGGAGATGAGAGCGAGGATACACCATAGATTTCCTGACATTCCCATAACAGTTGAAGAATATCTCGGGTGGGGGGAGGAGAAACCAACCAAGTAATCAGCCTAGGCGTTAATTGAACCCACGCCCGAACGCAAGTCCGGATCGGCAGGCAAACACGCTACTATCTGGCTACTTAAATTCTATATTAGTTTTTGAAAAAAAAAAAAAAACAAGAAAAAGAAACAGGACATAGTACGCGTAATTCATTGAAATGGGTAAATCTCAACCATTTTTAAAGATACATTAAAATTTTTATGACATTTTACTCCTAAAAGCACGTTTTTTAAAATGACAGTTTTGATATTGGCTTTCAAAATTTTAAGATAAGCAATTGCATTTTAAGAATGAATTTTAGAGGAATTAAATCAAACATTAAAATTAAATTTTTAAATTTGTGGTTTACTTAACGACGCTCACAACTGCAGAGGTTATATCAGCGTCGCCGGTGTGTCCGAATTTTTGTCCCGCAGGAGTTCTTTTACATGCCAGGAATTCTACTGACATGAGCCTGTCGCATCGGATCGAACCCGCAACCTCGAGCATAGAAGGCCAGCGCTATACCAACTACGCTACCGAGGGCGACGGAATTAAATCAATGGCTCTCCCAAAACACGCAACGAGATTTTGCATATAAAAAAATATTTTTTCTCGAAAAGAAAGCCAAAACGAGCAAAATTGTGTGAAACTTTTTTGTTTGAAATATCTCAAAGAATAATCCCCTAAAATTAATGACATTACATGATTTATACTGAATATATAGGCTATATATGTCTATTGTATACTTAATTTATGCTGCGAGCATATTTGTAAAGTTATTCCATCTCTCAATTTCATTTGAACGTGAAATAACACCAATCAGACGTCAGTGTCTCGTGCGGAAGAATACTGGAATAATAATAATAATAATAATAATAATAATAATAATAATAATAATAATAATAACATGAACTGCTGCCAAGAAGTCAAGAGTAGGATAGCAATGGCCAAGGAAGCTTTTAATAGAAAAGGGAGCATCTTCTGCGGACCTCTGGAAAAAGAACTAAGGAAGAGACTAGTGAAGTGCTTTGTATGGAGTGTGGTATTGTATGGGGGCAGAAGCATGGATATTACGAGAAGTGAAGAGAAGCGACTAGAAGCATTTGAAATGTGGATATGGAGAAGAATGGAGCGTGTGAAATGGACAGACAGAATAAGAAATGAAGCTGTGTTTGGAAATAATGGGTGAAGAAAGAATGATGCTGAAACTGATCAGGAAGAGAAAAATGAATTGGGTCACTGGCTGAGAACAAACTGCCTACTGAAGGATGCACTGGAAGGAATGGTGAACGGGAGAAGGGTCCGGGGCAGAAGAAGATATCAGATGATAGACGACATTAAGATATATGGATTATATGAGGAAACAAAGAGGAAGGCAGAAAACAGGAAAGACTGGAGAAAGCTGGGTTTGCAGTGAAAGACCTGCCCTTGGGCAGAACACAAAATGAATGAATGAATGAATAATAATAATAATAATAATAATAATAATAATAATAATAATAATAATAATAATAATAATAATAATAATAATAATAAATTGCGTAGAAAACCACAAGGCCTGAAGTTGATCTTCCACTTCTGTTTCTATGTTACCACGAGTGATGTGAGAGGAAACTTTTCATTTCAAACGATTATAGTTTTTCTCCCTTGTACTACTTCGAACAGAGACGTTTCGCGCCATATTTATAACGGATTACGAAGTAATAGATATATACATGAATAATAGGACTTTGTGATCATGTGGTCAACATGGCATATCACCATAGCGTAAAATAGAGAGACAAGCGATATAATTACCAGTGGCGCAGCATGAAATTTTGAGCAGGGGAAGCTAACTCAAGTTGTCTTTCATGCAATATGAGAAAACGTATTACAAAAATACAGTCTTAAATAAATAGTAGTCAATTTCAAGTCAGCAGTCGAAGATTGGTTGGAACATCGTAAGTAACATCAATAAGGCATGACCTGAAATGAGACGTAATAAAATATGATTTCACCGTTTACACATATCTCTTAACAAATAGACACGTATACGTATAACATTAGCTCACTCCCTGTCATACTTAGAGAAATCAAAATATTAGTATCATTACGTAAGTATGCGTCTGTCTTTTGGTTGTGTCCTTCATTGACAGCAAGGGAGTCGGTCATTTATTTTTTAAATCACACTTTTGTTCGTAAGTCAGTCTTGATAATACAATTGTCCTAAAAAATTCAAGTAAATCAGTGTCAGGAACTGTTATTTCGCTCATTATTTATTATATCAGCCACAATGCACACTAACACTTCAACTGAACACAACTGACGAATAGGGATAACTCGGAAACTACTTATTTTAAATGTTAAAGCTAGCTTCTTTTCGAGCCTTCCGACTAGGATAGTTTAAAAGGGATGGAAAATCTGCGGGGTTGATTACACAGAAGAAACCGGTCTGCTTGGAAGCTGGTGTGTGCAGGCTTTTTGTTTACTGCTGCATCTCAAATCATCCTGAGCTGCCGCATCACAACATTTAAAGCGTAAATATAAATTCTATTAAAATTGATAAATAATTTTCTCCATAAACTTCAGGTTTATTATGAAATCATTAACTGGGGAAGCTAAGCTTTTTAGCTTACATTGACGCTACGCCACTGATAATTACATGTCATGTGAGAGATGGATCTGGACTTCCCTGGCAGAAACAGAAGCGAGACTGCAAAAGCATCCAAGCTGTGTACATCTCCCCTCTGTCCACTGTGCGCCTCATTAACTGTTATCTGAAACCCTTTTGAAAGAGGGTAAGACTCAATCTTGCTCGCTATTTATCCCTTGTGTAGGAGATTATTTTTAAATACAGTAGAAGTGGGGAAAAAAAGGTGCTGGCGGAAATAATAATACACGAAGGATAGAAGACCAACAGAAGGAAGTGTTAAGTCAAGAGTAAAAATAATGTATGTATAGCAGAAGAAAATAACAAAGAAGGTTAAAAAATAACAGAGAAGAATAAAGGGAGGTTTGGACAGCTGTGAAAGAGGTAAGACGTCAGGGAGGAAAAATATTATTACCAGAATGACAATTTCTTTCGTGACAGACAAGCCAACTCTTTATTTAATCTCTTTGTTGAGCACGAACCCAAAATGGTTTGTTATTCATAGTTTCCTGGCAATTCAACGGACACCTAGAGTGGGTGCAGTTCCGAGGAAAAACGTTCGTTGTATACAGATTGAACCGTAACATTGCAGAACGAGGAGCTGCTTTTGTCTGGATCAAAATTCTGCACATTTAGGGCCGATTGTATAAACCATTTAATCTTAGATCAGAGGTTAAATTGATCCTCGTTCTAGCTGAATTTGGAATTTTGTATTGTATAAAGTCTGATCTGAGATTAATTTGTCTCAAACTAAAGTCAACTTTGACTGAAGAAATTTCTCAGATTAAGTTAGATGATCCAAGTTCAGTTATTTCTTTTCTGTCTTAAAAATACGAGTGGCAGATTGTGCAAATAGAATAACCATTGTTATTAATATTAATACATAATAGTATATATAGGTTTTCAATTTCTTGCATTAATACACAAACATTCTTATATTTTATCAGGCTTTATCGTGTTCAGCAGTATCAAATAACATAACCTATAATTATATTATGTTTATAACCATTAATTTATTAATGGCTATGATAGGTACATTCATAAATTTTCAATTAACTGTATTACTAAACGAAAATTGTCGTTTTATAAAGCTTTATTATGTTTAGCAGTATCAAGCACCATAACATGATAACAATTTGGAAAACGGCCAGTCTTCTTCTTATTGTTCGCCATTATTTACAAGCACAAAACAAACCAGTGTCTCCAACAGAGTGTACGGAAAGTCGCCAAAAAGTAGTTGGAAAGTCGCTAGATTTCTTATTATCAAAAAGAAAGATTAAATTTTGTCACTATGGGATGTTAAAATGGTCGCTAAATCTCTATTTAAGTAATATAAAAGTTAAAAGAAATTGTCGTTGAAAAAGAGTTAAAATCGCTATATTGGCAACACTGAACAAATCTGTACATCATGGTCCGCGCATCACATACTGCACGTGTTTATGCGATGTTGCCAAATCCTTTTCGCGTGAACTTGGATTGCATTTGAACCAAGGTAATTTGAACGCGGAAAAGTTTTATAGAATAGAAGAAGTGTCTCAACTCGGTTCACTTTCCGATCTTCGATCAAAGTTGATCTTTAGTCGGAGAGGTTTATACAATTGGGCCTTAAAGGACAAAACTAAAATTCTTTTAATAATTTATTATCATAATACACTGCTCTTTTAAATTGACTGAGCATATTGGGCATTAAATCAATGGCTTTCCCAAAACAAAAATCGTTGTGTTCGGTCGAAACAATAGCCCTTTTGAATTAATGACATTACTTACGATTCACTATGTATAATTTGACATACTCAGCCTTTACATGTCATTTAAATTAAGATAAAATAAGCTAAAGCCAAAGAAAAAAAAGGAAAAAGAAAAACAAAAATATCGAAAATTTATACCGACAAAATCCAACTGAATCTAAACAAAGTACAAAAACCAAATTGATCGAAATCAACCCAAGTAACCATTATAATATAATTCTAAGTAATTCACCAAAGAGTGACAGTTGCAGTCATAGACAAATAGGCCTACATTAGAAGACCTCCAACTCAATGTATACGGTCGAAATACTATTGAAATTGTAAGTGAATGTTATTGCAAAAATCGGAACTACATTTCATGTTACATAGCTCGATCAGTGTTACAGGTACCCATTATTATTATTATTATTATTATTATTATTATTATTATTATTATTATTATGTGCTTTTCACATCATTTTCCAAAGGTAGAGCTCACAGTGTTCTATCCATTTAACTAAATGTTTAACCACAATATGCATACCACATAGGCCTATGGTTATGGTTTAACATGTGCATACGAATACAATAGTTGAACATTAAACTGAAAATCAATGACAACATAATCATCCTCTCTATTTAATATTTAGACATATCTAATCTCTGACCAGCTGAACAAAAATGGCTAGTATGGCCACTTTGTTCCCGAATAAACTTCTAAATCGGCTACACAAAAAGACGATTTTATACTTACATAATAATATTAGTGATATAAAACTTGCAAACTTAGTAGGCCTAAATAATGGGTATCTGCTTAAGCTTTTCAGATGGCGAAACTTATAGTTTTTTTTTTCAGGGTTTAAGCTATAAAATAAATAATTGTCGCAAAAAACAACAAATGAAAAACTATATTTGTGCAAATTGCGAAATGTTTGTACAATATTTTAAATAATTGTGCAGAAAGATAATAGTACATTATGCAACGAGCCTATAATGAAGGTAATTAAGAAGTGAGTATGGATATTTATGAAACGAGCGCAAGCGAGTTTCATAATTTTCATACGAGCTTCTTAATTACCATTATAGGCGAGTTTCATACGACGTTTTATGCTCGACCATATTTCTAACTTGATATTATTAATTTTAATTGTATCTGACCTTCAGCAATGTTCCGTATGTTGTGAGATGTGCGCAGACGCGGAAATTATTGATATCCACATTGACCTTGCTAGGCCATAAGAACCTACAGAGATAACATTGAAATTAAATTAGACATCGAAAAACGAGATGACAAATTGAATTTATTTGAATATTATTTACAATTAACGCTAATTATTGTAGTAACAGAACATAACCTTCTGCGACAGTATTGGATTTCCAGCGTCCGTGACTTTTCGCTAATTCTCTTTCGATTGCATATCCGAGAATAATCGATACTTGCGGTTTTATAACGGTAGAAAGCTGACCTGTCATTGGCTGAGCAGTTGTAACCTGAGTCGTCATTAGCTGAAAAACCTGACCTTTAATGAGTAGGTGTACTTTAATGACATGCATTAAAGGTCTGCTACCAGGTGTATAATTACTACGTTTCGGCATGTTCGAGCATAAAATTAATAAAGTATGCAGAAACAAAAAGTTATGTAATTTGTTTCTTGGTGTTTTACTACTTTCAATCCATTTTATCACACTCTACATATATTTATGTATGTAAATCATTATACGTAGATAAGTTTAGATTCAATTACTGCTGAATTTACATCACATTAAAATACGTTATTTTATGGGCACTCTAAACATTGAAATTCTTTAGGTCTACTAGTCGGCCTTTCAGGATTTACTCAAAGGCGGTTTCTAATTTCAATTGTTACAAAACTCATCCACCTAAATAAATCAATTAGAAGAAATTGTTCACTTAACTTACATGAATTGCATCAATTCTTTGAAATGAATCCCTGAACGTCTATTACTCAATATCTTTTTGAACATTGCCCATGCCATTAGCATTTCATTTAAATTCAGATTAGTTCAACCACATCTCTGATTTCATTTTCTCCATTATCATCTTCGTTTCTGAAGTCCAATGTGGTTGTCGCATTTTTGCACATTTACAGTGAAAGTTTGTTGCATTTTTAGAAGTTGAGTAATAAAATGCGACAAATGCGACTGTGGCTTAAACCCAGTTTTTTTTCCCATCATTCCCATCGGAACACATCTAGCAACACTCCGGTCTTAATGCGGCAGATTAGGAATATGCATGCTGATCATTCTTGCATCAAAAAAGTTAAACCCCGCTGGTTCCACTATTGCTAACCAGAAAAGCGCCTCTCTCCAACTGTTTGGCCAGCCTAACTCACCCGTTCCGAACTCAACCGATCCCAAACCAAAATGAATGGAGCCGAATGAAACTAAACTAAACCAACACAAACCAGCCCAACCCTATTAATCCATCCGAACTAATCCGAACCGAACCAAACCAGTTCAATCAGCCCGCCCGAACCGAACACAACGATCCACCTGAATCAATCCGAACAAAACCAAATCAATCAATCTTATCCAGACTAAATCTAATCAATTCAACCCAAACGAAGTAAAAACTGAAAGCGACCAAACTGAATTTAACCAAATTTTCTAAATAAGACCAATCACATCTAATGCAACCAAACAAAACAATCATGCAAGAAATACTCAGTCAAGTGCAACTAAACAAGAAATCAATCAAGGAATAAAGTAACAATCAATAACCAATCAATCAATCAATCAATCAAAGATTATAACCAACAAACAAACCAATCAATTCAATCAGTAATCATGTATCGATAGATCAATCAATCAATATAACAAAGATCATTTTCGATGTAGCAAGTATTCGCCTAGCCTATCGTTTTCAGTTCCTTATCATGTGAACTTCATCTATCTGCTATCAAGGCAGATTTGAAAACGGAAGCCGCAGAGCATACGTAACATTCATGATGTGAGATAACACGACACAACGTCAGACATGACAACACTTTACGGACTCAGTTATGTGGTAATAGAGCGTCTGTACTCACTGTCTGAAAATAGTAGGTACTACATTCTGTAAGAACGTCTTACTGTAATTCTTATAGCCTGGAATTGCATGCAACCTGTACGTTACATAATATTTGTAGTGTTCTGAAAAAATGTTACGTAAAGGTGATGTTATTATTTTAATATTATGACTTGGTATACCATTTTAGATTAGAAGCATTTGTTTTGTACATTTTGATGCAGAAATGTTTTGTTTGCATGTTTATTTTTAAATAGGGCCATACAATGGATGGATACCCTCTTCAAAATTCAGATTTATTCGAAAGGGAATAGATATTTCGCAGATATTATATTGGCAAACATTTGCAAATATTTTAATATCTGATATTTGCATGAATTTGGTACCATTTCGGTTCTTGTGTTGTAGAAGAAATATTTTCTCTGTATTCAGCATTCTTCAGCAAAATGTGTAGAAATTTCATTAAGTAAAATACCAAAATAACTTACAGAAAATGAAATAAACTCATGACTAGAGACAGGATTTTCATGCACTATCAAATCGTAAAATATGCATGCATCCATGCACTATCAATGCCCAAATATGTACAACGAAGAAAAAAACACTGAAGATATGCACTATCAAAATTGAAACTTACATTTTATTTTCAAATGGCACAATGTACTACTAACAGTCTTTCCAAATTTCTAAGATATTCTTTTCCCTTGATCCACTGTGACACAAGATCTCTTCTCGAACATTTAATCGTGGACATTACAACACTTCACAGATCACTACAGAACATAAATATAGTAGCTAATTCACAAAACACCTGTACATGTAGCCTACTACAGACCTTCTACTTAACTGCCTGTCCAAATTAAAGGCCTATTAGGAAAACCATGTTAGTGCTATTGTCGCCAAACTACGAAGTATGGAAGGGAGCAGAAGAGGCATCCTTCTAATAATAATTTTAGCCTCAGGGTAAGACTTGTATAGAACAGGAGTGTGGAATTTCAGTGTGACAATACTATGAGAGGATTAGCTGGTAAGGTTCAAAGTCCTCAGATAGAAACTCTGCAAACCGTTAGCATTTCTCTTATATTTTTCAGTACATATACTCAAATATTGTAAGCTCAGAAATACCAAACTCTACGAGGCAACATTTTATAAAATGCAGTATCTTACTTACTTACTGGCTTTTAAGGAACCCAGAGGTTCACTGCCGCCCTCACATAAGCCCGCCATTGGTCCCTATCCTGAGCAAGATTAATCCATTCTCTATATTCATATCCCATCTCCCTCAAATCCATGTTAATATTATCTTCCCATCTACGTCTCGGCCTCCCTAAAGGTCTTTTTCCCTCAGGCCTCCCAACTGACACTCTATATGCATTTCCTGTGGTCGTGACAGAGAATCAGTCCCATTCCGAGGCTTATTTGAAGGATTCGTAACAAGCTGTTTTTTACGGTGATGGGTTGTTAGCCCTTCGCCCAACCCCCAAGCTGGAGGACCACCCCTCATCGGCTGTCCGCGACTGCTTATTCAATATATTCACAGCTACCCTCCATATCTGGAGGCCGTCTCCTCGATCCGCAACCTGAGAACGCGCCATGCCGTGGTGATAGGGACCCACATTACATGGAAAGTGCAGTATCATGCGATATTTTAATATAAAATATGCATTATTAATCCTAAAATCTAAAAAAAAAAAAAACATGCATTATGCATGAATTTACCATTAAAAAGACCAAAACATGCAAATATGCACGGAAAAAGTATACATATTTCGAATCACTAAGCCATGAAACGGATATTTACAAAGTTTGAGAACTGTAGCAAGCTTATATAAAAACATGCATTTGCATGGAAATCCTGTCTCTACTCATGACCGTAATATTTGTTCTATTACAATTGAAGAGTCCACTGCAAGAATGGTGGATGTCATTTGAAATACATTTTGCAGGAGAAGCAATTGAAAGTTTGAAATGCTTGGCGCTCAAAGCTTAAATGTGATTTTCCGATCATTACTGGACAATGACTATCAGTGTTAATGCCATGTAACTCTCTATATACATTCTGTATATCTTAAGCTGTGCATTGACAGTCTTGGTTCATTTTCGACAAGAAAGTGACATCCATCATTCTTGCAGTGGACTCTTCAATTATGTGAACTGTGAATTCGTATTTGCAGTTTACAGGTGAGGGAGCTGTGCTCCTTGAACTGCATCACATCCCTCTTGTGCACATTTTCCTTTCAAAGTTATCCAAGTCCTTTCAGATGAACGGTGTAATCAACTGACTTAGGTATAAATAGGCTAAAGAAATTTCACCTGCCCGAGTTCCTGTTCCTGACATGTATTCGAGCGTACATAGCTATCAGACTTTTCTTCCCAAGCTGTCACTGCTATTGTCGTCACTAGGAAAACAATTGATCACTAAACCTTGAGGAAAACTTGTAACCATGCCAACAGCGGAAGGTTTACTTTGTGCATATATTAAAAGACGTACTTTCCCTGTTTGGAATCCTTGTCTAGTGGTGGGAGGGGAAGCAGCTGGCACGGAAGTCAATAACAAGACTATAGGGTAGAGTAGCATAAATTGCACCACTGCTAGTTTAAAACAAATTACTATAGTAGTGTGGCATATAGTGGTATTGTTACAATCTACCATATGAACTTCCACCATGTCACTTGATTCCTGCCACTTCTTTGTGTCAGCAGCGTGGTGATAGAGTATTTAATATAATCGCTCAGGTGGATGTATATTTAGCTAACATTTTGTAACTAAGTAACGGATTTGTATGCAAAGGAATCCATAATCTTAAGATGTTATTCGTTTAAAGAGGTATTAAAGAACATTTAACTTAGTAGAATTTTCGAACATGTGGTGATTATAGGTTAGAATGAAGGAAATAACTTATGGCGTAGTTTCTCAATTCGCACCACTTTGTAGGTGCCTAATTCGCACCAGTGCGATATGAGCAACTGTAGCAATTCTAACTATACAAAAGAAGGCCCCAAAAATTTTAACTGAACTAGGAATGCATCAGGTGGGTGCAATATCAAGTGATAAAAAGGGCGTTAATACAACAAGTGTGTGTTGTACAAGCGCACCAGGTATTTTGTGCCATCTGTGATAATTTTTAAACGTCAAACAGTGCATCCTTCATTATCAGCTGGTGCTCCTCCAGGATCGTTAATTGTTTGCTCTGAGTTAGGTTACATCAACAGTGAAATATTTGTCGAATAGCTCAAACATTTTTTTTGCCACTTAAACCTGCTATAGAAAAAAGTCCACCTATACGACCCATTCCAAAAATTTAGAAGCTAGATTATCTCGGGAAAATGGTATGCTCCTATTTCAGCTTCCTCGTCATAATACTCATAGGCCCAGCCTTTAGATGTTTCTATCTTCAAATCATTTCAGACAGCTATATCATGAAGCAGTTCTTAGGTGGCTTCGAGATAATCGTGGAGAAAAGGTGGCGCAGTTTACAGTCTGAACTGCCTGGTGAAGCACATGGCAAATGTGTAACAATAAAAAACACTTTCAGAAAGTTTAAATGTTACGTAATTTACGCTCTATTTTTTCAATTTCATTTGAAAATGCGTTACTCTCTTTCATTAATTTCAATAAACTTGTAATATGCATTTATTACATTATTCATTCAAATACTCTTCAATATGTTCAATATTAAAAGCTTTCCTTCATTCTGTTCCCTGCAGATAAAGAGATGCGATTTAAGAAACCGCAGGTGCTATTTAGGAAACTAGTTGCCTAAATGGCACCACTGACATATGTTTCGAAAATGTCATTTTAATTAAAAAATATTAAACCAAATTCAAGGATTCTTTTTTTGCATCAAAGGTAAGTGTTCTGGGAATGTATCTCTGTAAAGGAATGGAGAAAATAAAAACTGTATTGTTCAATAAAAATTATAAATTCTAAAGTGGTGCGATATAGGCAACCTTACCCTATAGGTGGTTTAAAAATTGGTACTGGTACTTCGCAGTATTACGATCTGTTCCATTACATATATTCCATTTCATTCTATTTCATTCCAATTCAATGCATTTCATTCTGTTCCAGTTCATCAAATAATTACATCCCAATCCATTCCACTACGTTTCATTTAAATTAATTCTATTTTATTGTAATCCATTCCTTCCCTTTCAATTTATTTAATTTCATTCTATTTCAATAAAATTCGTTCCATTCTATCGTATTCTAATAACATTCAGTCCATTCTGTTCTATTCAAATTCATTCCATCTTATTCTAATTAAATACATTTGACCCTGTTTCAATAAATTTTATTCTTCATTTCATTATATCCGAACTCATTTCATTCTCTTCTATTAAAATTCATTCCATTCTATTCTGTTAAAATCTACTTCATCATATTCCTATCAAATACATTTCATTTTATTCTGTTTCAATAAATTTTGGGGCATTACCTTATCTTATAAAGGAGACTATGATCAAAAAGAAAAATAGAAACATTTAATTACATAAATGAATCAATAAGAAGAACCCTGAAATCAAAAGCTAGAAAAGATACATTGCTAAAATTTTATAAGGTGATGTCAGTGCCCAGTTTACTATATGGAAGCGAAACATGGGTAATGAAAAAGAAAGATGCCTCTAGATTACAAACAAATGAGATGAAATTTTTGAGAAGCGTAGCAGGTTACAGGAAAATAGAACATAAAAGAAACGAAGAAATAAGAGAAGAACTTGAGATATATGAATTAAACTACAAAATAGAAGAATATAGGAATACATGGATGTCTCACATTTCAAGGATGCAAGAGAACAGGAAATATAAACCTCGGGCAAAAAGATATATTGAAGACCAGCCAAAAGATGGATGGACCAATTTCAGTAGCTGCTAATGCATGAAGGATGATGATGATGATCTGATGTCCAAATAACGTTAAAGCTCCTCCTTGAATTATTCGTACACCCCTCCTAGCACATAAGTAATAAAATCTAATCAATTCGCGATTTTGTATCGCACTGCAAGAATACGTAGAATATCATCATGCAGGCGTTCTTTGACCCAGTGACTATCCATTTATCTTCAGGACAAATTGAAAATATGATTACAGCTAGCTTGCTCTTCACTTTGACAGTTTATTACTGTCTTTTAGCAACTGCTGGTGTTTTAAACAAGTGATAACGGTTGCCTTGGTGATCTGGTTGTCACTTGTTTCCGTGTTTCAACTATCCATCGTCATTTGCATGTCTTATCTCTTTCTAATAAATGACGGTCGTCGCCGCGTAACAAAGTGCGCACTGTCTTTTGTCAACGGAATAATCCACTAGAGATGGGTATAGGAATTAATGAAATTTATATGGGGCGCGGCTGACGTGACGTCATAGCATTTGATGGATGTGACAGGCAACCAATAATTGAAATTGAAGTTTGTTTACCAGATGTAGCAACTTGGAACTGGGGTTGGTGGGGTGAGGTGACAGTCAAGTGGGCGTTCTTTACCTACGTAAATATCTTGCTTACAAGAGGAAGATTCCACCAGGCGGTGGTTTGTAATTAAGAGCACAGATATTAACAAATAAAGGAAGTAACATTTTAGTCTATCTCTGAAAAAATTTTCCACAACCCCGCTTGAAGTAGGTCTAACAGGTGAGGTGCTATTCTTACAGAGTGCACTTATTTTCTTCCCTCTATTGTGTCATCAGATCACATTTTTTTGTGGGGATTGGAGTAGCCTCTTTCTACGTCAGCACTTCGTCTCTTTTTCATCCTCTTAGATATCTGACTTTGTTAACTCAGTTTTGCGTCTTTTAACAAATTTCTGCGGTCTCGAAGAAGTCTTACAGAATCTTTTTCTTTTTAGTTGGTTATTTAACGACGCTGTATCAACTACGAGGTTATTTAGCGCCGATGAGATTAGTGATAGCGAGATGTGGCCGAGGATTTGCCATAGATTACCTGGCATTCACCTTACGGTTGGGCAAAACCTCGGAAAACCCCAACCAGGTAATCAGCCCAAGCTAGGGTTACCATCCGTCCGGCAAAAGGAGGACATGTCCTCTTTTTTAATCATTTTATCCTGTCCGGCAGGCATTTAAAAAAATTGAAATGTCCGGCATTTCGCATTTCAACTATAATTAATATGAATATTGAATAATGTGCGATATTATGCATAGAATATCTAAACAAATGGTGAAAACCTATTAAAGAATTTAACTGCTTTCAACAGTTGAAGCTGGAGCACATAAAAACATAAAATATGATGATCTTTGACATGTATTGAATTCTTACACTCTAAAAATGTTACTATTCATTATACTAAGCTATTGTATCAATTTTATTCTGCAATGTACAAAGATATGCCAATCAAGTTAATTTGGACAAAGATTTAAATTTAGATAAACAATGGTGCAAATTCTTCAATTCCAATACTTCTGCGAGCACTAAAACTTTCTCAGAACTCTTAAATATATGTCAATTCTATTTATACGAAGTCACAATGGAAGTGCTGAGAGAGTATTTTCCCTAATATCTGCTCAATTGACAAAAGAACGAAATCTCATGCTAACGGAGACAGTCAGAAGTATCATCATGGTGAAATATGATTTCAAGGACATATCCTGTGAACAGTTCCTTAGTTACTCGTATTTGTTACAAGATATAAGTTGGTCCCTTCAGGCTCTTGTGCACAAATTGGTACAGATGTAATACGGATCCAGCAACTAGTGCGAAAACTAAGGTGAGCCATTGTTTTTATCTTTATTTTTGTTCATATCAATTTTTAAAAAGTCCTCCTTTTTTCAGCAATGTCCTGTTATTTTAGATTCCATGTCCTCCTATAGAATTTCTTCTCATGGTAACCCTAGCCTAAGCGGTGATCGAACCCGCACCCGAGCGCAACTTCAGACCGGCAGACAAGCGCCTTAACCGACTGAGTCTCGCCGGTGACTCAGAATCTTTGTAAAGTGTTTTTATTTTTCTAATTAAGTTTCATAGAATTTTAATACAACGTCTGGATTTTCTTTTATTTATTTATTTATTTATTTATTCATTTATTTATTATTTTGCTAATAATTGTAACATAAAATATAATATATACAGAAAAACTTTAGCTCGCCCCTGAAAGAGTAGAACTCGTGCTCATGGGCGGATTCCTGAATTGAAATTAATAATTATACAATACAATTTGTCTTTTGTCTACTGTGCAATTATAGTATATAAATTTAAATTTACAATTTTTCAATTTTTATAAAATCCATACATAACTTTTTAAATTTAATACTGGAACTATTAGAATTGACAAGATTAGGATATTTAAATATAAATTTGTTATATATTCTTGGGCCTGAATTACTACTATGGTTAAATACTGTAACAGTGTTGCATTTTGGTTCAAACAATCTTAAAGAATTCATACCTTTTGCTTCATAACTACTGTATGAGAATACAATTCAAAATAATTGCTATTTTTATGTATGAATTTTATTAATACAATGTAATAAATTTGTCTTACGTTAAGTACATTAAAGTCTAGAAACAAATTTTGAGATGGAAAATCAATAGGTTTATGAAGACATATTTTAATTATTTTCTTCTGTAATAACGTCTTTGATGTCCCATTTAATTACCGTACTTTGTTTTTTACTTGGCGGAATTGGAACCTGCAACCGTAAATATAGTATTTGGTAATATGGAACTTCGTTCACAAACCAATGAAAATCAAAATGAGACAAATAGTCATTTATCTTGGAGCTCGCATTGTTGAGTTCTAAGAAACGAGTTTCCATATCGAAAATTCAAAACAAAATGCTATTATCCATGATTCATGCAGGCATAATGAATTTCAT
Organism: Periplaneta americana; assembly: GCA_025594305.2. Taxonomy (NCBI): domain Eukaryota; kingdom Metazoa; phylum Arthropoda; class Insecta; order Blattodea; family Blattidae; genus Periplaneta; species Periplaneta americana. Next base: position 128,599,740 of record JAJSOF020000013.1, on the reverse strand, counting down.
TTGACAGAGGTCGTCTGTGTAAAGTGGCTAGTACGTGGTAAAAAAGGTCAGAGATAATATCCGGAGGCATTGAAGACAATATAAAATTGGTTGAACATCAATGCCCTTCCCGAGATTAGAATTCATGACCGTGGCTTTGGCGAAGTGTGTAGCATTGCATATAATATGAGAAGAAAATATAAAAAGTTGGGGAGCATATCAGATGTGCGCTGGTACGTCCGGCATTAAAATGCATCGCTAGCCAGTTAGATCCAGTTGTAAACTCGACCCTTTCAGTTTTATCTCGATTCTGACGTCCTTGTCCCGCCACACTTTGTCCTTGGCAGATATCCAATCAAACGTGAGTGACAGTGAGTTCAAACACGTGGGCGTTCGTTGAACGTGGCTGTCAACTCGTTATTTACCGGCGGTTAGTTTAAATACAGAATTGACAGGACGCGATGCTGAAGGACAGTATAGCAGTTGTTCCTGCCACTTTCATTTGACCATTGATCCACTATTGCCATCTTAGCTTAGCCAATTGAGAAAAGCAAAATACAGGTTTAACAATGTAAATTACATGTACTACGCTTTTCTCTTGTTGTTATAAGAAATACATTTTCACTATCTGCTGAAATCATAATTTAATTTAAACATTTTATACTATAATTGAAAATAACCTCATTAATACACTAATTAAATGAACAATTGTTATGAAAGAGTGTAATTTTCTTTAACCCCTTCAGGCATGGGGCCCATTTCACAATCCTTACAAATTACAAATTAACAATTTACAAATAACAAGTAAAAGATTACAAATGCTTGTAAATTGTGTTTCACAATGCTATTTTATTAGTTTGTAAAGTTTGACGAACTTTACAACATCAGCTAAAGAAATTTACAAATACGCATTATTGGTTACATAATATCGCCAACGACAGTTTACAAAAATCGCTAAGGAGCAGAGCTAAATTCGCTGTATTTTTACTATTATCGATACATATGTTTATATTTTGTACTAAAATAGATTATTCTAAGCTTGCTGATTCATATTTCACCAACAGAAAATATAAAGTATTGTTAAAAAATTTAAAGTATTTAGATTCTCATATATTTGGAGTTTCATGTGATGTGATTGGTCGAGTATACCAATATGTCTTTTAGATTAGATTAGATTAGATTAGATTAGATTAGATTTATTTATTTAACCTGGTAGAGATAAGGCCGTCAGGCCTTCTCTGCCCCTCTACCAGGGGATTACAACTATAACATGAACAATAAGATTACAATTAATATTAAATTTACAATTACAATTACAATAAAAATTAAAGTACGACAAGAATACCTGATTAATGAAAGCTAGACATTTTATCATAGAAGTTAAGAACAAAGAATATTTTTGTATTTACTAAATTACAAATTAAACCTACAATAACAAAATTCTATAGTGATGAAATTACCGGATATTGAGATATTTTGTGGTAGATTAAAAGAACTATTTACAAGAAACCATGTCTGAACGAGTCTCAATTACTGACCAAGTGCCTAGTAAGTTTGCGTTTGAATTGAATTTTATTTCGACAGTCCCTGATGCTAGCAGGTAGCGAGTTCCAGAGTCTTGGCAGGGCTATTGTGAAAGAGGATGAGTATGAAGAGGTGCGATGGGATGGTATTGTTAGTATTGTTTCATGGCGAGAGCGTGTGTTCAGATTGTGGTGGGAAGAAAGGTAAGTGAAGCGAGACGACAGGTACGAAGGAATAGAAGAGTTCAAGATTTCGAAGAGAAAGAGAAGTGAATGTAAATTTCTTTTCTTATCTAGTTTAAGCCAACCTATTGCTTCCAGGGATGGGGTAATATGATCATATTTACGAACATTGCTTACAAAACGTACACACAAATTATGAGCACGTTGAAGTTTCATTTTGTTGTCGCTGGAAAGGTCAGTCAGTAAAATGTCAGCATAGTCAAAATAGGGAAATACAAGGGTCTGCACAAGGGACTTTTTAAGCAAGAGGGAAGATGAACATTTATCCTTTTTAGCACATGAATAATAGAATATACTTTTCTGCAGGTTTCTGTGATTTGCATGTCCCAGTTGAGATTATTATCCATGTGAATGCCAAGATTTTTTACCGAAGAATGAAAGGGATATGCACTGTACTTACTTTAACGGGGGAAATGTCGAGGTGCTTTATAGCGTCGGTTTGCCGTTTGTGTCCTAATATGATTGCTTGTGTCTTTCCAGGATTGATATTAAGATGGAATTTCTTTGTCCATGTCACAATCGAGTCAATGTCTTCGTTCAATTTATCTATAGCGTCATTTATTCGATCTAAGCGGGAAGAGATGTAGCATTGAAGGTCGTCAGCATACAAGTGATAGTTACAATGCCTTACATGAGATGTAATATCACTGACATATATTGTGAACAACAATTGACCAAAGTTAACACCAAATTCAGTCAAATAAGTAAATAACAGATTTGGTCCACGTACAAATATGCAATTGATAAAATAATTACGATGCCTAACCACAAAATTAGGCTAATTTTTAGTGTTGATCCATCAGTATTTATTAATGTTGCATCCATAACCTCACAAACATTAGTCATCCCATCAGCAGCATAAAAATTCTGTGCTATAGTAAATAACATTTTGGTGATCAAAAACCTGCCCCGAATTTAACTCTTTTAACATCCACTACCCTGTGGTACTTTTGCACACTGATATTTTAGAAATTTCGTGCTTATCTGCTAATGCACGGAACTGACAGCTAGTATGCATCCAATGCAAAACAATACGGTTCTCGCTTTGAGGTTAGGGCATCACTTTTCTCTTTTGGATGTTGGATATGATGTCCCATATCTTGTAGGAGAGACTCCAGCGAAACGGGACTCGAAACGATTTCAGAATACAGCGTAAGTAGTGTCGCTATTGCATTATTGAATTATTTATTTTTGGTGTAGGGAACATCTTTATTAAGTGAGAGTATTTATTAAATACAGTCTTCGTAGGCCTATATAAATAATTACGCGGTATTCTGAAGTATAGCGCGGGACTCATTCGAAATCTTTCATTAAATTTATACAATGATACGAACGTGTTATTAATTCTTGCCCGGAGAATTTTACGTATACGTCTTCGTTTGATTAGGCCTAAATTCATATCTTCGTCTGAGTCATTAGAACTCCTTAATAACCTCAAAACTGCTTTAGTTTAATTCTTAATATTATCTAGTTACTCAAAAATTAATTTAATAAGCATTTCTTTATTGTATTTATTCATAATTTGTTGCAATATCAAACTTTACACATCTCAGAAGTATTGTAGAAAATGTGCTGATTTTACAAGTAAAATTTACACGTTTGTAAATTGACTCTTCATTGTGAAACAGAATACTTGTAAAGTGAGCAAAATTTAATTTGTAAAGATTTGGTTTCCTTTGTAAAGTTCCACGTTACAAACAAAGATTGTGAAACAGAAGTTTACAATTTACAAAGATTGTAAACATTGTGAAACTGGCCCCTGATGTACATTATAGCCTGCATTGTTTCTTTTTTTTTTTTTTTTTTTTTTTGGAATGTCTTCGATACTTTTAAATATTTTGAAAAATTAAGTGTGATACAAAGGGAGAATATTATTTTTGAAACATTTCTATACCTGAATTAAAAATAAAAATTTAAAATTTTGGGGCCCCAGGAGTCAAAATTTTCCTCAAATTTTGATGTTCTGTGAAGACTTGATTTGGGAATTTTGGTTCCCCGGAATGATTATGTGACCAGTTTTTTTTCATTCTTTTTAATATAAATTCAGGTCTAAAGGGGTTAAATACAATAGACACTGAATTAGAAGATGTAGATGTGGAACTAGGACTTCGCACTTTATTTAGTACAATGGATTCATGGTCAACGATGTACGGGGAAACAGTCGGCGAAATTTCATTACACTTCATTGGTCGAAAATGGAGTGACGTCATATAAACGAAATAATCTACGAATATCAGACTGTTAATAGAATCAGCAGTTAAGAGTTTTGTTGAGCAACTAAATGAATGAATAAATAAAATCCCAATTAATGAGTTTAATAAGGGAATAAATTATGTACACTAGTGCAAGAAAAATGTCTAAAGAATATTAAAATAGTAAGGAAGGAAGTAACTGGTAAAAATTAATTAACATTCAAAAATGCATAATTATACTGTATCTATGTTTACTGATAAGTTCAGCGAATGGTAAGAAATAAGTAACTGGTAATATACAAGGAAAAAAGTAACATACTACACTTATGCATTATTCCTGGAAATATAACGAATGAATAATTTTAACAATATTTTGTTCCATTACAGACGGTTTAAAATTACTTTTTATTACAACTTTGATTGCAAATTTCATGAAATTATTTAATTAATTTACAGTTTTCTGCTCGAGGACAGATGTTTCACTGCAAACCCATCATACTCCAATTTTTCCCATTTTCAGAGCCGTGTTTTTACATGTTATCAGTAATTTTCCTAAAATTTCGTGTTTCATTAAAAAAATTGGTGCTAAATAAAGTATCATATTTCCGCGATGTTGCTGCAATTAAGTTATATATTGCCATCGTGTAATAACCCATCAAATCTTCTCTACCAATTGAGGGGGTGAAAATGATGTAGCTCTAAGGCACACCGATAAAATTTCACAGGAGAGCGTGTTAATAGTTTACAGTTCAAAGCAATTAGGAGCAGTATGAGTTCCTTAACGTATACTTGTGTTATTTGTTGAGTAAATTTTATAATACTTTACTAGTAGCCTCTCCATATGTGTATTTACTTATTCATTTATGTATTTATTTATTTGCTTGCTTATTTACTTATTTGCCTATTTATTTATTTGCTTAATTATTTATTTATTTATTTATACTGTCAAAGTTAAGGCCATAAACCCTTCTCTTCCACTCAACCGTCGACTGGTTAGCGAGCTGGTATAGCGCTGGCCTTCTATGCACAAGGTTGCGGGTTCGATCCCGGGCCAGGTCCATGGCATTTAAGTGTGCTTAAATACGACAGGCTCATGTCAGTAGATTTACTGGCATGTAAAAGAACTCCTGCGGGACAAAATTCCGGCACATCCGGCGACGCTGATATAACCTCTGCAGTTGCGAGCGTCGTTAAATAAAACATAACATTTTCCACTCAACCAGTATACGAACAATATCACTCCCCATACACTGCCTTACATTTAATCACATTCAATTTACATTTGACGATACATTCCTTTACAGATTTTGTTCAAAATGGAGGCCCAGTTTTATTCGATACACAATCCATAACGTTTAGACACTGATTTACAGATGGCAGAACATAACTCACTATTTTCATTGATTTTCACGAATGATTGTTCGATCATCTGTCGCAACTGATGCAGATCCTGTGGTTTCTGAGCAAAACAATCATTTTTCAGGATACTCCACAGCGAAAAATCACATGGTCACGTCGCATGATCTGGGTAGTCACTCTGTTGTGCCACGAAGGCCAATCCATTCATAGGATTGCTGGTTCAAGAAATCCCTCACTCCTACACCAAAATGAGGTGGTGCTCCATCCTGTTGTCATATCAACTGCATATCGGCAAAACGATGGCTGTTTTCAAGACATGACATCGGAAAAACAGTTGACGCATGAACATGGTTGCCAAACCACCACTTTTTACACCAGATATGCGTTTGTTCAAGTTATGGCATTTGTATATGTGTACAAGTATGAAACCTAAGGACGAATATTGGGGAAAGCGACTTTTGACCCATCTTGTATGTGCACAATTCTTGTGATAGACTTCGTAAATGACTAAGTTTAGTCGTGAACAATAAAATTTTGTTGCAGATCCCGGATGGCGTGCGCTTCGAGTGGGACGAATACGAGCAGAACATGATCCTGGGCTGCTTCTTCTGGGGCTACGTGCTCACAGAGCTGCCCGGAGGCCGGCTGGCAGAGATCATCGGCGGCCACCGCGTGTTCGGCTACTCCATGCTCAGCGCCTCCGTGCTCACGCTGCTCACTCCCCTCTCCGCCCAGATCGGCTATGTGGCCGTCGTAGTGCTGCGCGTGCTGCTGGGCCTCATGCTGGTAAGCAAGCTCACGACATGCTACAGACGCTACTTGACCACTTTGAACTTACATCCCGTGAGGAGTGGTAGAGCTATGTGAGGAAAGCGCTCAGGGTTGGCAAAGACAAGAGAGGGCAGGTTCAATCTACACCAATTTCTTCAGGATCCCCATAAGTCCATTTAAATCCAATCATTGACCGCAAAGGCAACCAAAAAAAAAAAAAGCGTCAATTCAGTAGTCGTATTTTTCTAACCCTGAAGAGATTATTTCATGTTAATACTTTTCATAATTACTAATTTGACTTCTCTTCTTGTTACTACTAATAATTCAAGGCATTACATAGATAAATCCATCATTTAAGTTTTCTACGAAAGTCGTATAGTGCCAGGAAAATTAACTGCACAAAGTATACACCGACTTCGGCAGCCTCAGTAATAAAGATGCAAGGCAAGCTTTTTCTTTTATCTAGGGTTAGTTTACATATTTCCCCAATTGTTAACTTCGCCTTGTTGTAGATAAAACTTTACTTACTTTCTTATAAACATGGTGGCATTCAAACGCGATGATTAAAGCGAAGGTAGCTGTATCACTACTGTTTCGTCCTTCATGGTCAGCGTTTATTATATTTCATAAGGAGACGTACCCAAAGACACCTGAGTATAAAAACTTTGTCAGGAGTGATGCAATAGTTATTTCAGTTTCCACATGATGTTAAAACACAGGGGTTTGTTATCGTTCCTTTTACGGACAAAAGAAACCAGATTATCAGTTAGTAACGATTGAATAATCAAAGTGCCGTTCTCAAAGCAAACATTTTCTCAGCTTTTAGAAAATACCTCCCGAGATATTTCATCACGCATAGAAGTCTTACGATATGAATAAGTGTTGTGCAAGGAATGCTGGTATGTTGAAGTATAATGTGGGCAAAACATCGGAACATCGCACAAGATAGAGTTATCTGAATCTTATTACTAGTTAATGAGTGTTACTATGATATGGTGAGGCTAATTCCAGTTTGTGTAATTACAGGGAGCTTCATGGCCGGCAATCCATCCCATGACAGCCAGGTGGATACCCCCGACGGAAAGAAGCAAGTTCATGTCAAATATGATGGGTGAGTGAATTGGAATCTTGCAAGCAAACTTTTAATATATTTCAATTAAATTCTTATGTTCTCAGAAAAGGCATTGAAATGTATTTGAGGTCTTTTTCATGTGCTGCAAATGAATGATCTTATGAATTTTGTTGTTATTTTTTAACCTTTTCGACTACAAATGATGAATTTCCTTGCAATTTCCGTCGTATCTTCCGTTTCTGATCTGGACATCTTCACTTCTGTCGTCGCTGGTCTCCATGTCCTCTTGAGAAATAACGAAATGTTAATTTTTGGAAATCTGTGTATTTCCATGCGTTGTAAATATGCTTCAAATTTTGTTATTTTTCTTCAGTTTCGTTAAATACAACATAGTTATTTGTTTGTTTTGACACTTTTGTCGTCGCTGCTTCCCATGTCCTTTTGGAAATCAACGAAATGTTAATTTCGGAAGTCCGTGTTTTTCTATTCGCTGTAAATGACGTTTCCAGTTTGCCTGTTATTAACTTCGTTGACTGCACAACACACATGTTCTTCATTTGTCTCGACAGTTCTCTAGATTTTGCTTCCCATGTCCTCTCGGACGATAACGAAATGCTGATTTTGGAAGTCTGTGTTTTTCCATTCGCTGTAAATTATAATGTTTCAAGTTTTGTTATTATTCTTCAGTTTCATTAACTACACAAGACAGATGATTATTTGTCGACACTTCTCTAGTCTCTGCTTTCCATATTCTCTTGCAAAATAACGAAATGCTAATTTTGGACGTCTGTATTTTTCATTCGATGTAAATTATAATGTTTCAAGTTTTCTTCAATTTTATTGAATACACAAAGCAGATGTTCTTGATTTGTCGACACTTCTCTAGTCTCTGCTTTCCATATTCTCTTGGAAAATAACGAAATGCTAATTTTGGACGTCTTGTGTTTTTCCATTCCCCGTAAATTATAATGCTTCAAGTTATGTTATTGTTTTTCAATTTTAATGAATAAGCCTACACAAAACAGATGTTCTTGATTTGTCGACACTTCTCTAATCTGTGCTTTCCATATTCTCTTGGAAGATAACGAAATGCTAATTTTGGACGTCTGTGTATTTTCGTGGGAGCACCGGCGTAGCTCAGTCGGCTGAGGCGCTTGCCTTCCGATCCAGAGTTGCGCTAGAACGCGGGTTCGATTCCCACTTGGACTGATTACCTGGTTGGGGTTTTCCGAGGTTTTCCCCAACCGTTAAGCAAATGTCAGGTAATCTATGACGAATCCTCGGTCTCATCTCACCAAATACCATTTCGTTATTATCAATCTCATCGACGCTAAATAATCTAGTAGTTGATACAGCGTCGTTAAATAACCAACTACAAAAATGTTCATGGGCTGTAAAAATGATCTTTTTAAATTTTGCTGACTATACAAGGCAGATGCTCTTAATCTGTTTCGACACTTCTCTACTTCCCATGTGCTTTTGGAAGACAACAAATTACTAATTTTGGAAGTCTGTGTTTTTCCACGCGCTGTAAATGATTATGCTTATCTTTAATGGCAGTGTTTCTCAAATAGTCGCATCTGATAAAGCTTAATAAAGAAAATAGGAAGCGCATTTGTGGTACTTTGTGTTTTAGAGAATTTGTTATGTTTAAAATCCATATTTCTTTCGCTAATATAATACATTGGCAAAATATATTTGTAACAACCTCGTTCACCTTACGGAATTTCTGTAATAAAGTAGGTCTACATATAGAAGAAATTTACTTGTATAATTTGGATACGTTGTATGTCGATTTTGAAAAGGCATTTGATAATTAAATAAATAAAAACTGTAGCAAATACTCTCTTCAATTAATTAGAGCCATTCGTAGCTTATATCAGAGGAGCAAAATATGTATTGACAAGGGAAATGGACCAGAAAAAGGGAAAGAAATTATTGTAGAAATAAATGGACAAGTGAGACCGCGGTGTTCATTGTCATCTAATTTAAGTTATTTCATATTATTTTAACTATGCCATTGGAAAATGACTGAATACTTTAAAATATGATTTTAAGGTTAATGGTATAAAAATGAACTGGCTTCTATTTGGGGATGACCAAGTCGTGTTGTCAAATTTAGAAGATCACCTCCAAATGGCTGCTCGGTAATTACAAAAAGTAACCGCGGAATATAATTTAAAACTACCAAGAACTAAGACAAAAAATGACATTTATTGGAACACAGCATAAAAGATAAAAAATTGTTATTGATTAAAAAATTATTGAACAAGTGAGCAGTTTTAAATATCTAGGATGCAAAATTGTTCAACAAAAGAGTATGATGTGGAAGAAAAACTCCACAAGTACCAATGGATTTGTGGAATTTTAATGAGAAGTGTAGGTAATAAAACGTCAAAAGAAACACAAATGAAGCTCTACAAATCAATTGCACTACCAATTTTCTTATGGAGACATAGACGCTTACAAAAGGAGCCAAACAACGTCTAGAAGCCTCTGAGATGAGGTTTATGAGATCAGTGTCCGGACTTCAATATTAGAACACAGAAGAAGTGAAGAGATTAGAAGTCGAGCTTCAGATCCAGGGAATACCACAATGTATCGAAGATAATCAAAATAGATTAATATAGCATATATGCGCATGGAATGCAGGCTAATGTCAGGCATTCGAAATTACAATGGTTGCAGTAATTTTAAGGGGTCGGAATGAGCCAAAAGGCTTAATCCTTGTAGTTTATGATGATGATGATGATGATGATGATGATAAATGAGTGTGTAGTCTTTGCGTGCGGAAGTAAAACTTGTTAAAGCCCATTCACAATGAAAATTAAACATAACCGTAACATAAACACAGAAGTTTGCGCCCAGGCTACCAAATGGGATCATTCACAATGATTCACATAAGCATTGACATAAACATTACCGTAAGACGTTAACATGAAAGTTTGAAAACTCCAAACTTTCATGCTTATGCTTACGTGATTTGCAAACAGTACACAATCGTGGAGCGCTGAAGTATACGACAGAATATGACGAAATGGCGTCGTTGTTATGTTTCCATGGTTACCAAGTATCCTTGCGGTTATGTTTATGTTCCCATCGTGAATGCTCTTGATTTTACCGTAACGTTTACATTTTTAAGTTAACGCTTACGTTATGTTTAATTTTCATTGTGGATGAGCCTTTAATCTGTAACGGTTCGTGCAGTGAGACACAAGAAATTAAATTTAACACTTTTATACTCAATACGCTTCAGTCACACGCACACGACTATTTTGATTAATTAATTGTACGAAGTACAGCCTAATTTTCTATATCGTACGTAATTTTATACGACTATTTTACTGAAGGGACAAAATTATTTTGGAACTTATAATGCAGGTCTATAATTTAATACTACATTATGCAACGAGCCTATAATGAAGGTAATTAAGAAGCGAGTATGGATATTTATGAAACGAGCGCAAGCGAGTTTTATACGACTTTTTATGCTCGACCATATTTCTAACTTGATATTATTAATTTTCTTTGTATCTGACCTTGGCCAATGTCCCGTATGTTGTGAGATGTGCGCAGACGCGAAAGTATTGATTTTTTCCGAGGAACAGATGTTCACATTGACGTTGCTAGGCCATAAGAACCTACAGAGATAACATTAAAATTAAACTAGACAAATTGAATTTATTTGAATATTATTTACAATTAACGCTAATTATTATAGTAACAGAACATAACCTTCTGCGACAGTATTGGATTTCCAGCTTCCGTGACTTTTCGCTAATTCTCTTTCGATTGTATATCCGAGAATAATCGATGCTTGAGGTTTTATAACGGTAGAAAGCTGACCTGTCATTGGCTGAACAGTTGTAACCTGAGTCGTCATTGACTGAAAGACCTGACCTTTAATGGGTAGGTGTACTTTAATGACATACATTAAAAATGTTATGTTTTATTTAACGACGCTCGCAACTGCAGAGGTTATATCAGCGTCGCCTGATGTGCCGGAATTTTGTCCCGCAGGAGTTCTTTTACATGCCAGTAAATCTACTGACATGAGCCTGTCGCATTTAAGCACACTTAAATGCCATCGACCTGGCCCGGGATCGAACCCGCAACCTTGGGCATAGAAGGCAGCGCTATACCAACTCGCCAACCAGGTCGACGACATACATTAAAGGTCTGCTACCAGGTGTATAATTACTACATTTCGGCATGGTCGAGCATAAATAAAATTAATTGTTAATTCGGTCCTTATGCACTTAAGTAGGCAAAGATGCTTTAAAAATCGATACGGTGGTTACGCTAAACACTTCACTGCTCTCTTCCTTAGTTTTCTCTTATGCAGGTCGGCAGATGATGTTCTTTTTTTTCTATTAAAAGCTTCCTTTGCCATCTTCCTTTTGACTTAAATGTTAATATATTGGCAAAATTAAAATTGTTGCGAAATATGTTAAATGTGTAATGCGAAAGTAAGTGTCATTTATGTGACATTCATTGTTTTTAGATGCGTCTCCCTCTAGATTTCCAAGTCTGACAAGTAAACATTCTCATGGGGGGAGATAAAAAGTTACTTTCTTTCCTTCCATCATGTTAATAATGTCAAAACAAGTGCTTATACAAATTTTGGCCACTCGAGCGCAATTACGAGGGCGTCCAGAAAGTAAGTAAGTCTGGGGCCGATTACAGAAAAAAAAAAAAACATGAAAAGATTTATTGGAACAGATATAGCAATATTGTTGAGCTATTTCTCAACATATTCCCCATCGGAACTGAGATATTTGTCATGCCATGGGATCAACTTTTGTATCCCTGTGTCGTAGAAGTCCGCCCCCTAGGATCGAAACGAATGTGAGACAGCCGTCTGCACCTCTCTCTTGATCCCACGATATGAGAAATGTCTCAATTCCGATGGAGAATATGTTGAAAAATAACTCAACAATTATTGCTATATTTGTTTCAATAAATCTTTTTATGAAATTGTGTTTTCTTTCTGTAAACGGCCCCACGGAAACTTACTTTTTTACGCCCTCATAATTGCGCTCAAGTGGCCAAAACTAACATAAACGAGTTTCGACATCATTAACATAGTGGAAGGAAAAAAAAACTCTTTTATCTGAAGCCATGAGAATGATTGCTTGTGAGCTTTTAATCAATTCACGTGCTTCTCTGTTAGTTAAGCGATCTGCCCATTAACAGTATACTTCGCATTATATCAATTGTTTTTATTTCCGTCAATCGAGAGATAACTGGAGTTGAAGTCCTTGATCAAAGATTGTTTGTCTAGGTCGCGTGACTTGACCTGTTCCATGGTTGGCTCCGGAGTTTTCATAATCCTTCTATTCAGCACAAAAAATAGAAGCGAAACTGGAGGATGGAGCGGAGTAAATTGTGCAACTGTGCCACTGATGTTATTGCACAAAGTATATTATACAAGATTTTGTAATCACGCGATAAGCGAAGATTTCTTCAGGAGTAATTGACGTTCGCTGAACGTGTACGAAATTACTTCGAGATAGATTAAATACCCTGAACTGATTATGAGAGAAAACAAATATGAAGCCTACTGAAGGCTCAGCAGATAGCAAATTACCCTTATGTAACGGCAGCGAATACAGTTTCACTTTTACGAACATTATATTTTCTCATTATTACATTACTCTCTGGATATAGCGCCACTCAATGTTAACTAGTTACAATCCAGGTTGTAGGGTAAGAATTTTCTCAAATTAACTAATTCTTGCCCGAAAGGACTCCCCGAGTGAAACCCTAGATCATATATACCCAGATAGGTCGGCCAGCGTATAGGTAACTAAGTCGGTACCTTTGATGTAGCCGGACTGATTTCAATGACCTTCAAGCCAGCTAGAGCGTGAGATTCTGCTTTCTCCCTAGAGTTGGCGCTGACATCACACCAGCTAGCAGTCGACACAGCGGAAATATGACACATAATTAATGCATCTAGGTACATTATGTACTCAAATAAAATAAATTGGATCCATAAAATAATAAATCCGTCATTAACTGTAATGTTTAGACTCTAGAGTTCCTTTATAATGAGAGTTGAGACGTTGACCCCAACAACAATTAAAATATGTAATGATTTGATAGAACTGAAAATGGAAAAACAAAACTCTTATGAGAAGTAAAACCATATACCTATATTATATTATATACAAATATTAAACGAATTTGATACATAATTTTATAATGTATTATATTATTTTATAATATAATTTATTATATCTGAAATATAAAAGATATTATTACTACTAGTTTATCACTGAGAAATAAGGAAAAGCTGTTAACTTAAATTTATTTGAAGCAAAGCATTACTGGATTATTCAATAAGATAGGTGATGTTTGGATCCTGTGTCTCAACTCTATACTCAATTATTATCTTAGCGTATGCTCGATTACACTAACCTCTAGCGCTTGAAAGTGGAACTAAACGCCGGCGCACAGAGAAACAAAACGCAGGAAAATTCGCTCAGTGTCCATTCTTTATAATCCCTATTCGCTGGGTCGGCTTTATAGGCTTTGAGGTTAACAACTTTTGTCAGGTTTACTACGCTGCCATCTAGTTGTTACATAAGGAATCACGTCATAATTCCCATTTGAATTGCATTAGTGACTGTACTTCCATCTTGTGTTCGTTTACGGCGGACGGGTGGCGATCCTGGCGGTTGTTCTCTTCAAAGTGCTGCCGATTTTAACATAGCGATGAGCTATCTGTTACATATATGGTGAAACCCGGACCATAGGGTTTAAGCCACCAGTTGCATTTGTCCCATTATGGACTTCAGAAACGAAGATGGTAGTAAAGAAAATGAATCAGAGATGTGTTTGAACTAATCTGAAATTAAATGAAATGCTAATGGCATGGGCAATGTTCAAAAAGATATTGAGCAAAAGATGTTCAGGAATTAATTTCAAAGAGTTGGTGCGATTCATGTAAGTTAAGTGAAGAATTTCTTCTAATTGATTTATATAATTCCATCGCATGCTGTAAATTGTGCATGAATCTTGTAAAAACTGGAATTAGAAACCGCCTTACAGTAAAAAAGAGTTAGCACTCGCTAACAATATATCTTGAAGGGTCTACTAGTAAAGAATTCCAATGTTTAGAGTGCCCATAAAAATAAGGTGTGTTATAAATTCAGCAGTAATTGATTCTAAACATAGCAGTGCAGTAGCAACACTTCCAAATGCAGAGATTACCGTAAATATTCATCGTGGTCGAGAAACGATTTATAAATTTTGCCTGCAGCTCTCTACAGAAGTGGACAAATTATTAGACTAAAACGTTTTTCTTGGAAACACAATATAATTCGTCATATCAACTATCAGTATAATTCACAGAGTCTCTATTGTTGCAAATATGGTTGTTTACATCTTCTAGTACATTTTTCCAATGGTTACATATATTTTGTCTGGCTGTGTTGGTACTACTGGTGTTTTAATTACATATTGCAGAAGATATTCATCAGCCTATTCTCCCATAGCCTGCAAGAAGTCCGGATATGAACAAAATTGAAAATCTGTAATTTACACTGAAGAAGAAAGTGAACAAAAAGAGGCTTACAACAAAACATGGACTCATTTGAGCTCCGTCTGATATCTGGCTAAATGATGCTGATATTCAAAGAAAGTGTTAAACTTTGGTTTCCAGCATCCCTGACAAAATCAACGTGTTAATAAAAGATAAGGAAATGTTCACAAAATATTAAAAACCTCCAGACTCAATTTTCTGTTCATTATATCTGTGCAAAATACATTTTTGTTCATTATTTCTGCCGATAAATACAGCTTTGTTGCACATATAATTAATTTAGTCTAATAACTTGTCCACGTCTGTATTAGGAACAGGGTCCTTTACGTAGGCCTACCGTAAATATATGATACGGGACCCTCCAGTTTTACTACACTCCCGGAGGAAGCCATGCTTAGCATTTTATTGCCCTCTCATACCATCGCTCTGGACAAGTCTGAACTCAAGAACCTTGGTACAGTAGCCGCTGGATCACCGAGGACGGTCAGAGAGGATATGACGTCACGGAATTTACGTAGGCATGGATTGTGCATTTTTTCTTGAGTGAAAGAACTATACCGAACATAAATTCATAATATGCATTGATCTGAAGAATACATTACTCTTTGAGGGTCATGACCTTCTTGGTGCAGAAGATTTACGACGAGAACGCTGTAAATTGACATTTCACTTTCCTGCATGTCCGATGAACTCTGAGATCTGTCCACTGCAACATTTAGATAACAGTAATAAAGTTTCCAACGGCGTGTGACGATTTGTAAACACTGACTTCATGGAAACGTTAAAAAAGTCTATGAAACACGTGTTTAATTGATCATTTATATCTTTCTATTTATAGTAATAAAAATCTAAGATATTTCCTCGCCAATAACGACAGTGATCCAGTTATGTCTCTGACATTAGACGACTTCTCACGAAGTGGACTTGAGTTTGATCCTATTAGTCATATTAGTCAGTCAACCCATTTATATGCCTATTTATTTATAATATTTTAGCTGTTTTCTATCATTATTAAAACTAAAACACAAGCGCTGCGAGTTAGAGAATGTCATCGATGAAAAATGTCTATCCCTAATCGTGTTGTGCGTGATGCCTAAGACAATTTATGAACGGCCTGAGTCAGACACTCTGTATATTGTAATGCTTACTTTATAGAGTGTAAAAACCACCAGACTCATACTGAAATTCAAACATATGTCGCAATGAAAATGGAAGTGCTGCTATGTCCTGCAGAATACACAAGCATTCAGTTTGGTTTGAACCTAGGATCTTCTGATTTAATGGCATACATGGCAGCCACAAGGTTATAGCTCACAACATTACACTAATAGAATTTTAAGTTTCGCACAAATTCATTAATTTCGTGAAAAGTTACTGGAGAACACATAAGCCTAGACCTATATAAAATACATTTCAGTTTTGTCTTATTTGGGATGTAACCTATCTTACAGGAATTACGTTGGTCTAGGCTCCAGAAAGTCGAAGACTGGTACAAAGACATGCACGCGTCTTAAGAGATAAGATAAGGAGGAGGATTCAAATTTTATCTTCGATTGCTATTACGGTAATGGATTTAACAATGACAGTACTTTATGTATCGTGCGATAAAGTGGCGGAATTCAATGAAAATCAAGCAGTGCGTTCACCCCATTCGTTACATGGTAGAGAAAATATGCGTAGGGTAAAGTTTGGTAATACCGTAATATGAGTAATATTGTGATAGTTCTTTTTGAGAATTTATTACAATTTTACCGAGCGAGAAGAAGATGGGTGTTTTGAGTCAACGTATTAAGGGAATGTTCGTAGACAAGAAGCTGCACAAAACCGGTCCTTCTCTCGCTCAGTAAAATTGTAATAAATTCTCAAAAATAACTTTCACAATATTACTCATATCACAGTATTACCAACCTTTACCTTAATTATATACGGCGTGTAAAATATAGTAGCATACTCGGACGCCATATGGACCAAATGGATATAAAAATGACTATTTGGGCCGCTTGAGAAATTCGTGGCCGCAATACTAATGAGGAATTTAAATATTCATGTTTATTGACATATTGCCACGCATACATTTCCATTATTAGTATTACATTCATTTGCTTTTCGATTGCTAATGTTGAGTTATTAGCATTTGAATGTAAGCATTCTACAATGACGGAGCAAGCTGACAGTCCGTCACTGTAGGGCCAACGTTGTGCTATTGAATTCTCTGCTTTGCTGGGAAAATTGTTTCACAAAATTTTTATTTCATTAAAATAAATCACTGAAAATATATTCGTCTTTCACTATCAGGAACTGACGCACAGTAACTAATAGTCAACAGAAGGGTAGCAATTACAGATGAATAAAACTAACTGCCGCTCTCGCTCGCTGTGTTCGTTGCATTTGTCTTTCGAGTGTCGTCTCGTCATTCTCGTGCGATTCGAGTCTCGCTCATTCTCGAAATAGCATTTGGTCGGCGTGGAAAGATTTCGTAACTTTGAATATCTTACATCATTGAAATAAATAACATTGTAAATGTTCAAGTGAGACAAAAAGACAAAACAGAAGAGTATCTTAGTTATCAAAATGTTCTGGTTCTATTATATGATATTACCTATGGTTATATAAATAGAAAAAAAATTCTCAAATAAATTTGCATTTCTAAGAAACATAAAACACAACGTTAATATCTTTTTACTTGATCTCAAACATATGAAAATAAAATTCCTACCCTTTTAACAAGGACTTGGTAATTAAATAAATACTGGGGGACGGATTATTGTACACTGAAAGATAGAGATGATGTTTCAAATACGCTACTTGATTGTTTATACATATATAACAGTTGCCAAACTAGATAAAAGTTCAGTCAGGTACAAACAACTGTGGCGGTTCGAGGCTGATCGACGTTCAGGCCTTCGGGAGTGATCAATCTTGACGTCTCGAAACACTCACAAGCAGTTTTTACGTCAACGGGCGTGTTAGTCTTGCTTTCTCCATTGTTGTTCATCTCTAGTAGCAATCATGACCACCCCAGTCTGTCTATCTACTATTATAGGCTATTATAGGCTACTAGTAGTTGGTTTCCATTTAATTAATATTATGACTCTCATTCGGCGAATTACTTTTATTAGAGTCAGTATTAATGAGCCAATTGACTCTACTTCCTAAATTGAGACCACCAGTGATGAATTCAGGAAGTGTCCCGGATTCCAAGTTGTTCCCTTCCGAAGATTTCAGACCTTTTCTTTAACCAAAACTATACTGTCATTTATTCAATATTATATTTAAATCCGATATGACACTTCAGTAACTAAAATAAATTCTGTTATGTAGATTTTCAGGTAGTTTTTTTTTAACTTAAAGTTAGTAGGCTGCCGGCCGATCTTGATTGGTTGAATAAACCGTCTGAATTTCCGGTCTTCATTGCTACAGTTAAGAAGTCGGGTGTGCTGTGTTTTTATTGGCGCGGTTGTCAGTGTTAGTTTTGTTTAGCAAATATTAATAATTTTCTTTATTAAAATAGTTATAGTATATACAGTAAATATAATAATATTTTAGTGCACGATGGGAAAACAAGAGACATCGTTTACTTTTCTTAAAAAAAAAGAACATATTGGAGAATCAATGAAAAGTGCATCTGTTGCATTTAATGTAGAAAATTTTCAGGTGGCTTTAAGTGAAAGTGAAATCTGTGAACCGGCAATTCCTTTATCTAGTGCTGTTAGTGTTGGGTCAGTGAATAAAACGGTTGGGTGCGAAATCAAATATAAAAAACGATGGGAACTAAATATAATTGGTTGAATTTCGATCGTACTCGGAGTGGTACATTTTGTAACATGCCATAGGGCAGTTAAGTCGTTGTAAGCTGTGTGAAAAACGGTTTAAAAATGACATCAAAGCTTTTCAAAAAGCAGGTGGGTTATTCATGTCAGCGCCGATAGTTACCCAGCATTTGCTCTTAAATGGGTTGAGAAAAAAACGGAAAAAACCTCAACCAGGTAAATTGTCCAAACCATGATTTGAACCAGGACCCGTTCGTTTCACGGTCAGGCTTGCTAACCATTACTTCACAGCAGTTGACTCAACATTTCTTCCAATGAAAGCATGCTTATTCGTCATCACAGGATGTCTGCAAACTTTTCTCTCGATTTATTTCCCCTCCACACCATTTTCTTAAAGTTGGATTGTTCCCCTTCTTCCTTCGTCACTGCTTCCTGCTCTATCTCCTACCTCCATCACTCCACTTGTCGACAGCCTCGATTTGGTTCTTAAATCCTTCACCTTCTTCGAAATGGCCTCCAGCTGCTGTCCACTATTTTCCTTCTATTGCACTGAAGCCATGTTCTGCTACGCCTGCTGAATTTCAATTCGCGTCACTCCTATTTCTTCTTCAGATGACGTTTTTTTTTATTTATTTGAAAATTTTTGTACATTGGTACTATCAATTGTGCTTAAATAATTAACATTTAAACAATATGAGACTTGTGGAGAGGGTGACGTCCATTAACGTTCCTCAGAGCATCAACAAATCAGTGTGTCTTTTCCTCTTGAGGCGACGACCAGGCTGTGCAGGGGGCAGGTTCCGAGGAATCTGGTTGATTAAGTGTTAGAATGTGTTGACAATGTTGCATATAATCGTGTATAGGAAGAATGAAGTACAGTCTCTATTTTGGCTAGATCTAGATCTGAATGAAGTGTTTCATTTCCGATGTACCATGATGCTCCAGTGATTATCCTTAGTGCACGATTTTGGAATGTTTGAATACGTTTGATTTGGCTTATAGAAGCCGATCCCCATAACGAACATCCATAGAGCCAAATAGATTTGAGAAGCATTAACCTTTTGTTGGAAAGGGAAAGACAAGAGCTGGGAAGTGATGACGTATTTTGTAATAAGAATGCACACCTCCTGTCTTTGTAGTTTCTGTAGCCTGTTTAGTGTGTCAATGTTTCAAATCGGTCGAATTACACTAAACTCTGCGAATTTTCACCGAATTTCTGGATTCAGTAATAAAATACTCTCACTTAAATAGACCACGATATGTGTTGCAGCGTCGTCGCTGGGAGCTGCCATCACCATGCCGGTGTGCGGATACCTCATCGCGTCTCTGGGCTGGGAGTCCGTCTTCTACGTGACAGGAGTCGTGGGTCTGTTGTGGAGCATCGCATGGTTCTTCCTGGTGTTCGACTCGCCCGCACAGCACCCACGCATCACCGATGAAGAGAGGCGGTACATCGAGAACTCCATTGGCAGCGCCACGAGCCACAAGGTGAGTCAGTTCAGCGAATGAACTCAGTGTGTTGATTCATGGAACATACGCAGTGATGAGCGATTCCATGAAAATGTCATACAGACGTGAATTTTTTAATTTAATGTATGAATGTTTTTATTTAAGAAATATGTTCCATTATAGTTTAAGTTACCTTATTCCGCAAAATAATGTTTCAAATACTCTTTGTTTTAGTCTATATCTTGCTGCAGATCTTGTCATATCCCGAACACTTACAAAACTCGCAAGGAAACGTACGCTTCATATCACAATTTGGGCATGTAATTTTTTTTTTATTTCAAGCGGTCCTTTTTGTATCCTAAGATTATAAACAACTCAAAAACATTATAATTATTTATACTGTAAATTATGGTGAGTCAGTCACGCTAAACACACAAAAACTCTTGCAAACAGCACAATAATTCATAGATCAAAATTTCCTTCGGGATTCTACGTTAACATTACATTATCAATAAAAAGTATTACAACATTTTAAAACCATATCCAACTTAATGCCGGAGAAGTCCAAATAAAAATATGAAATTGCATAGTATGCCAAATATGAAGAATTGCGCACCGGAAAGATGATTATCGTCATTTTGAAATATACTTGACGCTATCATTCATTCCTGAAAACGAGTGTGATAATGAACTTCTTATCTCATTTAAAATGAATGGGATAAGACGCTAGTACTGTTCTACAAGTAGGAGAAAGTCTCAGGGGAATGAGACGCAGCGGTGTAATGCTGTAAATGAATGTTGATGTCATAAAGTCACACACATGGGTACACGCATCTCCTTTGGCTAACTCTCAAAGCACAAACGATAACACTGATACACACATACTTATATTACCCTATTTACAATTTTTTTGGTAGGTTATTTAGGATCTGAATGAGATGAAGGTGATAATGGCAGTGAAATGAGTCCGGGGTCCAACACCGTAAGTTACCCAGCATTTGCTCATATTGGGTTGAGGAAAACCCCGGAAAAAAACCTCAACCGGGAATCGAACCCGGGCCACCTGGTTTCGCGGCTAGACGTGCTAACCGTTACTCCACAGGCGTGGACTTTACAAAATTAGATCACGGTTAATCTCCTGGTCTTTTAATCCCTGCATACAGGAAATAACATATGTAGGAGAGCGCATGTTTTTTAAACTGACGTTATGACGGTGATATTATCTATCTACTTCGCTGCAGTAGATGACGCAATAGTGAGCACATTCCTTTCAAGGTTAATCTCCTGGTTGAAGAACAGTACGTTACGGGCGTAGATAAAATATATGTATAGGACTTATTTTGTTAAAAGAAAAATTACATTTCGTAATTTTAATTTACTTATTAGCAGTATAATTTGTACCAAAGCTTTCATTAAAAAACAAAACAATTAAAAAAGAAAATTTACAACCAGAAATTCATCCACTAGCAGGTAAAATAACAGCAATATTTAGCTAGGTTATAATATTCTCAGAACGAATTATCTAAAGAAGGATTTAAATGTTTTTCTTATCGTTGCGTTTCGATATAGTAGGCTACATCTTAATTTCCTGGAACGAATTAACGATGGCAATCAGAACTATATCGTAATCTTAATATTCAGCTGAGTAAATGTTATGTATTTTTCCATTCAGGAATATATTTATGACTAGGCGTACCCGTGCGCTCCGCTGCACCCGTTAGAAATAAATATAAAGTAATTACATAATTAAAATATGACGTTTGATCCAGGGAACATTCGTGTTTGATAGAAGGATAAATCGTTTAATATGTTACTTAATTTAAATTGCATCCAAATAATTAAAATGCGATCATTTTGGTCCAGAGACACTCATTTGGTACAATGACAATTCCTTTAACATGTTTCTTAATTTTTATTACATGCAACCATAGTTTAATGAAGATTGACATCATTTAGATTTAATGTGCATATTTTATTTTACTTGTTATAGGTTTCCATTGAATTATGGTAATAACTTAATTTTAACCCTTGTTTTCTACGTATTCAGTAAATGGCGCTTGGCCCACTATGGTTGTGAACCCTTCAAATAACTTAAATTATATTATATAATATTACATATTATATTATATTATATATTATATTATATTATATTATATTATATTATATTATATATTATATTATATTATATTATATCAGAAGTTACTGTAATAACATTATAGCATTATGTCCATCTAGAGAAACTACACTTTCCAATGGTGAAATAATAATTAATTATACAAATCGGTTAATTTAGCTTCCGATATTACTTCATACAAACACAGAAACATTCTCTGTAGGCTATCTTTCATAGCTTTCGATTGTTGCTGTCCAAGGCCTCTTATAGACGAAGTCATTTGTTTTTTAATTCATTACACGGCCTTAGATGGGAGTTATTTTAATTTTAAAACTCATTTATCTCATTAAATATCAGTCCTATCAAAATTTTTCAAAGAATAAAACTTATCGCAAATGATTTTTAAATAAACGTTTATCACGTAACATTTTTCACAAAAATCAATAATAAGCGAGATATTTCGATTTATTTAATTCAGGCCCCCTTATAACCCCCCTTTTAAATAATGTATTTTCAATGCCATATAGCCTAAAATCTAAGTTACAACGAACTTAATTTATATTCCAATTTTCATCGGAATCCGTTCATCCAATATCGCGTGAAAAGGTAACAAACATATAGACAGACAGACAGACAGACATACAAACAAAAATGTCAAAAAAGCGATTTTCGGTTTCAGGTTGGTTAATTATATATGTTAGGACCAATTATTTTTGGAAAATCGAAAATTACCAGAAAAAATTCGGCTACAGATTTATTATTAGTATAGATAATCACTTTCATGTGTTAAATGTAAACTAAGTTTGTAAATACCTAGTTGACTAGTTTCAGCTTAGTGGTAGTCATCTTCAGAGCTAGTCAACTATAGGTATTTACAAACTTAGTTTGCATTTAACACATGAAAGCGATTATCTTACATATTTTCCTAAGTGATAGACGTTAAAAGTATGGGCGAAAACGTAATACTGCGAACGCCAGTAGGGGAAGTTATCCCCATCCACATGAAATGTGCATTCGACACAACACTAGCCTATCACGTAGAGTGTGTGGTGAGCTTGTAGGGGAAAAGTGGAAAGGGGTCGTGGGCGGAGCTTAGCGTTCGCCGTATTACGTTTTTACCAAAGTATGTATTCAAAACGTATTTTTCCAATAGCATGTTGAATGATTGAAGACAGTTCATAACTTAACAGTTATTTCTTTAAAGTCTTTCAAGAAATATAATCTTATCTCGGAAAGAGATATGGAAATACATCTAAAGAAATTTTAAACCATGAAATCCTTATTGTATGACTGAAAATGTATTATTATATGACACAGTAAGACAATTATGTGTGCTTAGGCCACTAATGTTTGACAACATCTTCGTCAATCCAAAACACAGAAAGTACTTATGATTTTTAACTGTTCTTCGTAGAGCGAACTCAATCCTCACAGATTCAATCTTTTCCTTCAGTTTCAACAGATTTCACATCCTATACGGGAATAGTTGTACTGCTCATTCTCATATGTCATACAACAATTTTTATCATCAAAAGTCTTTTCATTGATCTTCCGGGACGTCTCCAACCCGTAGGATTATAATTTATCATTTTTAGAGGAATTCTGTTATTGTTCATTCGAGGAACATGGTTCATCCGATTGTTTTTGTAGTTCTGAATTCTTTCTTCAGATGATGTCACTTTTAATTCTTTTAAAATATCTTCTTTTTTTATGGTTTAAAAGTGCATAACCTGCTGTTTTCTGCATTGCTGACTGAAATCTATTTTTATCTTTTTGTTTCATCGTCCAGATTTCACTACCAGATAATACAGCTGGTAGAGCCAAAATATTGTCTATTTTTAACCTCTAAGATTTTTTACGAGATATCAGACTACAAGTTAAGAAGAATATCCTAAAGGTTATTGTTGAAAGTATCATGGTATACGGCGCTGAAGGACGGACGTTAACTGAAAGACAGAAGGAACGAATTAAAGCTTTAGAAATGGATGGCCTTCGGAGAAGCTTACGAATCTCCCGGGTTGAAAGAGTCCGGAATGAGACTATTAAAACAAGAATGAAAGTGCAGGACAACATTATAGATCGGCTAGAAACTCGATCGTTTCAATGGTATGGTCACATCCAGCGAATGCCCAAAAATTTAATAAATTGGTCTCCAGAAGGTGGTAGAAAAAATAACACCCTCGATTTACTTGGAGGTGAAATATTAAAAGGACCATGGAATTAGGGGATTGGACGGCAACATGTGGGAAGATAGAGCACAATGGAGAATGGGAGTACAAGTCAATCACTGATAAAAGTGGATAGGCCTATGCCTTTAAAATTAAAACTAAGATTTTTTTTTAATTACTGCCTTTAATGCGTTGTTCTGAATTGACACCACAGCACCTAAATTCTATGTTTCGTGTAAAACTTGCCACTGAATGCTCGGTTGATATTCTTTTTTTTCCTAACCGAATCAGTTTCTTAAATTTTCGCTACAACCTTATGAAAACGCACACTGCACGAGGTTAGTAACCGTCATGAGACTGCTGAAAAGCTTCATCTGTATTCGCAAGAATATTGTATAAGCACAGAGTAGGGTTTCAGAGATAAAAATACTTGTTATCGCAATCAGTGTATGATAAAACATCGTTCCAACGAGATAAAACTATATTATCAAACTCTCAAAACTTTTTATCTTATTGGAAGCTGTCGTTTTATTAAGTTCAATGTTAACACGAAACAGAAGTGAATCAGCTTTTTCCACTTTATTCAACCAACATGACGTACGCACATGTGTACTAGCCACTAGAAAATTAAAGTCAATGATTAAGTTCAAGTCTAACTCCTTCCAGTGTCGATCTCGAGTAAATCAGGAGTATCGATTCATCCTAAACTAATCGACTCATGTAACACATTGAATCAATGCGTGTTAAGATCTTCACTTTCTTGGCTAGACCATTCAAAGGGTTCGTAGTTTGATTCCCGTTATGGACGAATTTATCTGCATTCCATGGAATTGGTCGTTTGTCTTCCATCTAATGGACTATACTTGTCCTATGACGCCCCTGCGATGGACCTACTGTCCGTTACTCAGGAGAAGACGAGCGGAAAGAATGTGACCTTCTTGACTGTCGCTGTTGATTATTACTAACATCGCTCAGATAAGCATCCCAGTAGCCAGATTATTACTCGTGCAGGAAACATGAGTAAGAATGCGTATGGAAATTAAAGCTAAGTTGAACAGAAGGAGACCTAATGTTTCCGCTTACTACAGTACAAATATTGCACGTGTTGTCGTACGTTATCTGTTCACATCTCTTCCTCCTCAGTCCGCTCTCGTCTTCTCCTGAGTCACCGACTGTACATCGTGCTGACTTATAGTCAGGGAGACCCGTCATGTGAGAGAGTACAGAAAGGACAAAACACTTAAATTATAGCGGAGTACCACAAGAACTAGAATATGTTAATTCATAACGTGCACGTCTTCCGTACAGACTAGAGCACTACTTTGTGGAACTTACTGTACATTGAAAATGACAGATAAATGTACGAATATTTCGATAAGGATAATCTACTCACTTTACTTCATTATTGATTTAATACTCTGATAATTTATCAGTTCTTATCAGTCTACAATCATGACAAAAACAACGTTATTGCTGTTGTAACATGTTACATCATCCGTACCTAATGCAAGTGAAACCTGCTTTTTCACTTAATTTAATTTATTATATTCCTTCGGAATATGTATGGTAAAACTTTCCTGTGTTAAATTTCAACGTACCTCGTTTACATGTTTCGACCTATTTATGGGTCATCTTCAGAACTGGTCGTTGTTGGTCTTGGCGCCACTTGTTCTGTTTCCTGTGAGGGTGTGTTCCTGTGGTATAGTGTAGAGTCAAAGAGTGTGTGTGTTTTGAAGTTGAGTTGTGTGTTGAGAATTTCGTTGTGGTGTGTTTTTGTGTGTCTGTATATTTCATATTGTTCTAATGTGTTTAGTTTCTGGCTTTTTGGTTGGATGTGTAGTATTTCCATGTCTATGTTGATGTCTCTGTGAGTGTGGTTAGCGTTTGTGATGTGTTCTGCATATGTGGAGGTGTTTTGTAATTTCTTCAACATAGGACAGACAGGCAGATCGTTTCAAACACGTTACAAAGAACACATCACAGCCATAACAAAATTACTAACGTGTTTGAAACGATCTGCCTGTCTGTCCTATGTTGAAGAAATTACAAAACACCTCCACATATGCAGAACACATCACAAACGCTAACCACACTCACAGAGACATCAACATAGACATGGAAATACTACACATCCAACCAAAAAGCCAGAAACTAAACACATTAGAACAATATGAAATATACAGACACACAAAAACACACAACGAAATTCTCAACACACAACTCAACTTCAAAACACACACACTCTTTGACTCTACACTATACCACAGGAACACACCCTCACAGGAAACAGAACAAGTGGCGCCAAGACCAACAACAACCAGTTCTGAAGATTACCCATAAATAGGTCGAAACATGTAAACGAAGTACGTTGAAATTTAACACAGGAAAGTTTTACCATGCATATTCCGAAGTGATACAGTGTTAAAAGTTATGTAATCAAGATGTATTATATTCCACATATCTTTCATCAGAATTGTAGATTTGAGAAGTGGAAAAACTCAAAAGCTATTTTAAAATATATGATACAATACAAAGAAAGCAGATTAATTCAGTTTACAAGTACAAGCAATTCATCAGCTGAGTAGAAGGCATGGGTACAGAGAAATTTTGATATTTATGTTCTCAACCTATTCGCTTGCCCTTCAAAGCTTTAAGATAATTAGGCAGCGCATTGAAGACTATCATACAGAGTGTTCATATTGTTGGGGCACATTTCAAATGCATATTTATAGGCATGAAAGAAGCACATTTACGAGTATTAAGCATTGTGTGTAACTCAAATCAAAATGCAGGAGTTCAGCACTATGTTCATCGTTTTGAGTACCTCGTCCCGTAGATAGGCACCACCTTGACGAGAACATTCTTGTGCCTTCTTAGTCATAAATATATTTTATATTGACATCACTAAAAAGGCTACTTGCGACAAAGTTTTCAAAAATATTCAGTTCATATTTGCTGAAAAACTTGAAAATACTCATGGGAATAAAAATTAATTAGCTTTTTGAGCACAGTCTAAATAGAGAGTCACAATACATTTTTAGAAGTCATGAATTTGCCTTCACAACATATATTAATCTAAGTGCAATATGGAAATGCCCCGATGGAACTTAATATTAAAATTTCTTATAAATGCTAATTAAATCTTCTTTATCAACATTTAATTGACCTGTGAGAAGTTTCTGACCAATCTGACAGTAACTGTTGTTCAAGGAGCTTTTTTTATTAAAAAAATGCAGCAACAAGAAACAATAGACTCTTGGTCATTATGATTCCATCAATCAACAATAATAATATTACGTGGCGCAACAGTCCCAATAGAGTGAATGTAATTATATCAGTTTCTGATAGCTTCATTTCCCCCTATCAGCAGCACAGTCGGACGATGAGTCGATCGTACAGAGATAACGTGTGGTCGGCACAATGATTACCCTTCCCAGCCGTTGATGCTGGTTAGATATAACTAGGGAGCGGATTTTTATGTGCTAAAAATTTAAATATATTTATTTTTTGTGTTAAAAAGTACGAAAATATTTGCTAAAAATAAAAAAATATTTTTTTAAATATGAAAAAATACCTTACTTATCTTGAAAAAAAAAAAATGTTACTACGTACTCACCAACCACACTTGAGTGCTAGTAGTTGGCCGAGAATTGCAGTGAACAACAAAAGTCATCCCCAAATTCTCCATCACAAATGCATGCCGATTATCTCTAAACAACGAATTATACTGTGAAAACGATCTTTCCACATCACAGGACGTCAGACATGCACATTTAAAGAGAGGAATGTCACAAACTCAACACCGTCAATTTCACCTAAGGCACACCCTCCAATACTTGAGCAACTTTACACATCTTTTTATATCCACTGTTTTTCCCAAACACATTCTGGAATTTGTCCCTTAGTACTTGTACTTCTGAACCTGGTAGCGAGTCTAGTTTAATTTTCACGGCACGCACCTCCCTGTTTCAGACGACAGGTTTTTGGATGTTTCGAGTCTTTTTATAGTGCCACACAAAAAGCTTAGATTTGATAATAGGAAAGCCAAATCGTTTTTAAACAACCATCTTTCAGTAATCTTGAAGGATATCGATTGACGAAGCCCGATAACAAGGAATCACAACAAGATAATATATTGTCTTACTTGATAGACATGAGCGAGAGGTGAGAGATCTGTTTAAATTAAATAATGTTCATACGCGAGCTCTTATCTGTTGTGTTTCACAAACAAAGCGTGGAATGAAATTATCTTCAGCAACAATAAACATTCCTAATTACGTGTTGCAAGATCTCTCCTCCTTTGTCCACGTTAATTTATTCTCTAATAATAACATTGATATGCTGCCTAGCAGTTCTCAGAACTTGTGGCGATACTATTACAAAAATGGATCACGGATACACCAAACAGCGCTTAGAAACACGAAGCAACCAAGAATTCTTAAAAAAAAAGATAACGTACTTCTGAGTGATATAATTGATTTAGTGTTAAGATATTTAAAAGTTCTTGTAACAATTATTTAAGTAAAACAACACCAAGATTTATGTGTTTATAATAGATTTACTGAAAATATGTATTTACATAATTTTTTTTGTGAAAATATGTGTTTTTATGTAAAATAAAATTCGGGTTTTAAGCTTGAAACTTCATGTTCGGAATTTTTAACTTTGTTAATTGTGTTTTATCACACACAAAAAATATTTAATTACATAGGAATTCGCTCCTTAGATATAACATTTTACGCTATTCTGTGTAACTCCCCATTTTCCGATTACGTTGCTGTCATACACTAACCGAAATTCATGTGAAAATTTATTCCCACATGGAAGCTCGAACCAGCGCGCATTCCATACGTCAATTTAAACCATGACGCCTTAGGCTACGCAACTGCAGCACGGAATATCAATCTATAAAACTGCTAGAAAATTAATAAAACTAGTTATTTTTACGTTCTATGCGTTTCTAATTTTGAATGATGAACCTTTCTTTTTTTTCCCCTTCTACGTCAAACTACTATGTTTTGTTTCAGGCTATGGATCGGTGAAAATAACGAAAAAACCTAAAAAAAAAATGGAAATTTTGTTTTTAACTCCAAAAAATAAAATAATGTTCCAGTTTTCTAAATCTGTCCTTATTTTGGACCTATGATAATTTAAAGCCTCTCAGGACAAATTTAAAGGGACCAGCGCGTGCGTGGAGCTGCAGCCCTTTAAACTGACACTCAGCTGTCATTCTGACAGACTTTGTTCTTCATTCTAATAAATTTTACTTTACATTTAGTTCATATTTCGTGCTGTTATGTAGGAGAAAGATGTGTGTGATAGACCTCTATAGGTAGGAAGGATATCGATAATATATACAGTATATACATGCTGTATTCTGATACTAGTTTTTTACATTTTGTAACACTCAAAATGTTTGCAGTTTTTCTCCAATCTCACTGAAATTTTGCACAGAAATGCACTCATGTGAAGTAAACTGCCACGTGTATTTTCTTTTGCTATTGAAAGTATTCAAATCACCATGTGTTGAGGATGTGATACGTTTAAAAAAAATTGAAAAATTAACAAATAAAAGGGTAATTTTTTCCCAAAAAGTAATTGCAAAGATATGAAAAGCAATTGTCATATTTTACATACATATGTCAGGAATACATTAAACATGAATTTAAATAAAAATTATGTAAACTTTGAAAATTGGAACAATTGTAATCGAGTATTAAAAAAACATTAATTATAAGTAAACTGAATGGAATATCAAAGTGAAAATATGTGTGTTTCATGTCCACATTATAAGAAATATGTGATATAAGTTTCAGATTAATAATTGTTGTAAAAATGTAGAAGTTAGAAATTTCACAGTTCCATGCCTTAAGATTGTATTGTAGATGAAGTCTTATTATTATTATTATTATTTTTTTGTATAAAATTTTACAAAAAACTGTCTTGGTTGTCTAGGAAGTGACCTTTATTTTCGACACTGATAGTTTTACGATTGAATACTTGATATGGACACTCACTTGATGGTTTATGGGGTTCAGGACATCGTTATGGAGACCGACATTGTCGTAGCACGGATCAATTCGAGGTCACGTGCATGAAGTTGTTCGTATCTCTTTCGTTGTGCGATACCAGTTATTACTCCCGCCGAATGGTTAACAAGGTTACCAACACGCCATGATACAAATCTTCGCGAACGTCCACTTTTTGACCAGTCTGGTGGTTACTGTGTTAAAGTTAGAACCGACTAGGGCGATGGATTTTAAAGGCCGATAGAAATCTTAGCATGATTTCCTGCAGGAGGGAAGTAATACAGTGAGTCCTGTGTTATAGATTTACGATACAGAACTCTGTTCCTGATAGAGTGCTCCAGGCAAAATTTGTCTACCATTTCTCGCTCAGGTTGAATTTCGACGCTGAATAACTTGTTTAGCTGAAAGCATTGTTAAAATACTACAACCGCTACTAACTTCTACTACTACTACTATTACAACCGTAAATAAATCGGTACAAGACTTTGTACTTCCTTATAATAACGGGAATCTTTTGGACGAGGAAGATATAGCGATCACCTTGACTGGTGACAGATTGGTGATATGAAAGATTTATTAATAGTTTTTAATGACACTGGGGTTGTTGCTCTTCCTAATTCCGAAAGATCTTGAGGACTTTGTCCCCTGATGAGTGGAAAAGTTTTGTCTGCCAGCTTGTTTTATGTAACACGAATACGCACTAAAATCTCTTCATCTCTCTTGGGTTCAAAGTGACACACGTCCGTCAAAGTCCAGAGTTTATCGGTTGCATGCCCTGTTACTTCAATTAATTCTGTGAAATATTCTTCTACATCTACAGTGAATGAACACAATTTGATATCGCAGTTTATCTTCTCCACTGACACATTTGTAAACGTTCAGTTTTTATTGGCTAAGTGTGTACAGCGGCGTACGACGAAATAAAGTTTGGAGTAGATATCAGTGACATAAAAGGCCCTTGTACCATTAATTACTTATATATAGGGTGTAAGCGTGAATTTGTTACAAACGTTTAGGAATGCTAGAGGCGATATGTATGAACAATTTGCATGATATGATATGATATGATATGATATGATATGATATGATATGATATGATATGATATATTTGTCAGCCAACTTTACAATTCATAGTTATGATGAACCATCACATTTCTGCTTTTCGATTCACTATCCCTTTAATACATACCACCCTTTTCTATTAATACTGTATATTCATTTACCAAATATTTTCTGATTACTTCCTATTCTTCTGTTTTAAATGGATTGCTAACTATTCTTTCCTCTCTATCATATTCTATTCTCTCTTTCATACCTAGACTGTCTCCTTCCATTTCTCGCTTTGCTATTAAATATTGCATATTCCCTTCCTTAATAATTTATGTTACATTACTTATTTATTTATTTATTTATTTATTTATTTATTTTATTCTCCATTTTCAAATCTACTTACTCTTAATTATTATTTTCCACCTATTTTCTCCGAAATTATTTGCTTACATTTCTTTTTCCCTATTTTGCAACACATCACTTACTATTTCCCTATCATTCTGTCCTCTATTTATTTACATATTTAATTTTCTCTCTTCACTTCATTCCTAAATTTCCTCTTTTATTACCTATTTCCATAAATTTATTTCTATAAAACTTCTACAGTTATCGTACCCCTGATACTACTCCCAACCCACAACATTGAAAAACATGAAATATCTAATTCACTTAATTACACTTACAACTTCCCCTCTTCCACTTCACATTTGTTCAGACGTTCTTTCAATTTAATTTTCTTTTATTATTGTTTACATGTCTATCTTACTATGCTCTTATACTATCTTCTTCACTTAACACTTTCTTCTCTATTTCTATTCTATCACTATCAGAGTAAACTTTTCATATCAAGAGTACATGGGAAAAACAAGCAAAGCCACAATTCTCTGAAGGGTGATGTCATCATCTAATGCAACATATTACTGCTAAATTTTTATGCTGCTAATGAAAATGTAGGAAAGGATGACTGTATCAGGGTGATAATTATTCTTCTTTATCAGTTTTGATAAGAAAAACACACTAAAGTCTGCAGTAATATACTGAAATAGATGATGACATGGCCCGTAAGAGAATTGTGACTTTGATTGTTTTTCCCTTGTACTCTTCAATTATTTTTATCTTTTGTACCTCGAACATAGATTGTTCACGTCAAAATATATCATTTCAACTGATTTCGCGAGAATCAATAATTTTATATTCTTTTTGAAAACAGACCCGTTAACTTATAGGCAGAGTCGTGTTTTTATGGTGATAATTATCTTAAAATTCCGCGTATCATTTCTAAAATGTCGTTGTTTGGTGCCGAATAAAGGATCAAATTTTCGCAATAATGTCGCAATAAACTAGTATGTCTATCATGCGATAATAAGTCATCACATCTTATTTACCAAATTTGCTTGGAAGCGAAAATAAACGTAAATACATTACATAAATGTCACTAATTATATTATATAGGGGAGAGTTCCTTTCATCTACCACACGATGATAGTACCTGATTGACATGGTTACGTTTCTGTGATGTCGCATAGAGAAACGTAACCATGTCATTCAGGTACTACCATATGGTGGTAGATAAAAGAAACACACTGTTCGATACTACCCGATGTCCGATACTACCCGACTCTCCCCTATTTGTGTACATTATTATTATTATTATTATTATTGTTATTATTATTATTATTATTATTATTATTATTATTATTATTAGTCAGAATTCAATGTAAGATTATTATTTTGTAGAAGGACATTATGGATGGTAAGAGGTAGTAAAATATAATTAACACAATTTAATACTTTGACTCACTGTTAAATCTAACCAATGAAATGGAAGTTGCAATATTTTCCTATTTCACTGATGACCTCTTGTAACGATGTCATTATCTCCTAATTAAAATAGAAGGCCACATAATTCACCGCATGAGAAGACGCATTTATTTCGGTTTTTTGTCCCATGTTCACACCATCATTCCAGTTTGGGAACTAACTGTTAAAACTACCAAGCAGAATGAAAATGGTTTACAAAGATTTATTGCCTGGAGAATGGTACCGTAAAATTCTGTCTTTGTGATGAAATATGCGCAGTTGTTTGATGAAAGCGATGTTCCCAAGGGGTAGTCAAGCTATTAACTGATAGACAAAAGTACTATTGGTCAGTCTCAACGTACTTAAATAAGAGAAAGTATGTATCAAGTAAATTCTACGAAAAACTAGATTTAATTTGCTATTAAAATATAGAAAATAAAAAATACTTAATTGTTCTGTTTATCGCGAAAATTAAGACGTATACAAGAAAACGAAAAATTCGCCAAAATTCTAGTGAAAAATATTGTCATAGATGAATTATAATATTTAACACTAAACGTGTACATATCTCTAACCACAACAAAAAATAATTTTTCGCGTTTATCGCTAAATACCACAAGAACACAGCTCTGCTTATACGGAAAAATGACTATATGTGGTATATCTCATATGATTCATTCCCTATTTAATTTATGCTCTTACTGAATACGAACAAAATAAATAAATAGAATTGTTCACCAGAAACCTCTACACAAACAGAAAGATGGTATGTCAAAAATTACTTAATTGGTATCCAATATGCTAAATACATACTTGTGTATTTCTGGTGAAAACCTTGAAATTAATTTCTCACAGCACCGCACTGCTTCCTATCTGTACTCTTAATGTGACATAGTGTGAGAGTAATAGTCTATAGAAAGAATAGTTACTTTGTCCGAAGTCGTAACTTTTCTAGCCACAAATGCAGAGGGTGCGCATTACATTCTTACAGGGAAATTATTTTCTTAGATACATTGAGTGTGTGTCTTGTCACTTTTTTACAGGTTGTTTAAGTCACAACCTCGTGCAATGCTGACCACATGACGAGAGAGACCCAATAATTATCAATGTCTGATGTTGCTTCATAAGCTGAAGATAAGAACGGACCATGTCATATTCTCCAATATTTCAATGTGAATTATAATGAGAATAACGATTAGAGACCAGAATTTTCAGTACATAAAGTTAATATTCCAATTAGCTATAATTACAAACGAGCAATCAATACCCTCAATTTGGTATAACTAATTCGGGCAGTTGACTAAACAACAACAATTCCGCTTTGTTTTAAAATAGTAGCGATCTTTGTGTTCGCTGTGTAATTGACGAAATTTTGCGCCATTCACTACAATTGGCTAACGCTTCCGTGACTTAGACTTGTGGAATGGTTTTAGAGAGTGGTCGGATTTCATACGCATGTTCAAGTGAACGTCAATGCTGTGAACAAGACGGTTCTAACCTACATCACCTCCACTAGTGTATACTCGGTTCATTTTTAAGTTCTAGTACATAAAAATCCGGCCTCTGATAATGATAATCCTTTTCTGGACATTTAAAATGATATTCATTTGTTTGAAGTCGTAACTGTGTATTGTTTTGCAGATGTCATCATGAGTAATGTGTATGTCCTTTAGCTACGGCTTGTTGAAATGTGTGTTTTAGCTTATCTGTCCACAGTCCAGCTAACTACTTCAGCGAGCTATTCGCGATGAAATGGCGCTGGATGGATAATATATTGTTATACTATGGAATACTAACAATGTTTAAAACAAACCAACACGCCGCAGTGGCCTAAATGGTGGTGTGTCTGGTCATAACCTAGTGAAAACAGATATTTTCCTGGAAGGAGGAGAGAAGATGCATTTTCCTTTTATAGTGTTGTTGATATATTGTTTTTTTTTTTTTTTGCTTTTGTGTTCGTCTTGTGTTGTCTAAGCGTTGACCTTGAGTCATTCTCTCCACACAACGAGAGAGGCTCGCTATTTGTGAATGTCTAATGTTTGTTTCCAGTCCCCAGTTGTAAAGGAACTCCAATTCTTGAAAGAAATGGAGGAAAAAGAGAAGGAGAAGCAGAAGAATAATTTGAAGCAGGTAGTAATAGAGAAGTAGTAAGATGGAAATAAGAATGAAGCGTAAAAGAGAATAGTAAATAATGGACGATTAAGTATAAGCAAATGCAAGGTAATAAGTTGAAATATTAGGCAAATAATGGTATTGCTTGAATAGTGGAATATCAGATGGCGTTAATGTAAAAGTGTGGACGAAAGTACATTATATGGAAATAGAAATAGAAGAAACGGAAGACGTGAAAGAAATAAGAAGAATATACTCAAGTACGAAGTACAAAAATGGAGGGAAAGTTAAACAAAAATTAAAGAAATACTAGTAGACAAATAGAGGAAAACGTTGAAATACAAAATAGATAAGTTGCACAAGTATAACTTAAATAGATCTATACCAAAGGAAGAAGTTGAAGTGTAAAATAGAGAAGTTGCGGAAGCATCAAAGAGAGGTAGAAGTACAAAATATAGAAAGAAGTTGAAATATGTACAGTTAAGAAAGATTTAAAAAATGAACTTTGAAGGATTAGAAATATAGAGGAAGAAGTTGCAGAAGCGACAGTAAAAGGAAAATATAGGAAATAAAGGGAGAAGTTGAAAGGTATACAGTAGTGAAATAAATTAGAAATAGATATTGAAAGAATAGAAATACAAAAAAAGAAGTTGCAGAAGTGACAATGAGAGGAAAATGTAGAAAAGAAGTGGAAAAGTTGAAGGGCATACAGTAGAAGAAGAAATTAAGAATAGACGTTAAAGTGGAAATATGAAGGATGAAGTTGAAGCATAAAATGGAGAAGTTGCTAAAGTATCAAAGAGAGGAAGGGGTAGAAATTAAAGGAAAAGGTATACAATACAAGAAGAAGTTGAAATATACATAATAAATATATATGTTAAGAAGTATAAATATGAAGGAAGAATTTGCTGAAGTGTTAAAGAGAGAAAAATATAGAAATAAAAGAAGAAGTAGAAGCGTACCTACATAGCAGAGGAAAAAACTAAAAATAAATGTTCAAGAAATAGAAAAATTAAATGAAGTTCAAGTATAAAATAGTGGAAGAAATTATAAGAAGTTGGAAAAGAGAGAAAGGGAGGAGAAGTATAAATAATAGAAAGCAGATGAATAAATATAAAATGAAGAAGAATTAGAGGAAAAATGCAAAAGGAAAGACGAGGAACTGTTGAAGAATAATAAGTGGCAGTTATAACAGCAACCGATCAACTAGAAGATTAAGATGATAACATGCAAAGAATGTAAAAGGAGTGACAGCATATAAGAAAACAGGTGAATTCGAGGAGGAACTAACAAGGGAAACGTCACACCTACAAACTGTGGGTAAATCGTCACTTTTATTGCCCAAGAAGGAAAATATAGGAAAAGCGCCAATTAGACCAGAATTGCGAAAAATCCAAGTTAACTTAAATAGTGGAATTAATGTAGATTTGTAGAGCATTTCTAGGGGTAGAAAAATGAAAACAACAGAACCAAAAACACTAAAATAAATATGTAATCTATACACTACGTTGGTTATTATTACTATTACTATTATTATATTAGAAAATATTGAAGAAAACAGTATCCTACACCAACATAAAAATGATAAGAGAGATGATAAGATGATTTCAGTGATGGTAATGTTGAAGTTGATAAATACAAAATAATTATGAAGAAAATAAGAAACGAGATAGGACAGACGACGACAAATTATGATAAGAGTAAATGTAACAAATATGATGATGACGACAATAATTATAATGACGTTAAAGAACATAAACAGAATCAGTGACATGAAGATGATAATACATTATCATGAAATAAAGACAGAGCAGACAGATGATAAGAATGTTGTGGTAATTAAATTTATCAAGCTGCTAATATTGAAGGCAATTATAAAAATTATGACCTTGAAGGAGATTATGACAATATTTATACAGGAGAAGATTGAGTGATGAAGATGAAGATGATGGTGAAGAGACTGAATGCATAAAGAAGATAAATATAATGAATAGTGTGAGAGTGAAGAAAAGAAGAAGAAGAAGAAGAAGATGGTAATGATGATTAAAATGAGGATGGAGCAGATGGCAATATACAAATCGTTAAAATTATTTAAAAGGCCATAAATATAACAGAGTTTATGTAGATGATGAAGACTATGTTAATGGCAAATATTTTATTTTTAAGGCCATCAATTGAAAGAAAATACATCAAATCATACTGCCAAATAGAACGCCTAACATAAACACTTAGCCTAACAAATACAGTGAAAGTCGTAAAATCATAAGCGGACGGATAAAAAGAAGATCATGATAAAATATACCGGTTATAGTAAAATTTATAAAACAATAATGATGATAACAAGATCGAGAAAATGTAGTTAGAGATATCAATATAACAAAAATAAGTGTTACGATAAAATGATTCTGATAATGATTGAGAACTTAAAACATGTAAATATAACGATGGTAATGTTGAGCAATGAACTGTAACGAAGTGGTAGCGTTCATCAAAGTGTACCGAAGTTCGGATAGGGAAGAAACAGGAGGAAGAAGGAATGTAAATAAGAAGAGAAAGAAATAGTAGATAAAAGTGTACAAGAAGATAAATAAATTGATTAATGAAAAAGAAGAACAAGGTTCAATATTCCACAAATTCATCAAAATTAACCTAAAGAGGTATAAGGGATTACAATAAAGTCAAGGACTTTTAATTCTGGGTAAACATATTGAAAATTATGCAGCTCCAAGCGAGCTTCAGTTCATACCAATAAATACTTTCCAGGCACCTAAACCACAGGAGAGCAACTCTGCTAACACAGTAACAGAGACCAACCCCAACACAGGTACAGGTTCAAACACCAGCAGCAATTCCCAAAATCGTGCATCAACAACACCGCCACCAACATCAACAACACCAACATCAACATCACCAACACCAACATCAATAACACCAACACCACCAACAGCAACAACAATAACACCGGTTGAATCGACAAAACAAGCGCGTATTGTAAGTAACCGACCAGCATCAGAAAAAGAAATCGCTTCGACTTATTCTCGTTCTTTCTCTTTCTATATCTGTTATGTGTTTCTGGGCGTTTGTGTTAATTGTATTGTAGAATGTAACACAATTTGCTTTATGTTAATGATTTGATTGTCATAAATGTGTATTCATGTTTGCTTATTCTGCTGTTCTTAAGCTTCAGCATGTGTTATGATTTTCGTACCGGCAAATATTTGGAACTTAAAATGTCAATACAGTGTCAAATTACATGGCGCTATAATATAGATCTACGTCTAAAGAAAACCAGCTATTGTCTAGTTTCCGGGAGTAAAATCCTGCCTCATTCTAGTGCCGAAGTTATAGTTGAGCATGGAGGTAGATCTATCTCAGTGGTTTCCAAATTTTTTGAAGGCGCGACCATTTTTGGGCGAGACTTTTGTTTGCGACCCCCACTCACTACCGTACCGGTTCTTGAGATTCAAAAAATACATATCCCTGTAAAATTGCAAACAACTATAATTTTACACAAAATCGGTGGACAGCATTCAAAATACGATTTTAAGCAACATCTTTTTGGGCATTTTCCGGAAGAAACTCAAAAACAATTACGACAGTCACAGATCGATCCTGGACCCGTTTTTAGACAATTATTGCTTTCGACTGGCTGAAATTCCAAGAAATATGAGGAACAAGTTCATTGAAACAACTTATCTATCTACTGATGGAATGTTGAAACCAGACGTCTTTTTCGCAGAGCAGAGACCAGTTCTGAATCAAAAGAATAGGCCTACCTTGAGCCTGCAAAACATTCAATTTTCAATATCGTATTTATGCAAAATAAGTGTCTCGTCTATGATTGTCTTCAAAACAAAAGCGAGGAATCTCCTTAAACTTGAAAATGATACCACTGTCTGCATCGAATACTTCGTCCAGATTTGAGAAGCTACTTTCTGAAAAGTCATGATCTTTTTTTTTTTACTTTATATCTATTTAAACATTTTTTTATTTTTATGTTAAACGTTTTGTTTATGTTTCTAAACACAAACAATGTATTTATACATACAATAGTATTTGAACACAATTATTGTGTTATAGACCTTATCAATCACAGTCAATAAAAGTTACAGTTAAAAGATTCTTGTACGTCATAAAAATACTTACTAATTGGTTACCTAGAGATAACTGTTCTAAATTCACGACTGTTTGGAGTAAATCATCTCGCGATCCCCTTCATCTCTTAGACGACCCCCACTTAGGGAACCGTTGCATATCTTCATGCTTCCTTTGCGCCTTCTCTAGCATCTGCCTTTTCTTTTCTGAAGGCTATGAAACTACAGGCATGAACAGAATGCCGGTTAGTCAGTTGCGTGGTTTAAAACATCAACAAACACATCACGTCCTTTAATAAGTTACCAATTAACTGTAGTGAAAGATGCTACGTGTCTCCAGAAAACACAACACATAGTATTAAACTTTGTCAAATGTAATGAAAGAAGTCATATCACACTGCCGTAACGAACACATCGGATGAAAGATTACCGATTAAAACGGGAGATGTCAAAAAACAGTGCTGAACATACACGCCATCGATAATTTTGTTAAAATTAAATTACGTAAAATAATACTGTGGAACAGAAGGTTATACTGAATTTATTCAAATGGACAGTTTTTACCCAAAAGAGCAAATGCCCGTGCTTGGGGCAGTTCCAGTTGCATAATATAATACTAGAAGTTAAGTGATATAATTACAATTTTAAGTAAAAGTTGAGGAAAAAACATTAGTTGAAGAAAAGAATAGGAGAAATATCTGAACGAAGAAAGTTAAATACTGGACAGTTACAATTAAAAAATAGAGAGTACCGGTATTTAATTATCTTACTGAAAATAATATTATTAAGGTTACTTAATCCTGGATTTATTTTAATAAACCGTTTATATGATCTTGGTCCATAAAATGAAGAATAAATTTGCCCAGATTTTGTATTGTGTTTGATTCAAGAAAAAAGAGAAAGGTGACATATTTCGGTTAGTATTAAGACACGTTTCTTTGTCATCTTCATACTTACTACGATTTTTCTTAAAAACGTTCAATAGAATTAAATTTTAATTTTTTTAATATTACGAACGCAACAAATATTATGTATACAACTCTATTTTGATAATAAATCCTGACCTGAGTTATTTTGAGTTTAATAAAATAATTTAAGAGGAAAAGTAAGTGAATTATTTAATCTCCTTTTCTATTTTTATTTTTCTTAATTTCAGTATAGTATTTATTCATTCCATCTTGTATTCTGTTCTTGACTTATTTCTCTATTTTTATCTTCGTTATAATTATCCCTGTTTTGTAATATAATACAAAAATTCTGAACAAAAAAATAATCAAATGTTTTGAGCAATCAATAAGTTTTGACAAAGACATTCTAATTATTATTTTTTAAGAAAAGACCACGGAATAAGATGTGATTTAACAATTCCTCCCCGACCAATTATACCACATCTTCTAAGTATAGACTCAAATATTCCTAAATATATTATTAAAATATGAATTGCTAAATAATATCGGAGAATGATAAATTTACAAATAATTTTGGGAGGTGTTTTACATAAGTGAGCAACATGTTTACCTCATCCTATACAGTATATTGATCAATGGCAATACCTAAATATTTAACATATGTTTCTTCCAAACATGAACAATTACAATTTGTAGGGGAGATATAAGAGTTCAGGAATTATAATGCTAAACAAAACACGTCATTTACGTATTATTTTAATTTCTTGAATATTTCTTGCTACGAGCCTAAGGATGAGACTTGTTTAATTATTTTTATTAATGTAATTTTTTGTGACATAAACATGCCATTTCCGGATAGGAATAACATATGAGGCCATCTGATAAATACACATTCATAGTACAAAACTTTAAGAAGTTAAATAGAAAAAATTGTTGCTTTGGGTTCTAAAGACATATAACTTGCTTAGTTTTTCTATTAGCTTTTCTCTGCGAGTGTTCCAAGATAAATCTGAATTTATCTATATACCTAGAAATTTTGTGATTGATCTTGTTAGTTATAGAATCACTGAACGAAATATTAAATTTATTGTGTTACACATAGATTGTTATTTGACATGTAAAAATACTGTCTTATTGGTATTGAAATGAGTATATTTGTAGCTAGATTTATATGTGCATATTGAATTTACTTACTGTGTGGATTGTAGATTATTTATATGTTTAGTAGTAGTAGTAGTAGTTATTTATTTAACCTGATAGAGATAAGGCCGTCAGGCCTTCTCTGCCCCTCTACCAGGAGATTCCAACTACAATATCAACAATAAAATTACAATTAAGTTAGTATTAAATTTACAATTACAATTACAAATAATATTACAATTAGTATTAAATTTACAATTACAATAAAATCAAAGTACGAAAAGATTACCTGAATAATTAAAGCTAGATAATTTATCATAGAGAAACAAAGAATATTTTATATTTACTGAATTACAAATTAAATCTAGAATAACAAAATTACTGATGGTGAATAACATATCTTTTCATCTGCGAGTAGAATGATTTTCGCTTGTAGTGCATTTGGTGGAAGATCGATACTGACTGTAGAATAGATCCTTGAGGATATACCATGTCTTTTGATTCTACTGAATCTATTTGTACAATCTGTTCTCTGTTGCTTAAATGTTATACAAGCTAGATTGCTGCCGAACTTCTGATCCCCAATAATTTTTCCTAGCTTTTGGACTAGAATTCGTCGATCATATCAAATGCTTTCGTGAGATCTATGAAGAGTCCTATTGTTTCTTCTCTATTGTCTTTCGCATGCACTTCTATACAATAGTAAAGCATGTATGATTATCTTAACTTTTTGACTCACTTGCTAAAGCAGTATGTTTTTCTAAAATTAATTAATTCTATTCAACATAACTTTCCATAAATATTAAAGAATATATAATAGAGATATCGGTATGTAATTTTCTGCTTTATTTCTTTCACTTTTTTTACTGGTATGACTTTTATCTATGTAAATTAAGAAAAAATAATTTCAGTTCTTTTTGTTTTGTTTTGGGGCCATTCATATAAATTTTTTCTAGCAACTTACCATAGAGCTTTTCTTCTATTTTCAGCATGTATTATGAATAAATTAATCCTTTTTTTTTAGTATGTTGATGTATCGCATTTTGTTGTAGTGCAAGTAGTTCTACAGATTCCATGCAATTTTTTTCTGTTGCAAGATATCTCTCTGTACTCTCTTCTTTTTGTTAGTCAATTATGTATACATTTTTTGTTAATATATATTTGTTTCAAACTTTATATCGCAAATGCTGTATCTAAGACAGAATACTTGGTAATAAATTATGATACATATGAATTCTTCTAATTTTTATCAACATTAAGTTCATATTTAGAACATTATATCAAGATTATTTTTTAAAATAAATGGTTGAAATATTTTTTGGCAAACATACTGTTTAAATGGGGATTGAAGTTTTCAGGATGCGAGGTACATTAATATTTAATGTAACAGCATTATGTCATGAGAAACTGATATCAACAAAAATTTAATTATTTTGTGAAGGTGAAAAAATTCCTTTCTGTAGTTATAT
Organism: Periplaneta americana; assembly: GCA_025594305.2. Taxonomy (NCBI): domain Eukaryota; kingdom Metazoa; phylum Arthropoda; class Insecta; order Blattodea; family Blattidae; genus Periplaneta; species Periplaneta americana. Next base: position 128,556,950 of record JAJSOF020000013.1, on the reverse strand, counting down.
CATGGCTGAGAGAATGGCGTTTTCGACTAGCATGTCAATTAAATATACGATCTACGATCTTATATGACTAATAACTTATAGTGTCATGTAGAACACGTCGTTTAAATGTTCAAATTAGAACGCTAGACGGAAAACATCACCTACAGTAAAGTGTTAAGAGCTGAATGAAGATAATTCAAATCATAATATCAAGAAACAGAACATACAAGAAAATAACCAAGTTTAGTGAAACGCGTCAAAATACACTGCCAAGAAAATCGCCTAAGACTGGTCTATTGTAGCGAGACAGAACACAGTATCAATAACATTACTATTGCAGTCAATTGAATGGTATTAAATCACAGTGCCAAGATGTACGATGACACTGCCATACTTCACACGTCATCATGAAATTTACCATCTGTAGTTACAAGTACAAATCACATTCTTCATTAAAATAAATGTCATCTAAAAGGTATAAAACTGTAATGGCATATACGTAAAAATACATGTGTAATGTCATTGTTAAATTATGAGTCATCTTATAACGAACAAAAGATGTCGAATCATATTAGGCCTACTATATAAAACATGTTTTCTAAAAGATTAAATTATTCAAATCTGCTTTACAGGAGCTTTACCTGAAAGACTAGATTTGCATAATATATACGTCACTGTGTACGTTAACAGAAAACCACAATTCCAAGTCACACAGAGATTGTGTGCACTCGATGTGGGTCTCTGGCGTTTCGTCAGCCCACTTGAGTTGTGTGGTTATAAAGGGAAAAGTTGAGACGGTGTCGGGTGGAGTTCCCGGATAGCTCAGTTGGTAAGAGCGCTGGTACGTTCAACCAGAGGTCCCGGGATCGATACCGGCCCCGGAACAATTTTTTCCCTTGAAATTATTCAAATCTGCTTTACAGGGAGCTTTACCTCAAAGACTAGATTTGCATTAAAAATTGTATTTAATATCAAATTACACTTCCAGCATATAAAAAGTCTGAATTTTGAAGAAAATTTTGTTATCCTGACATACTGAATATATGTATATAGTCATATCGCACTACCACACAGAATATGTCATCTAAAAAGTTAAAACTCGGAACCGCACTGTCACATTAAACATGTTATCTAGATTACAAACCATTCTAAAAAGTATAAAATCACATTGGCACGCTGAACATGTCATTTACAGTAGGTTATAAATCATAGCGAAAGATGTAAAATCACATTGGCACGCTGAACATGTTATTTACAGTACATTATAAATCATAGTGAAAGATGTAAAATCAAATTGCCACGCTGAACATATTATTTACAGTAAATTACGAATCATAGTGAAAGATGTCAAATCAGATTGCCACGCTTATAAATTGTAGTGAAGGACGCAAAATCACATTGCCACACTGAATACATTATTTACAGTTCATTATAATTTAAATCATAGTGACATATGTAAAATCACATTGCCACACTGAATACGTTATTTACAGTTCATTATAATTTAAATCATAGTGAGATATGTAAAATCACACTGTCATACTGAACATGTTATTTACAGTAGTTTACAAATCAAAATTGAAAGACTTAAAATCACACTGCCACGCTTGCAAATTGTAGTGAAAGATGTGACATCACACTGCAATACTGAACATGTTATCTAGATTACAAATTATAGTGATAGGTTTAAAGTTGTAGTGAAGTATGTAAAATCACATCGTGTCACGCTAAACGTGTCATATAGGTTACAAATTATGGTGAAAAGTGTAAAGTCTGCTGAATACTTCATCTAACAATAAGTCACAATTTCTAGTGAAAGTTGTAAAATAACACCGTCACAATGAACATATACTCCAGTTTACAAATTGTAGTAACATATTATGTGAAATCATAATGCAAAACTGAAGCTCCTCAAATCACACTGTCAAATGCTACGGTACCTGAATTTACTAGTAGTATCGGCAGTATCATATCACAATACCAAACAGAATACTGTACAGCAGATTAAGATAAAGTAGTGTCCATTGTATTAAAAGGCTTAAAATTACACGTTTATGAACGTTCACAGACTGAATTTAAAGAGGCACCGAGTATTAATATAAAACAATTTTACACCTTGAGTGGTTACATAATAGTACATTATGCAACGAGCCTATAATGGTAGTAATTAAGACGCGAGTATGTTTGTTTATGAAACGAGCGCAAGCGAGTTTCATAATTTTCATACGAGCGTCTTAATTACCATTATAGGCAAGTTTCATACGACTTTTTATGCTCGACCATATTTCTAACTTGAAATTATTCATAAGTATTCATGTTATGGTTATCTAAGTGAGGAGCGGAACTGACCTTCTAAATTGTGAGATGTGCGCAGACGCGAAAGTATTGATTTTTCCGAGGAACGAATGTCATTGACCTTGATATAATGTAGAGAATAACATGAACATTAATCTCGATATAACCTGGAAATTGATTTAGAATTGAAAAACGAGATGACAAATTGAATTTATTTGAATATTATTTACAATTAACGCTAATTATTATAGTAACAGAACATAACCTTCTGCGACAGTATTGGATTTCCAGCCTCCGTGACTTTTTGCTAGTTGTCTTTCGATTGCATATCCGAGAATAATCGATACTTGCGGTTTTATAATGCTACAATGGTGATTTCTTATTGGCTGAACAACTGAACTATAATGAATAGTTGTACTTTAATGAGGTGCATAAAAGGACTACTACCAGGTGTATAATTACTACATTTCGGCATGGTCGAGCATAAAGTATTAGGTAAGTCATTTTCCCCACGAGATCGGCATATAAAAATGCTAGTAATGACATTTTGTTTTACTCCAAAAGGTGTAATAATTTATTCAAATTTGACTAAGAACTTATAAGAGGAAGGAGTGAGAAAGAAAGTTATTGTTGAGTTACGGTAGCGAAATTTCTTCAACAGGACAGAAAGTAAAACATGAAAACATCAATATAACCTGTGTCGAGAGACCGAACTCTAGTCATCTGGGTATTAAACCAGTTTTTCTGATATTCTGATGGTATGTTGCAGGTGCACAGGGTGCCGTGGTTGAGCATCTTGACGTCACCTTGCGTGTGGGCCATCATTATCACGCATGGAGCCAGCGTGTTCGGATACTTCACAGTGGTGAACCAGTTGCCCACATACATGAAACACATCCTGCACTTCAACATCAAGGAGGTAACCTAGCAAACTCAGAAAGCTCACCTGTTTACCATTAAGGAAACACTAATGTAAGATGATCAAGGAGAAAGGTATGCGAGTGTTTCATGCGTGCTTTTCCTTTTTGCATTCTCTGGATTCCTTGAGTCTGGATGCATATTTCAATTGATTTCTCAGACATCGTAGCAATCCTCTTCAACATCCATGCTTCTGGCAAAGACTTTACACGCTTTTTAGCTTGTTTGTAAAGGCATATAAGTCATTTTGATATACATATCTCATGAATTTCACTCTGTCTTTCTGCACACCTCTGCTTGGCTGCGAGGTAATATATAGAAGATGAATGAGACGTGATCCTGGTAAACTAGTCACATTACATTCGATTATGACTATGATCATGATGATTAGATAAAGAATTTTTGGCGTTAAGGGGATCATACGACGAAGTGACTTAATTTAAAAAATACTGATTTATGTGCAATGACACTTTAAATTTAATATTACAAAGTATCAGCTTTCAACTCTTCCTGCAAATGATCTTTTTAAATAGTTTTATAATTGTATGCAAGTCACACTTCGGTTACGTCGTCTTTTCTTAACGTATTCTTCTCCTTCAGAATTTTTCAAACTTTGGGTAGAAACTTGATTTCTTTTACCATGTATTTCCATAGTGATGCCCTTTCTATTAAATGTAAAATTATGAGAATTGGAAAAAGAAATCTGGCAGAAAAAATCGTAACCATAAAAAGATGTCAAATTTTTGACATTTTGGAAAAAAAACAGGGGGAAAGCATCATGAAGATAAAATAAAATAAAATATTTTAATGGACAGAGAAACCATTGAATAACAACCTATAAAAGTTTCAGCTCTGTATCTTCAATTTTTTAGGAGAAGAGTATATCAAAACATTGAACATTTAACATTTACAGGACAGGAGGTATTCGGTCCCCTTAAAATAAAAATAATTAATATGTTTATACTTCTACATCAAAGAATTATCATTAGCTACTTTTAAAATTGTTATAACTTTTCAGTAATTTACCACTTCGTCGCACTTTTTCGTAAATTGAATAAAAATTACATTTTATATAATTTTAATGCAACAAATATTTATGCACCAAACTGTGAACTAATAACACTCCCGCTCAGCGTTGTCGCGATTTTTCACGGAACAATTCATTTCTTATACTATTCGCTACCTCTGCGATGTCTAGTGGTGTGCCCAATAACTCTTTTGAACTGCATTTCGCCAATTTCCTTATTATTTTCCATCAATTTCGCAAGCTAAAATGCAATACGTCAAGGAAAGTAATAATGGATAATAAATAAGCAACATTTTCCGTCACGATGGATACATAACTTACCTAGTATAAATCAGGGATGCCTAACATGCGCTCCCTAGAGCGCAAACATTACCTTCCCTACTTCCTCCACCTCCTGTTCGTGACTCTGTTTTCATTCTGTTTAGTCAGTCTGCCTGCGTTCAGTTAATCTCTAAATAGATGAATGTTCAATAGTTTGTGTGTGGACTTATCAATCTTATCCTAATTTATGTTTAGAGTGGTGATTGTTTTTACAACATGAATTTATGTACTACCCGCCACTGAAGTAAGTCTGAGATTCGGAGCGATGCATGAACATCAATCGTGTCTGATTGTTTTTACAACATGAATTTATGTACTACCAGCCACTGAAGTAAGTCTGAGATTCGGAGCGATGCATGAACATCAATCGTGTCTGATTGTTTTTACAACATGAATTTATGTACTACCAGCCACTGAAGTAAGTCTGAGATTCGAAGCGATGCATGAACATCAATCGTGTCTGAAAGATTGAGAATGAAGTTGACGTCATAGTTTCCCCTTCAACTGACTTTGGCATGCTTGGTATAAATGCTACTTGATATGAGTTTTATAGTAATACCAGTAATATAATATTATGAAAGTAGTTTATAATGATATAGACCTACTTCATTGCATAAGTAAATGTTTACCGAACGAAGTGAGTACGACAACTTTTACGAATGCAATTAATTGTATAGCAGTATAAACGATTTTTAAATGTAATTTTTGTATGACGACATTGTTTTGCTATTTAGTCAACTCTCCGAAGACAGGTTTCAATCTCATAAATGACACCAATAAGGCATCACTCAAGAGGCAATTAAGCCAGTAGATAATGTGGTAGGATGGCCCGTTCTTTTGCCCGTCCATTGCTTACATCGCTGACTAGTAACATAATATAATATAATATAATATAATATAATATAATATAATATAATATAATATAATATAATATAATATAATATAATATAATATAATATAATATAATATATAATATTATTACACTAATCAAGCTTCAGATGACTACAAACAATATTGTTCTTCCTCCGATACATCTCATCAATCGAGATGTACTGTCTGATAATAGATGTACTGTACAGTAGTGGCAAAAATACCGGACCGAACTATGTAGCTGATTTCAGAGCCTTGTTCACTCCAGAGCACGATGGACAGGTAACTAAGGTTTTCGTGGTTCGAATCCTGCCTGGGAAGGAAACTTTTTTATTCCTTATTCAAATTTATTCCCAATACTTTTCGACTGCAGCAATATTTTACTATTTAATTAACGTATTATTCCCAGAACATGAATTTTACCAGCAATCGAAAAGTATTGGGAATAAATTTGAATAAGGAAAGAAAAAAGTTTCCTTCCCAGGAAGGATTCGAACCACGAAAGTCTTAGTTACCAGTCCATCGTGCTCTGGAGTGAACAAGGCTCTGAAATCAGCTACAAGGGTCAGTCCGGTTTATTTGCCACTACTGTGCATATCGGCCAGAAACTCAATCAGAGGTTATGACAATTTTATAAAACAATTAATACAGAAAGAACATAACAAATTGTAATGATGAGTAGTTTGAAATCATGGTCTATAAAGAATGAGTTGCTGTGGTAGCAGTAATATATTGAAATATTATTGCAAGGAAAACTGTTTAATAATATTAATTTTATGGCCCAGGTTACGCTTTAGTTGCCTTAGTAATGTCTCACGACACTGGTACAATAATTCGGTATTTTGTGCAGGATTATGACTAAAAATAAAGACTGTTTATAATGCTGCTGTACAAAAATAGTACCATTATGAAACTAGTTTATAAAGCAGTAACTGTATAACTCTGGAATTCTAGGTTTGACATTATTTTCCTCGAAGTCAATGAAGTCTTTGCTTCGAAATATCCAAATCTAAGCTTCGAAAATTTGAATTAACGTGCGAATTTTTAACACCTGTTTAAATAGGAATTGAACCAGGAATAAATATTTATTAATCCAATAATTTGGATTATCCAATTTCGAATTAATCAATTCCTACTGTATTTGCTGAAATTTAATTTTCGTCTAAAAATCTCTTCACATTCACATTATAACTTACATCATTGATAGTTGAACATATTTGTTACTGTATAATTTTTTATTATTATGAATTTACTTCGAAAGAGTTTCTGTCTCAAAATTACAATTTAAGATATCGTGTAAGGATTTTTTTTTATCGACAATAAGGAAGAAATATTCTTGTTATTTGATTCAGGTACAAGTGAACCCGCAACTAACAAGAGCAACATCTGACATCATGTTTCCTTCTCAACAGAGTTGGGTACAATTGCCACACTTGTCGACCTTGTAGCCGATGTTTATCCAACTTCAAGTTCAGAATTCGTGTTTTGATTGCGCATAATAGCCATCAGTACTACCGTGCACCTGGGAACCGCCCTGACGTCACAATCAATGTCAAGAGTTCACTTGTCAAGTCCAACATGGCTCGAAACAAACAAACAGCTTTCTTGATTGTAAAGTGACATAGCATATCTGAATAATCAAGTAAGGATGTCAATTCCTGACTTCATCGTGGTTGTTCTTCTTGACGTGTAAGATCTTTATTCAACCAAAAATATAGAAAAAATCGAAGGATTTTATGGAACGGAAATCACATTGACGTCGACTTCGACTTCGGTAGCCATGGAAATGCTTACGTCATATCCGATAAACTCAAAAATGTGATCGAGTTCATTTCGCATAGTAGGCCTACATAAGCTACTTAGAACAGTTTATTATAATCCATTGAAGATTGCAATATATTAAAAGAAATAATGTTATTCAATTGTGCTTTTATATGGACGAGAACAGACGAGTGCACATTACATGCATAACTATTATAAAGTTCGCACTGTTGGCTAGTCGTCGTTGTGTCGCTATCCAACCATCGATTGAATAAGTGTCGGGAAATCGAGCCGCTCCCGGCCTAATGTGTATATTTTGGACGACTGTACAGATGTGTGCAAATTATTAGACTCAAACGATAACATATATGATTCAAGTAACATTTGTTCTACAAAACTCATTTATTACACACTGTTTGCAACAATTAATATTTCATTTTGAATTTTGCGTACACTACTTTTAACACTTGATTATAAGTAGGCCTAATTGATTAACTAGCGAAACTTACTCGAGTTAACATCTACATCTACATCTACATACACTGATCACATAACCAATGCTAACCATACGTACAATAACATAAATGCAGATATGGAAATCCTACACATACAAGAACCAAAAACTCAACACACTAGAACAATATGAAATATACAAACACACTAAAACATACCCTGAACAAATTCTCAACATACAGATCAATTTCAGTACACACACACTTTTTTACTCCCCTTTTCAACACTTTTCAACAATCAAATGCATCCACACAACAGGCAGAGAAGTTCGAGATGTCGCCGAGATCTAGTAGGCTCTGAGGATGGTGTAATGAAGCACCGAAACAGCTGTGAGCCGCACAGACTTACATAATTAACACGAGTAAGTTCGCTAGTTAATAAATTACTTACAATTAATATTTAGTATGAAATTCTTCGTTTTTTATCATCAATTTTATGAGATTTGGCATGCTGTTCATGAGATTTTCACATTGTTTCTTGATGTCTTCATCCCTGTGCCATATTTGTACAAGTGCTTCAATGAGGTCCACCTTGGTGGTAATCGTAGTCTCTCTCTCTCTCTCCCTCTCCCCCCCTTTCCCTCTCCCCTCCCCCTCCCCCTTTCCCTCTCCCTCCCCCTGTCTGTACATTTTTTTTTTATTTTAGTAAGTTATTTTACGACGCTTTATCAACAGCTTATGTTATTTAGCGTCTGAATGAGATGAAGGTGATAATGCCGATGAAATGAGTCCGGGGTCCAGCACCGAAAGTTACCCAGCATTTGCTCATCTTGGGTTGAGGGAAAACCCCGGAAAAAAACCTCAACCAAGTAACTTGCCCCGACCGGGAATCGAACCCGGGCCACCTGGTTTCGCGGCCAGACGCGCTGACCGTTACTCCACAGGTGTGGACCTGTCTGTACATATTTCGAAGAGCATATTTCATAATTTTTCTTTGTAGCGAAAATTGTTTTCTGGTTTTCTGGACTTCAGGAAAACATATAACTCATTAATTCTATCGTGTTACCAGATTATAAATGTTGTCCCCTCACTTCTATTGATGTAGAAAGAACTTTTCCTACGCACAAGTTATTTTACGTACAGGCGAACCAAGTTGGATCCTGAAAACATGGAAAAGAGTATTGTGCCACAAAGTGTCATACAGTCATGAAAAAAAAAAAAATCGTCTGTATCAATTTGATTTTAATTAAATTAGAAATGCCAATAAGACAATAACTAAGGAATTAAAGTGACTGTGGTTTCCGTTAAACCCAATTAGTTTAATATTTCCCATTATACATGACTATTGTTTTGTGTTTGGTGGGCTATTGTAGTAAAGTACCTTGCCGGTTCTTCAGATTTTAGTGCACATTTGCATGCATATCTTACAGTTTTTAGTGAACATAATTCTCAACACTTGTTCCGATGTTACAGAACGGCCTGTTATCCAGCTTACCCTACCTCGGCAAGTATGTCTTCGCCGTGCTCACCAGTGCTCTCGCGGACTACATGCTGCGAAACAATAAGTTCTCTCGCACCGTCACTCGAAAGATCTTCACTGCTTTCGGTAAGTTTTAATTTGCAAATTCCTTTTCTTAGAAAATCGATATCAGAAATGTTAGGCTATAATCTCTCTATATTTTTACTCATTGCACAACAATTGAATTTTTTTTTATTTACGTTTAAGATTATATTTATGTTTAGAATTTATTTGGTTGAACTGAAATTAAAAAAGCAAAAGAAATAAAAATATACAGAAGTGAAACAATATTTCGATGTTCGCAAATATGAAGGTAATGTTTTGTTTTCTGGATTTTACTCAAAAAAGCATTTATTTTGTAATCTCAAAAATTAAGGTTTATGACTTCACTTGAAAATTTTACGTATAAGACGCACGCAATTTATTTTCACAAATTGACATAAAGTAGCTCTTCATATTATATTCTTATTAGTATAATATAGAGTGACCTATATAAACCTTTACCATTTCAATCAGTTATAACTCCAGGAAAAAAAAGAGCAAACCCTCAAATTCACTTCTCAATCATACATTAATTGTGGCAGAATCATACTTATTACGACAGAATTGTTGTCTTCCTTAGAACCTGACGCATATCAAATTCTCTTCAAAATGCCCTTTGCATTTTAACTAAGAAATCTATAATTCTGCAAGTTTTAACAAATAAACATGTTGCACAAGAGAATATCGGCGTATAGGGAATTACAAGTATGGACACTTCGCATCTATACCTTTGATGTAGCAGGATTGATTACAATGACCTTCAAACCAGTTTGAGCGTGAGATTTCTGCTTTTTCCCCTAGAGTGGCGCTGACAACATACCAGCTAGCAGTCGACACAGCGGAATATAACAGACATACAATTAATACGTTTAGGTACATTATGTACTCAAAATAAATTGGACCAATGAAATAATAAATCCGTCATTATCTGTAATGTCTGGACCAGTTTTGCAAACTCAATTCTTAAAAATCCGCTGTGAAGCCGTGCAGAAACCGGGCTATATTGTCAATGTAACATTATATAATTTTGCCGCTGTGAGTGCTAAAAATACCCGCTAAACCCCTATATCAGCAATACAAATTTAATAAATTTTATCCGCTAAACTAACGCCGAAAAACGCTAGATCTAGCGGGAAAACCGCTGAATTCGCAACACTGGTCTGGACTCTAGAGTTCTTTTGCAATGAGAGTTGAGACGTTGACCCCATCAATAATTAAAATATGTAATAATTTGATAGCGCTGAAACTGGAAAAACAAAACTCCTATGAGAAGTAAAACCATATGTCTATATATTGTGTACAAATAACAAACGAATTTGATCCATAATTTTATAATGTATTATATTATTTTATAATATAATTTATTATATATAAAACATAAAACATTATTATTCCAACTAGTTTATCACTGAGAAATAAGGAAAAGCTGTTAACTTGAATTTATTTGGAGCAAATCCGTTACTGGATTATGCAACAAGGAAGGAGATGTTTGCATCCTGTGTCTCAATTCTTATATTCAATTATTATCGAGGAACTCTAGCGTGTGCTTGATTACATTAAGCTCTAGCGCTTGCAAATGGAACTAAACGCTGCGCACAGAAAAACAAAACAGAAAAATTCGCTCAGTGTCCATTCTACAATAATCCCCTATTCTCTGAGAATATTACATGTTTGCTAACTTCACTACGTACACTTTTCAACAATAGACGATAATGGACAATTGACTGTCGTATTATTTCAGCCGTGACCACCTATATCGATTCTCACACAGCCATTACGATAATAAAGTCAAATTTCAAGTTCACACTGAAGGAAATTATAACTGATTAAATTGATAAAGATTTATATAGATCAGTCCGTATTATTTCTATGTACAGAGTGATTCAGAAACAATTGTAAATATTTTAAGGATTATATGAGTAATATTATGATCTATTCCGAGTAAAAAAGTGCATATAATAGTTATTTATGGTACTTGTGGGGTAAGTGCATCTTTATTGCACGAGTGGAAAGATTTAAGCACGAGGCGTCAGCCGAGTGCTTAAATTACACGAGTGCAATAAAGATCACGCTCACAAGTACCATACGTAATTTTATCCATGACCATAACGAAAAATTATGTTTTATAAAAGAAAATATGTTGAAAATAAGTCCTCATGTAATCACATACCATGGCATGGATTTTAGAATCAATACGTTACTAGGTAGGTCATGATGTAGGAGGCCATGATTAGTAAAGAATGGTATCTAAGGCGTTGGATAAATAACAAATTATAATTAATTATATAATTTTAATATATATTTTTTCACTTTAAACGTGTATTTTCGTCCTTTTGAAGTTTCAGGGATTATTTAGAAGTGTTCACGGAACTAATGTGATTAAAATAATTTCACATTTTACTTCTGTAAACTTAAGAGGAATATTAAAACTTAATCATCGTGTCTGTTTAGCTCAGTTGGCTAACGCGTGTTGTTTTTAAATTTAAAATCCTATAAACCCAACTTCGTAGGTTCAAGTCTCCTCGCATCCCAAAAGGTAAATTATTACAAAATTTTAAAAAGATCCATATTAGATATGGATGTAATGTACAAATTACGACGTAGCAGATAGAGAAAAGAGAAGGAGATTGAGTGTGTGTATATTTAAGAAATGATAATAAAGAAGTAGAGGTAGTGACATCTAGTAACTAATATATTAACTTCTTGAGTAATAGTTCAATGGAAAAGTATACGTGTGTACCCGGGTACTAGGAAAATACTAATGAACTGTGAGATAAAGTTCAAACTGTGAGGTAAAGTCTTTATCTCACTAGTGAAATAAAGTAATGTTGAATAAAAGCCCACTTTACAAACGCAAAAGTATTTAGTAAAGGCATGTTTTTCGTTATGGTCATGAATAAATATATTTATCCAATTTTCAATGAATGTGAAGATACAGCTATTCCTTTTCACTTTTACCAAGCTATTTGCTTTTACAAACTCGTTTATTTCCCTGTTCACCTTGATCATTTAGCTTTATTTTCTGTTGATAATATGCAATCATCTGCTGCTTCCTCGATTGTTAGCTTCCATTTGCAACGCTATTATCAGCGTATCATCATGACTTTAAGGGATTCAGTTGATAGCAACTGGGTGTATTGTACAATTTGGTTACTGCAGTTGACAGTTGCTGATTGAATGTAAAAATGGCTTGTTCACAACCTAAAAATGGTATCGAATTTGCAGTCGCTACATTCAAAGTTGCTCTGGCGCGAACAGACATGCATCTTCAACCCAGTTAAGTTGCAGCTGTAACTCACTTTCGATTCAGTTGGGGTTGAGAATTAATTTTGTGGGAAATCTCCTTTATACATTTGCATGCATGATGAGTTCGTTCATTTTAGAGATTTGTTCACTTTATTAGTACATAAGAAATAAGCCTATATTGAAAGGATCACTCTGTTCACTCTTTTACTCCTCATCCTAAGTGTACTGGTCCAAATGTTATAGATAGTGTGACGTAACTTACCGTTGCTAAGCAATAGCGCGACGTAAGTCGTTGCTTCGCTAAGTAATACCCTAGAGGCCTAGATCATAGTATATACCCAGATTGCTCGGCCTTATAAGCTTTGGCGGTAACAACTTTTGTCAGGGTTACATGTTGCCATCTAGTAGTAATACAGGGACATCATTTTATTTTTACTAACATTTTTAATATTAGCTTGCCTATACCTCTGACTCAACGCCGTTTGCTACCCCTTCCACGACTGGAGTTCGATGATACTGGCGTAATATACAGTACAAACAAATCACTTTACTAGGTATAGGAGGGAAGAAAAGTAGTTCATCCATTTACGTAAACTAGGAAATATTGCGCTTTTGAGTTTGATAATTTTCATTTGGTTTTTGTTTAATCAAAATACAGTACAGTATTAACAATGAGTGTTTTTACTCACGAACTGAGCTGTCCATGTGGACGTATTCATTATGCAGTATATATTATACTGCCTACAGCACATTAGCGTACAATATAGAGAATGAAGTTAAATTGAAAAATAATCATAATATGGATATTTAAACACATTTTTGAAAATGGTGGCCGTTCATTTCGATACAGGCTTCAGTTCTAATGTGCATATTATCGCACTATAGACTATCGTACCTAATCCCAATTACCAGTTTCGTTCTTCGTGCTAGTAACTCATGTTGAAATAATTCTACCTACTCTATAAAAGAGTACCTTACGTTCTGTAAATTCAGTCTTCACTTCTGCCCGATCCGAAAAGATAAAATTACTCAGACATACTATCTACTGTCAGTCCAAGTGGTTATGTCGTAGGGTCGTATAAATGGAGGTAATTACGTGACAGTTAATTACTTAACGAGGCCCTTTTATTTAAGTTATTTTAAACAGTTGTATGATATTACGTAGACGTCCAATTCCTAACAGAAATTAATGTTTTCAGAAGAGAGCTAAGACAGCCCAGCCACTAGCTGGCGAATAAAACTGGTGGAGGAAACCGGTATACGACGTAGGCAAATGGACGACAGTACCTGTGCGAAAATGATTCAATATTGAAAGCTCTTTCGTCACTGGAAAACGCGAACATATTTTTGGAACGTACTGTTTACTATGACCGTAAGGCTACTATATGCGTTCTTGGATCTGTGTGGAAGGGGTGGGAGTGAAGTACATTAAAAACTCAGGTACAATAAAAATTGAAGTAAAAATAAATTGATGTCCCTGTATAAGGAGTCACGTCATAATTCCCATTTGAATTACATTAGCGACTGTGCTGCCATCTCGTGTTTGTTTACGGAGGACGGGTGGCGATCCTGGCGGTTGTTCTCTTCAAAGTGCTACTGATTTTAACATAGAGATGAAGAATCTGTTATATATGTGGTCTGGGATAATACTGTGTCGTAACTATTTGTCGTCGCTAAGCAAGTGACATCAGATGTCGAAACATGATCCTCAAAAATAAACGTCTCACTTTAAAACTGCCTACTACGAAATCTCACAGAATAAGAATGTGTTTCCGTTCTGTGCAGGTGTCCGCTATTTGCAGTTTATAGATATACGAAACAATTAACCGCATGTATTCGATAGAAAATGAATTGCTCTCTGTGTTTCTAAGAGAACTTTGTGTTGTGCTGGCAGCTCTGGTGGTGCCCAGCATCACTATGATCGGGCAAGTGTTCCTGGGCTGTGATCGAGCGGCCTCCGTCACCTTCTTCACTGTGGCGTTGACTGTGAACGGGGCCGTGTGTGGCGGCTACCTGGGCAATGGTCTCGACATCGCTCCCAACTTCTCAGGTAATATTAAAACCAAAATAAATTAATTGATTAACTTGCGGACTTACTCGTGTTAATTATGTAAGTTTGTGCGGCTTACAGCTGTTTCGGTGCTTCACAAACCATCCTCAGAGCCTACTAGATCTCGGCGTCATCCCGAACTTCTCTGCCTGTTATGTGGGTGCGTTTGATTGTTGAAAGGTGTTGAAAAGTGGAGTCAAATAGTATGTGTGTGTATTGACTCCACTTTTCAACAAATTTCAACAATCAAACGCACCCACATAACAGGCAGAGAAGTTCGAGATGACGCCGAGATCTAGTAGGCTCTGAGGATGGTGTGTGAAGCACCGAAACAGCTGTAAGCCGCACAAACTTTCATAATTAACACGAGTAAGGCCGCAAGTTAATCAGTTAATTATATTCAAGTGTTAAAAGTAGTGTACGCAAGATTCAAAATGGACCAAAATAAATATTTTTATTCCTATTTCAAGTTTACTTTCTTGGTTGATTGCTAATGCAATCTTTTTCTACAAGATCTGATCGCTTTCGAAATGAAGATATCAGAGAGGAACTACATATCTTTAGCATGAATGGAAGAATAAAGGAACATAGAGATAGATGGTTCCAACATATAAATAGAATGGAGGACACCAGACTACCAAAACTCTTATTAAATTACAAAGCGACTGGAAGAAGAGACGTAGGACGACCTAAGGGACGATGGAGGGATAAACTGTGAAGCCGGAACAGGCAATATTGCCTACTCCGTGTAGTGAAGATGATGATGATAATGACAATTTAGACTTTTCTACCATTATTTTGAAATACAGAATATATATATATATATATATATATATATATATATATATATATATATACACACATATACATATACATATACAGATGTAAAGCTTTACTAGGTTGCATATCTTGACTTAGAACTGCTTGTTCTCCTAGTATTTCCCTTGTTCTCCTTTTCTTCCCCTTCTTCTCTTTCTGTTTATTTTGTACTCCTTGACTTCTCCTTGTTCGCATCGTATTTCCCTTATTATCCTTTTATTTCCCTTCTCCTCTTTGCTTTCGCCTTGTTCTCCTTGTACTCCTTCACCTTGTCTTTCCTTTATTCTCCTTGTATTTCCATTGTTCCATTTGTACTCCCTTTGTTCTCCTTGTCTTTCCCTAGTTGTTTTTGTCGTCTAATTATTGTCCTTGTATTCCTCTTGTTGTTCTTGTATTCGTCTTGTTCTCCTTGTAATCCCCTTATCTCCTATAATTCCATTTTTTTCCTTGAATTTCAGTTTTTCTCCTTGTCATCTCCTCGTTCTCGTTTTATTCCCAGTTCTTCTTGTATTCCCCTTGTTCTCCTTGTTTTCACCATTTCTCCTTGCATTCCCATTCGTTACCCTTTTTCTCCCCCTTGTCATATTGTCCTTGTTCTCCACGTTTTCCCTTATTCTCCGCAGTTATCAAATCTGAACGAACGAAGTGTCATTTCCTTTAGATGCAATGGACATGGAATTAGAAGATGAAGATGTTGATGTGGAAGTAGGAAGTAGGATTTCGCACTTTATTTAGTTCTTCATTGTTACATTAATGGATTCATGCTAATCGATTTACGGGAAACAGTTGGCGACACTGACTGAACAAAAAGAACGACTATGGTATAAATTATTTGTGATAAATCGAGTTGCGAAGTATGACTGTGATTGGTTGGAATTCAAAATTTCATTGCACTTCATTGGTCGAAAATGGAATGACGGCATATAAACGAAATAGTCGTAATCATTTAATTCTGTTTTTTTTGTAAGATGTTAACAAACGTTGTCAAAGGTAAAAAAGGGACAGTGACAGCTTAATAATAATATGCAAGCACCATGATTTACTTTCCATTCAACTATGGCATTTATTAACTCAGTATAATGTAGTTAGAAACTGAAGCTAAGAACGTTTTCAACTGATGTCAGTCAAAAAGCTCAATTATATTTTACCACATACTATGAAATCGGTTACAAAAATTGATCATGATCATTTTCTGTTTCAGGCACGATCTTTGGCATGGCTAACACTCTGTCCTCACTTGGTGGTTTCTTATCTTCCGTCATGGTGGGCACTTTGACTCAAGATAATGTGAGTACAAATGTCATCAGAGTTATCGTAGTGATAGTGTATCAATTCTACCACAAGTTTACTCACTAACTGACTCACTCAATTACTTACAAATTCAAATATCACGAAATTATTTTGTCTCTGACTCACTCATTTCATCACAAAGATATAGACTCAGTCATTCACTCATTGAATCACACTACCATAACGTCCCTCATTCACTCACAAAGTCACATTCGCTCGAAATTTTTGTCACTCACTCACTCACTCACTCACTCACTCACTCACTCACTCACTCACTCACTCCTTTCATAAGCAGACATTTTCACAAACGCACTCAGTCAACGAACTCATTAGCTCACACTCTATTACATTCTCGAACTCGTTCAATAACTCACTCACTCAAACTCACGGGTTTATTCTTTCACTGACTCACTAATTCAGTCACAAACCCTCTGATTCCCACAAGCTCATTTTTCACCTACAAACCCACGTTCTCACAATTTCGTTCATTCAGTGGTCCACTCGTTCACTCATAAACACACTTACTGACTCAATCATTCATAAACTCACTTTCTAACAAGCTCGCTCATTCATATAAAATTCACACTTTCACAAACTCACTCTTTCACTGACGTACTCATTCAGTCACAAAGTTTCTCGCTTTCAGATTAATTTATTCACTCGAGTCATTCACTCAAAAACTTCCACACTCACGAATTTAATTTTTCACAAATCCATTCATTCAACCACAAAACACTGACTCAATCATCCAACCACAAACTCACTGACTTACAATTACTCATCCTTCAACTTACAATTCCAAGACCTCACTCATTCATCCATAAACTCAAATCCCCATTCATCCACAAATTCAGGTATTCATAGGTTCATTCAATCGCAAACTCATTCACTCACTTGTTCTTAACCTCACACTTTCAATCGTTCACTCATTCACCACCTCATTCATCCATAAATACTCACTGAGCCAATCACTCATTCACTGCCTGACTGACGCGTACACACTCACTCATTCATCCAGTCACACATTCACTCAGTCACTCAATCACTCACTCTGTCACTCATTTAAACACTCACACAGTCACTCACTGACTCACTTAATCACTTATTGACTCAATCATTTACTCACTCAGTCATCAATCATTCACTCAGTCATTCACTGACTAAATCATTCACTCATTCACTACTAAATCACTCACTCAATAACTCAATCACTCAATCACTCACCAGGCATTCAGTAAATCATTAATTCATCTATAGACCTGTAATCTCATATTCTCATGTTACTCACTCACTTACAAACTAGAACTTTTTAGACTCACTTATTTCATCCATAAGCTTACACTTTCAGGAACTTTCTCACTCACTTGCTTTTTACTTACAAACTAAAACAGTGATAAAATTACTCATCTCGGAAATAGTGTACTCATGTAACAACACACGCATAAAATGAAACATTCGTCAAATTATTCAACCACTCCCTCACATATTCATTCACTCATTTATTCACAAACTACTACTGGAAATTAAGTAAATACATCTTGCGCTCTATGGTTTGAATAGGAGCATTAATTGACGAGATGTTGAAGTGACCCGAACATTCAATACTTAAATTATGGGAATATATGAGAATATATTCGAGCTGCAGAAAACAATGTATTATCAATGGCGAGTCCTCGGCCTCACTGCATTTCACCCCCTTTGGTCTGATTACCTGGTTGGGTTTTTTCCTAGGTTTTGCCCGACCATAAGGCGAATGTCAGATAATCTTTTGGCGAATCCTCGGGCCTCACCTCATGTCACTACATCTCGCCAGAATATTGAAAAAAATTGTAAAATATTGTAAAAATTGTAATTGTAATTAGAATCTTGTAAAATTTTGACTTGTTCCACATCTTAAAGCTTCATTGCTAATGTAAGACCTATGGTATATAATGAATGAAATAAAAAAAATAAAATCAACATGATTGTGTTGATACAGCATGAGAAAGATTGTTAGTGTGCTTGACTGCATTTCCAGATCGAAAAATTTCTGTTATCGACAGACAATTGCAGAAGTGCAATGTTATATCATCAAAATCTAACAAGTGGTTGTGCTTGCAGCAAACGTACACGCAGTGGCGTAAGGTGTTCGGCATCATCGCAGGCACGTACGCGGGGGGTGCCCTCATGTACACCGTGTTCGGCACGGGCGAGCTGCAGCCCTGGAACAAGGTGGACGACAACATCGAAGACAAGGACAGCAAGGAGAAGATCCCCTTGCGCGGTGACAAGGCGTGAGCGTCTAGCTCACTCCCTCATGTGCCATACCGCACGTGTTCATCGTTAAGGAGTATTCGTTGTCACAGTCAACGAGTTCTGTGAACAGTTTCACGTATAAAGGTCGTATGAGTTGCCATGGCCACCGAAATCGTGAACAGTTTTGCGTGTCCATGGCTACTAAATTCCGTAAACAATTTTACGTGTCCATGTTACCAAGTTCCGTTATGATGGTCACCAGTTCCGTAATCCCTTTCACGTGGCCGTGATTGCCAGATTCCGTTGTCATAGTCACTAGGCACCGTTGCTGTGGTCACCGAGTTCCGTTGTCGTGGTCATCGAGCTTCGTCGTGGTTACCAAATTCAGTAATCTTCACTGTTTCACTACCAAGAGGAGTTCATGATGCTGCTGTCTCTATTATCATAATCAAATTCTGCAAACACTTGATGTGACTATCTCATTCTATGAGCAAATGTACGCTTTCATTGTTATTGAAGTCTTATAGTAACCGTCAGGTATGTTGGAGGTTCAGTTTAAAAGCTTCTGCGCTTACATCTATGGTGCGCAGTAAAAAGATCGTAAGTCAGAAATTATTGATTTTGAGTTATGACCTCTATGATGGAATAAATGACATATGTCTATCTTCTTCCATAATGTTGTAGAACATCAGATTTCTAGCCCACCATAATGGTATTCGTCATCATTTCAAACTTTGCTCTTGCTCTACTGAAAACTTGCTATTTATGACTTGCGCCCTTTTCATCATGAATATTCAAATGATCTCGTGAATTGATAATTTTTTATTTAGTTAGTGGTGTAGTCGCGGAAGCAGTCGCATCAGTTGTACCACAGTCTGGTATATACAGTCACGAAGCTCAATATGTAATAAATATGCATCCATAGATAGTTGCTAACCACTAGGATCGCTGCTGTCGCCTCATTACAGACAATGCGAAATAGTACCTGCACAGTCTATTGTTCCTAGCAACCTCAACAACTCAAGCTTCGTGACTGTATATACTAGACTGTGGTTGTACTCTGTTTCATTATTTAGGCTATTTATATACTACTTTCAATCAGTAGCAGCTATGATTTGTATACTACATTTAATTACTTTGCTCAAACTAAATATAAGAATTGTGACTTTTTTCACAGAAGAACTGTGGAAATGGCGTACAATATTTTCACTTTCAGATTAAAACAGTGCAATTACTTTAGAGCCTAACACACAACTAAAGCAGATTTATTCGAGGAAACGCGCGATTGTTCATGCGCAGAACATTTTGAATTGAACCGCCAGCGTAACTACCGACCACTACAAAAACAACATGTTTCCACGGTAACCGACTTTTCGCTATCAACGTTGTAATTTATAACTAAGTTGTGAATAATTTTTAAGTCTTAATGGCCTTGGAAGTGCAACAGAAGTGATTTTATAAGTTCTTATTGTAATTGTAATAAGCCCTGTAAACAAATTGCACTTTACCACGGCCATTAAATTACGTAAACACTAGCGCATTTCCACGGAAGCTAGTTTATTAGCGATCACGAATTTTCATGTTTAATGAACTTTAGTGTGACAAGTTTTGTTAACAAATTCCGCTACTTTGGTTAAGTTACATGAAAATCACGTTTCTATTGTCAAGTTCTTTACGGCCGCATTGACAAAGTTGTGAAAATATTTGGAAGTTTCTATGCCTACTAAGTTATATAAATAGTAGCACGTTTCCATGATAACCAAGTTACTATAAAGTAAAGCTTGATTACTAAGTTCTGCAAACAATTTTGAGTGACGGGTGAATTAATTATTTGGGCGGTTATGCATTTCCATAACCACACAGTCCATAATGATTATACATTTTAATAATCGCGAAGTTTCTGTGGTAATTAAGTTTCCTTATCACTTGTATTTTTTGATAGCCATACGTAATTATTAATAAGTGAACCTAATTTTCCATTATAACCTATATATGTATAGGCCCTATATAAATTTCACATTGGTACTGATACTTTTTCACTTCACTTTCATCTCACTCACTGCACTGACACTATGGCACATTTCACTGTCACTTTAGAACACATTTCACTGACACTATACAACACATTTTACTGATACTATGGAATACACTTCACTGGCACTATAAATTATCACTGTTCAACACTATTCACTGCCACTGTAAACCACAACTTCACTGAGTCACGACGCTTCACTGATACAACAGTTCAAATAAGACAAACAATTACACTTTATTGTTCCGTAGAATCATACTTATAAACTACACTAAACTAAAAATTTCTAGTCTAAAACTCAGTTACAAGATATTTTAAACTAATTTACAATTCAAACCAAGGGAATAACTCGTCAGGCTAAGTACGTATCACCTTAAGTAATGTAACGTATCTTTTTCTTTAATTTACACTTTATACACAACTCTTTAAGTAATTTTTCGACCTCCTTAAGGAAGGACAGTCTTCAAAGACCGCTGCAGATAGGACTAATTGTAAAACCATCTTAGCATTCACATAATTTTCTACGGGTTTTGGTCTACTACAACGTTTTTTTTTATTTAGGGGAGAGTCGGGTAGTATCGGACATCGGGTAATATCGGACATTGCGTTTCTTTCATCTACCACCATATGGTAGTACTTGAATGACATCGTTACGTTTCTCTATGTGACATCACAGAAACGTAACCATGTCAGTTAGGTACTATCATCGTGTGATAGATGAAAGAAACTCACTGTCCGATATTACCCGATGTTCGATACTACCCGACTATCCCCTACCACGGAACCAGTCGCTTCAATTTTTTACACGCTTCCACAATGACGACAAATTGCAGGGTCCATATCTCAATCCATTTAGAGTTGTGAATTTTTTCAATGAGTTGGAACAATCTGTATTAGTAATTCTGAAGAAGGCCAATTTGCAATTGCAGTTTATTTATTTCATTTGCCATAACAACAACAGTGAAACAATAATTGCAACAAAAGTTTCCATAAAAATAAACCCCACTACTCCAGTTTGATTTTAAGTTTTAACGGTGTTTAATATGGTCAGAACAATTTGGGATATTTTAACCGTGTCGTAGATCTAGAGACGTCCAATGTTTCGGGACCCAAAAAGTAGGACTGTATGTTATCCAGTTCTTTGTGATCAGAACATTCTGCTAACTTGGTTACCAAAATAAAATACTGTAGAACTTCCATTGTCCTTTTTGTAATTAGATTCATATCTAGCTAGAATAGATGGGTATATAAATGTATGTACACTTTCGGAATTTTTATACTTAAGTTTAAAAGTCTGTAGAAAATAGGCTACCAAGTTTTTATATTGAGTTATACGTCATTTGTAATTGATCGTCTTTTTCGAATTTATAAATTAGCAAGGTAAACGCTAGGTATACTTTTTTATTAAGTAAAAAGTTTTTTTTTGCGTTTTATCTTTTATCCCAAGGCTTACGGTTCTGTGATAAAAAGTTATGCATGGAGAACTGTAAAATTTTGTGGAACCTAACCTCTGATATGTACCATCATTTGATTAGGCTGCTCATAAAAATGTTCCTGTTGTGAGCCGAATCATTATTTGTTTTTACAAAGTTAAAAAAAGAACTATTTTGTTACTCTGAACTGCAATTCCAAAGATTATCGTACAGAAAAAAACTATTTTGTTACTCTGAACTACAATTCCAAAGATTATCGTACAAACTTACGCTCACTGTTTTAATCATCCTTGA
Organism: Periplaneta americana; assembly: GCA_025594305.2. Taxonomy (NCBI): domain Eukaryota; kingdom Metazoa; phylum Arthropoda; class Insecta; order Blattodea; family Blattidae; genus Periplaneta; species Periplaneta americana. Next base: position 128,534,367 of record JAJSOF020000013.1, on the reverse strand, counting down.
GTAATCAGTTGCCATACGGAAAAATGTAATTGGCCGTTGTTTGGGCTACTCCAGCCTCCAAACGTTACAGCAGGTAGAATGTGTAACATTGGCGAAGAACCAATCACATGATACCATGACCACAGTCATGTGTTTATTTATACATAAGAAATAATTTCGTAATAAGGTTAAGCGGATGAAGTACATTCACTATTAGAATCGGGAGGGTATATCCGAGCAGAAAAAGGAAACTTGTTCGCACATGTTTGAGAAAACGGTATATTTACAACGTAGCTATCCATTTGCCATGAAACGCAACTGGAAGTCTTCCAGGTCTGTAGGCCTAGTTCCTTTTCGTCGATTCGATTGTTTATCTGTTGTTGTTTAGTCAACTGTCCGAAGACAGGTTGGAATCTCGTAAGTCATAAGTGATAGCAATAAGGCATCACTCGTTTAACTAAGCCAGGAAATAATGGAATAGGGTGGCCAGTTTCTTTGCCCCTATTGTTTATCTGGAGATGGAGAAATTAGACTGCAGCTATAATTAAAATCAGTTCAGAAACTTTTGCAATTCTCTTCTACATTAACGTTCATTAGAAATTCCACTACAATTTATACCGTTTTTTGAGGACTCCAGGAAACATGGCGAAATTAATTAATTATTAAAAACAATTAGAAATTTGATTGGATTGCATTACAACTTCATTGTAATTATTATTTTTCTTTGTTTTTGATGTTATTTTTTCATAATTAATAAACATGTTATATTTTTAATAATTTCGTAACGTCGTTCAAATAAAAGATGAGATCAAGTGAAAATAAATCAACAATAACAATAAGAAATGAATAATATCGTTACTTTCAAGTTTTTATTCAAAAAATTACTATCGAATGAGCAAATAACTAAAAATCATTAAAATATAATTGAATATTTTAAAATTAAAATAATAATGTAACGTATCATTAAGGGGTTAGGTACAGCTTACAGCAGTAATATTTTGGAAAAACTAAACATTTTTCTCCTCCATTACTGTATCTAGTACAACAATCAAACTCAGTATGTGTAAAACACTGTCCTTCTGCTATATAAAAAAATATTTTTACAATAAAAAAAATATTTACATTTCTTTTTTCAAAATTTAGTTCACTCTGTAGTGATGAAGCGTTTCCCACATAACTCAAAAACTATCCAACATTCTGTTATGAAATTTGTTGTGTGTATTTATACATGTCATATCTACAATATGATGCAAGATCACTTCTCCACCTTTGATAGATTGTCTGATAAAAAATAAATTCGTTTAAAAAATGGTCAAATATCAGTATTTTCTTGTAACACAAAATAAAAAAAATAATATTTATTAAGGAATGTAGCTAAAAGAGCAAGATATTGTAAATATGAGTTTAAGCAATAAAATAAAAGAGAGAGAACATGAAAAAGTTAACAAGTTTATAAGTTATGAGCGAACCATAACTGCACACTGAACTCCCAGCATTATGAATTTTGAAAAAATAAATAAATAAATAATTTTTTAAATCGTAAAAGTATTTTTTCTTATAGCGGATGGACAGTGTTTTACACATACCAATTTTCATTATTGTACAAGATACAGTAATGGAGGGGAAAAAATGTTGAATATTTCCAAAAAAATTACTGCTATAAGCTGTACCTAAACCCTTAAATAGGTCACACAAAGCCCAGGCAAACATGCTGAAGTTTGTTATAATCTTAAAAGTAACAGCAAGGTTTACAATACGCTCGGCATTTCCTTTATCTACCAAAGTCTCTGTGAAACGATACAAATTTAATCGTGATATAAAAATTCACTCTACTGTTTCTAATAAATCTGTATAGCAACACATGGAATCAAATATGATTTTAAGGAGATCTTTAAAATGAATTGTTGGACTACATAATTTATTCATGATCCTCCACTATCGCGATTTTTTTATTTATTAAAGATCTCTCCTACTTTGGTATTTTATACAGTTTTCAGAGTTACAAGATTGTTTCGTTTGTCAGTTGGTTCGTTGAAGTAATTCCTTTAAGTGAAAAGTATAAAAAATATACATGCTAATTAAAGTTTATTGGTAACAATCAGAGGTATGTAAGATTCTGCGGAATTTATTAATCGTTGAATGTGTGAACTTCTGTCAAGAAACTACAGCAGTTTTCCATTCAATGAACGGAAGATAAGCTGTGGTAGTCAGAACTGTATGTGGGGTGAGTGTGCTCGGGAGAACAAATCTGTCGACGTGTACATGTATAATTGTGAATGTTTGCATTGTTGAATCGTTAACAGGGCTTAAATTGAGTTCAATTTGTAAGTCGGAGCTCTGTGGCTAAACTGGTGTTAAGAAACCGGTTACATAATGTGTGACTGTAACGACATTTAATTTATATATACTATGTGATGTATAATATCACAGGAAGATAATGCATGTTGAAATTTAAATAAGTGCAGGAAATAGTATTTGAGTAAATATGACAAAGACATATTTTATATAAGAATGAAACTCTGTCTGTATAAATATTGTGAATGTTTAGGAAGAAATACCTGTAATTTCATTAAAAATATATATTAGTGTCTGATATTATACATATTCAATATCACTGTAAAAGTTATTTCATATTTCAAATAGACTTTTGTGATATCCTGTTGTACTTTACATTACCAAAGGAAAACATGGAACAAATTTTGATAATATTTTCGTAATTTTACTAAGAAAACAAAGATGATATTTTTATATACCAAAATCTTTCAAATGTAAATCAAAGCTTTAATATATACGGAGTTATTTGGGATTTAATTTCTTAATAAATTACTTAAGGTCATATGCTTCATATACTTCTTTTTTATTGATCATAGTTATTTATATCATATGTTTGAAATTACAAACTGTTTGTCCCTTAGTAAACGATCTAAAACAAACCAGGTGTCCAAAAAACATAGCTAACCATGTTAGGTTCTCTATTTACAAGCTAAAAACGTGAAGAAAGTTACAAAGGACTACAAGTAATATTACTGAAAGGGCCATAAAAGCAATCTCATTTTCTTAAGAGTCTCAAGCTCTATCTTTCTCTCTAACAAAAATTAAATTAAACAAAATTCCAATCCCTAAATATTAAATCCAGAATACTCTGTATGTATCAGCATTACGCAGTGTTTTCAATTTTCAAATGTCGTTATGCATACATAAGCTTTACTTAAGTTAATTCTGTGGCTGATATATTGTTAAAAATATTTACCCAATATGTTTGTTTGTGTGAACTATACCAATGAAAATGTTGCATTCTTATGAATTTGAAGTTTAAGCCCTGTGCATAAAATGACTGTATTTCTATAATCTGAATTTAATAAAACGATTTATTTTCTGATTTTTAGAAATTTATTTAAATCTAAGTCCCAATCTGTAAGCCAGTGTCAAACTGGGAAATATTTTCAAAGTTTGGAATTGAACAGTTTCCAAACAGACGTTTAACCCAACAACAAGACCTTCCACATATTGGAATCACATTCTTCAACAGAATAAACAGATACGTGCACTTACAATCTTATTCAATTAAATGTACGGTAAATATGTTGTTTAGAGAATTTAGACAAAGACAAGATTTATTACATAGAACGTAGATACAGTAGTGACATAAAAAAAACCGGACCGACCCTTGAAGCTGATTTCAGAGTCACAGATTCAAATTTTGCTAGTCATAAAATACATCCGTCTTGTATAATTAATTGTAACAATGGAATTTATTGCATTTATTCGATTCTTACGTCTTTTGTTTCCTTCAGTACCTCAAACTTATAAACGAAAAAACTTTGAGAGTGTTATTTTCATCTTGCATCAATATTACATTTCTACCTATATTCGGCAAAAATAACTGCGTATTTTTACATTAAATAGCAGTACATATCTCTCTGGCTTCACTATCCATATTGAAATTACCACAGTTTGACACAATACACAGCACAGGATTCTTTTGTATCAGCTACAAGAGTCGGTTCGGTTTTTGCCACTACCGTACATTCCTGCATATGTTTTAGTTCCCTATAAAAGAAACTAAAACCACTACAAAAAAGATCAATCTTGTCAATATAAGAATTACACCTACAATCAATTAAAATATCTAACCTCAGAGTAGGAAAAATGTTCAATATAATTATTTGTACGAGATCGTGCGTATTTGCTTGCTTTCCGCACAAAACCAATACGCGGTAAGTGTGAAATACCACATTGAGTATTCCCAACGTAACACACATAACAATTTCCCTATTCTTACCGCTTAAGCGTCATATTCATTTTACTGCTTTAGGCTTTTAACATATTATTTTTAAAGACGTTCAATATAGTAATAATTATAAATTGGAAACTTACCACTGCGATTTCACCTAAATTGTACTGTTAATTATTGTTTTTAAATATTTGCAAAAATTGAGTAAACTCTAAATCGTTACATAACCTTACCGTTTGTTTTAAGTTCGCATTTATAGACTGGGGGAAAAAAGACAGACGTATATCACGGCCTGCTAGAATATAGTAAACACAGAAAACATTTTATAGGAACAATGTTGAAGATAGATATATTTGTTTTCCCAAGTTGCCGTCACTGAACAGAAACCAAGATGAAGATTTCATTGCAACTAATTAGAAATTCCTCTTTCAGGTATGTAATAAACGATCTTCGCACAAAATAATGTACGATACACGAGCGGTATGTTTGTTTTCAAGTTCGAGAAAAAGATTGAAAAAGAGAAACGTAGTTGAGCTTTTTTTAATTTCCGAGAACATGAAAACGTCAACATACCGCTCTTGTAACGCATATTACTATTACAAGCACTCAACCATTGAATAGGAATTTGTCGTTCTGTTACAATGTAATACTAAATATACGGAGAAATACAGATCATATGGAGAAGGTACAGAGCGGTTGGGAGAGTTGTGGGCGTTCAGGCTCCTGTTTTTTACTGTGAGCGTTCAGGAGTAAATTAATTGGAGAGAAATAGACACCAAGAAGCGCTAAGTCACGAGAGTCTGGTTTGGTATTTTTAGTCAGACGACTTATTAATCAGTTCTGTGTTAAAATTGTAATAATTATGTATAAGTTACAATATATTGTTCATCGTTACAGTCTGTTCGGTTAGGTTTTCTTAGTCAAATGACATGTTACTCATTTTGTGTTAAAATTATCATAATTGTTTCTAAGTTCATTGTTAAGGCCGGTTCATAGTAAACCGGCAACGAGAACGAGAACGGAAATAATGTTAAAATAAGTGTATTTAAATTTGAGCGTTCAGAATAGTTAATTGCGAATGCTCACATTTAAATACATTTATTTTAACAATATTTTCGTTCTCGTTCTCGTTGTAGTTTCCGTTCCCGGTTTATTGTGAACTATTGCTAAGATAAGTGTATTTAAATGTGAGCGTTCACAATAGTTAATTGTGAATGCTCACATTTAAATACAATTATTTTAACATTATTTCCATTCTCGTTCTCGTTGTAGTTTCCGTTCCCGGTTTATTGTGAACCATTGCTAAGATAAGTGTATTTAAATGTGAGCGTTCACAATAGTTAATTGCGAATGCTCACATTTAAATACATTTATTTTAACAATATTTACGTTCTGGTTCTCGTTGTAGTTTCCGTTCCCAGTTTATTGTAAACAATTGCTAAGATAAGTGTATTTGAATGTGAGCGTTCACAATAGTTAATCGTGAATGCTCACATTTAAATACATTTATTTTAACAATATTTACGTTCTGGTTCTCGTTGTAGTTTCCGTTCCCAGTTTATTGTAAACCATTGCTAAGATAAGTGTATTTAAATGTGAGCGTTCACAATAGTTAATTGTGAATGCTCACATTTAAATACATTTATTTTAAAAATATTTCCGTTCTCGTTCTCGATGTAGTTTCCGTTCCCGGTTTATTGTGGACCATTATTTAAATACATTTATTTTAACATTATTTCCGTTCTCGTTCTCGTCGTTTCCGTTCCCGGTTTATTGTGAACCAACCTTTACTTATCGCACGATATAAGTGTGGCCTAGAACAAAGAGTTTTATATGTATGTATGTATTTATTTACACTGCAAGTGGGCAAGCACCCGGTGGCAGTGGTATATACAATATTAATAATACACAGTTAAAATGATAAGCACTACACAATAAAATTTACAATACATAATACAATTTACAAAACATATACAATTTTATACACAATACAATAAGAATACACAATACAATTTAACACAATAATAATAAAACATAAAATAAAACACCTAATTTTACAACACAACCTACATAATTATGTATAGGTCCTACATAAGTTTCAATAGTCTTTCACTTTACTCTCATCTCATTCCCTGTAGTGGCACTATGACGCATTTCACTGACACTTTAGCACACATTTCACTGACACTCTGTAACACATTTCACTGACACTATAGAACACATTTCATTGACGCTATAAATTATCACTGATCGGAACTGTTCACTGCACTGTAAAACCATAACTTCACTGACTCACCTCGCTTCACTGATACAACAGTTCAAATAAGTCAAATAATTGCATTCTTATGCATACTTATAAACAGAACTACATTTAAACTAAACATTTCTAGTCTAAGGCCCTCTTACACGCTATTTTTAAATAATTTACAATTCAAACCAAGGAAGTAAACTCGTAAGGCTAGATAAATACATGTCACCTTAAAAATTAAATGTTGAATGTCACCTTAATTTTAATTTTCACTTTATACACAACTCTTTAAATTATTCTTGAATCTCCTTAAGGAAGGACAGCCCTCAAAGACCGCTGCAGGTAGGTCATTCCAATCATTTATAGTTGTATTTAAAAATGAGAATTTACCTACATCCGTTTTCTGTTTCCTACATTTGATTTTAAGATCATGATCGTTCCTACCATAGTACGTTGGCTTTTCTAACCGAGCCGTTATGTCTACCCATGCTTTCTGACCTAGATGTGCTCTATACAATGATGTTATTCTAGTTTTCCTACGTCTGTTTTCCAAAGTTTCCCATTTAAGTTCTTTTATCGTATCGTTTCCATCTTCTCTTTTACCTTTAACAAATTTAGCTGCCCTATACTGGATTCTTTCTAAGGAATTTATCTGATATATTCTATAGGTATCCCAACACGTAGTTCCGTATTCCATTAACAGTCGCACTAATGTTAGATATGCTATTTCCCTCGATTTGGGGCTAGCCTTTCTCAAGATTCTCATAATAAAGTGAAGTGCCCTCCATGCTTTGCCTGTAACATTATCAACATGCTCTCCCCAAGAAAGTTTGGAGTTTAAATACACTCCTAGGTATTTACAACATTGTTTTTGCGGAATTACAACACCACTGAATTCGTAATCAAGACTAGTTTCCTCTCGGGTTTTACAAAATGTTATAGATTTACTTTTAGAACCATTTATTTTCATCCTATGCTTTAACGCCCAGTTGTAAATGTTATTCAAGTCTGTTTGAATAGCATCTACATCTGAATTATTTCTAATCTTTCTATAGATAATGCAGTCGTCTGCAAATAGCCTCACATTTGATGTAATATCCTGGCATAGGTCATTTACGTATATTATAAAGAGTAATGGACCCAGAACGCTGCCCTGTGGCACCCCTGAACTTATATTTCCAATTTCCGATATTTCATGACCTACTCTAACTCTCTGGTTTCTACCTTTTAAGAATTCTTGGATCCATAGCACCACTCGTTTATCTATTCCTAGCCTACTTAACTTACCTACTAATATGTCATGTGGCACCAAATCAAATGCTTTCGAAAAGTCAATCACAACTGCATCGATTCTTCCGCCTCTATCTACCTCTTCAGCTAGATCCTGAACCAGCGACGTAATTTGACTATCACATGAGAAGCCTTCCCTAAAACCATGCTGGCGGTTGTAAAACCAGTCTTTCGCATTTAGAACATGACGAATATAATCCGATATCAAATGCTCCATGACTTTACATACGACAGATGTAAGGCTAATCGGTCTGTAGTTTCCGACATCTAATTTATTTCCACCTTTATGTATGGGTACCACTATAGCTGATTTCCAGTCACATGGAATAGCTGCATTGTTTATGGAAACATGAAATATACGCAATGAAATCTCCATCTTGGTTTCTGTTCAATGACGGCAATTTTGGAAAAGAAAAATATCTACCTTCAACATTGTTGCTTTAAAATGTTTTCTGTGTTTACTATACTCCAGCAGGCCGTGATATACGTCTGTCTTTTTTTTCCCCCAGTCTATAAATGCGAACTTCAAGCAAACGGCTTCCTTAATGTTACATGCATCTCGAAATGCAGTAACTTAGTGGAGTTGTAGAGTTTACTTAATTTTTGCAAATATTTATAAACCATAATTAACAGTAGAATTTAGGTGAAATTGCAGTGGTAAGTTTCCAATTTATAATTATTACTATATTGAACGTCTCTAAAAATAATCTGTTAAAAGCCTAAAGCAGTAAGATCAATATGTCACTTAAGCTGTAAGAAGAGAGAAATTGTTATGTGTGTTCGGTTGGGAATACTGAATGTGGAATTTTAGACTTACCGCGGATTGGTTTTGTGCGGAAACCAAGCAAATACGCACGATCTCGCACAAAATATTATTACTAAACAGTAGTCTGACAGACAATGCGTCTATTATCACTTATCTTAGTTACATAAACTTACAATTGAGCACAACACTGTTGACAAACATCAAGTCTCACGCTCTCTTTTCATAATTTAATCCTTTCCATCACAATCAATGCACGATTTCCCCTGGTGTTTTACCACACGTGGCCCGCGAGCAGTAGCGGCAGAAGAATCTTGTCATGCGCCGCAGTTTTCATGGGCAAAATGCACATATCTTTCTTTTTCCTTCTTCCGGCCTTTCTTCTACGTATGCATTCAAAAGAGTCCACGTTGAGAGTTTTCCCAATTATGGCTTTCAGAGTTCGCCTAATAGTAGGAACCTTCAGGCGACTGTTCAGCCATGGTCGCATCGGATTCTTAGCATACATTCTTCCTGTCATCGGTCTGTTTTTCGGTTTTAGGATATTATGACAGTATAGCACATACTTGTTTCAGTGGAGTGCGGTGCTATTTCTCGATGGGGAACAGGTCAGAAACAATAACAACAACAACAACAATAATAATAATAATAATAATAATCTGTATTATGAATTAGCAACATCACCAATTCCTTTTTTTTTTACTTCATTTACAACTTAATCAGAAAATAATATGTTAATATAAAACAAATTAATGATATTATTATTATTACTATTATTATTATTATTATTATTATCATTATTATTATTATTGAATACCTAGGAGTGTATTTAAACTCCAAACTTTCTTGGGAGAGCATGTTGATAATGGTACGGGTAAAGCATGGAGGGCACTTCACTTTATTATGAGAATCTTGAAAAAGGCTAGCCCCAAATCGAGGGAAATAGCATATCTAACGTTAGTGCGACCGTTAATGGAATACGGAACTACATGTTGGGATCCCTATACCATATATCAGATAAATTCCTTAGAAAGAATCCAGTATAGGGCAGCTAAATTTGTTAAAGGTAAAGGAGAAGATGGAAACGATACGATAAAAGAACTTAAATGGGAAACTTTGGAAAACAGACGTAGGAAAACTAGAATAACATCATTGTATAGAGCACATCTAGGCCAGAAAGCATGGGTAGACATAACGGCTCGGTTAGAAAAGCCAACGTACTATGGTAGGAACGATCATGATTTTAAAATCAAATGTAGGAAACAGAAAACGGATGTAGGTAAATTCTCATTTTTAAATACAACTATAAATGATTGGAATGACCTACCTGCAGCGGTCTTTGAGGGCTGTACTTCCTTAAGGAGATTAAAGAATAACTTAATAAAGTTGTGTATAAAGTGCAAATTAAAATTAAGGTGACATTTAGCATTTAATTTTTTAAGGTGACATGTATTTATTTAGCCTGACGAGCTACTTCCTTGGTTTGAATTGTAAATTATTTAAAAATAGCGTGTAAGAGGGCCTTAGCCTAGAAATGTTTAGTTTCAATGTAGTACTGTTTATAAGTATGCATAAGGGTGTAATTATTTGACTTATTTGAACTGTTGCATCAGTGAAGCGAGGTGAATCAGTGAAGTTATGGTTTTACAGTGCAGTGAACAGTTCCGATCAGTGATAATGTATAGCGTCAATGAAATGTGTTCTATAGTGTCAGTGAAATTTGTTATAGAGTGTCAGTGAAATATGTCCTAAAGTGTCAGTGAAATGCGTCATAGTGTCACTACAGTGACTGAGATGAGAGTAAAGTGAAAGACTATTGAAACTTATGTAGGGCCTGTACATAAATTATGTAGGTTATATTGTAAAATTAGGTATTTTATTTATGTTTTATTGTTATTGTGTTAAATTGTATTGTGTATTCATACTGTATTGTGTATAAAATTGTATTGTGTATTGTGTAATTTTTTCGTGTATTGTAAATTTTATTGTGTATTGTTTATATTGTGTATACCACTGCCACCGGGTGCTTCCACTTGCGTTGTAAATAAATACATACATTATTATTATTATTATACCGTTAATTAAAAATAAATAAACCTCAATTAAGCCTACAATTTACCGCTTGACGAGCACCGAGTTAACCGTTTCACTGGATTATAGTAACTACTTTGAAACTGTGTTGTATAAGCTTTCGTTTCAGTTTCAAGTTCTGCAAGGAGAGGAGTAGGTTCGCTATTCAAAATAACCGCGCTGCTTTTCTCAGCAAAATTGATCGAACTGTAAACGCTCTCGACTTCAGCTGATCGATAACACAACCCTCGCATCAGGGCGCTCGCGCTCGGTCTCGTGAAAGGTGGAACAGGCAGGAGTCACCTGTTCCCTTGCCATTATTTTGTCAGATTTAACTCAGGCCGTGAATGCGTAAAACGTACGAATTGTTTTAAAGAACTATTGTATAATTTCACACACAGTATTATGTCACGCGAAAAACTCTTCGAACTTAATTGTTTTCCGAATTGTCACTATATAAATAAACTAGCTTGATGAAACAGTATATTCCACACTCCTCAATACTCCGAGAGGGAAGAGGTAACTTCTACAGCTTCCAGCGATACTCGGGTAAGTTCGTGTCCGCTGGAGCCTGCTTCGGAGAAAACATTGCTTGAGACTCCCACTCACATCATCACTCGCAGCAGACGAGAAGGGCTCGAGTCGTTTTCACTACACTGCAATAAATCTGCTAACGATAGCTGTTTTCGCTTTTCGAAAACAACAATTGGGCCTATCCTTTAGAATGAAGTATATCTCACAATCTCAGTTAAGGGAGCAGGGAGGAAGAGGACATCCTGTTCCCTCTGTTCCATGGAGGAACCGCCACTGACTTGTTTCCTAGGATTATGTTCAGTATCCCATAGAACAGCGTTTGTCAACCTTTTTTGAAGCGGGGACCACTTTTTTAATTTAGAACATTTCCGCGGACCACCTTACACTTGTTCCCTTCGAAAGCAAATTTATCATTTTGTAGCATATTTTAATGCCAGTATACTTATATTTTAAAAGAGAATTAATTAATTAAAATCAATTTAATTTATTTAATGTTATATTAATATTAACTAATTAAGTTAATGTTGATAGAAAAAAACATATTCGTTTTTAATAAATCAAAGCTATCAGAGTTTGGATAATCTTTAACTCATTAACTAAAGAAAATAAATAAATGTTGGTACTCACATTAATGAGATGAATAAGCATGCGATTCTTGTACAGTTATTCTATATTTAGATGTATACTGGTAAGCTTAAGTAGGAGATTGTCACATTCATCGAGTCAATTTCGGTACTTTGTTTTTATTAGAGTTAGTAATGAAAACCCTTTCTCACAAATATGCGTGAAAGCAAAGTGAATTATGATCTGTAAAGCACCATTGTACAGTTCACTATATTCTCTGTTCACTTGTGATGCAGTCCAGAAATTAACCATACATTCCGAATGGACTTTCATTTTAAGTCCGGTGTCATTCGATAGCTCAATAAACTGTTCTCTTTCACTTAATGTAAGTTGTTATTTTCAATAATACAATGAAATGGATCGCGAACCCATGAAAATTCGTCATATTTACTTGGAAAATAAGTTTCAAATTGTGACCTCAGAGTTTCGAGATGCGAACATACATATATCGTTGCATAATTCTTTTCGAATAGCGAAATAATTTTCAACCAAAAAGACTCTAGGGTTGGAAATAATGAAAAAACCTCTGATTTACGGAATTAACCGACAAATCAAGTTTCTTCTCGAACACATTTATTTTCTCATGCGCATTGAGAACAGTCAAAGAATTACCTTGTAGACAGAGATTTAGTTCGTTTAGTTTTGAGAATACATCTGAAAGATATGCCAATGTACTTAGCCACATGTCATCAACTGATGTACAGGGGAAAAATGGCGAGAAACACCATGTTCATAGTGTCTTGAATCCCTCTTTTGTTGCTGAGAGTAGACTGGGAAGTCGGTATATAGGTATGGTAATAAATTTAATAAAATATCAGTATTGGGAAAAAGTGAAAGGTGATTGCCGTGTGTCATTTCCAATCTCTGAGATTTTTAGCTACAGTGTGATACGCAATTCGTTTGAATTTTATTTTTTCTTCTGTCCTTTTTGAAGTACTGAAAGGGCAGACCTCGAGGACCACAGGTGGGCGGCGGACCATAGTGTGAGAAACACTGCCATAGAAGATACATAGAGGGCAACTCTTGAGTTCTTCTGCTACAGGACATGTTACACATTTGGTCAAATGCATCACCAACTCCTTTGGTTGAGTTATAGAACTTTATAATATCTGGTTTATGTGGCTGTTCACCAATGATACCTTGTTCGTGAGTAGTGGACAACAGCAGAACCATCTTATTAGTCTTACATTTATAAGATATTAATATATTTTGATTGTCGAAACAAAACACAGACGTTCCCAACTTTCGGTATTTTGTGTCTAGAAGTTGGGGTGGTATATGTTCTCTCTTGTTTTTCCTCAATGTGCCTACTATAATCAATTTATAAGGCTCGAATAATTTCAAGGAAAAATTGTTCCGGGGCCGGGTATCGATCCCGGGACCCTTCGCTTAGCGCGCGAACGCTCTTCCGACTGAGCTACCCCAGGAACTATACACGACACCATCACAATTTTTCCTTTATATCCACACGACTGAAATGAACTGACAAGACGCCAGAATTCAACTATAAGTGCACACAAATACTTGTGTGACTTGGCTTTCTGTTAACGTACCTCTAGTAACGAATGTATTATACAAATCTGGCTTTCAGGTAGTAGCTCCCCGTAGAGCAGTTTTGTATAATTTATAAGACTGTTTCAGCATATCAGACACATCAGCATAACAATTTCCTCTCAAATATTTTGATAAATAAGAGTATCATATGTTTCTTTTATTGTATTTACTTGCGCGGCATCTCCTTAAGGTTTGTGAATGTTCATATCAAGAGTATGTCATTTCTCCCCACTGGTGGATGAGTGGATCCTGCATGATTATTTTTCGCTCTTAAACACTTTTGTTTTGGCAGCATTATAAACAGATGCTCAACTTGTGCTCTTTCTGAATCGCGAGGGAAAATATCTGAAATATCATTCACATCGAGAGATGTACCAGTTCTGTATTTTACTGGAATATTATCTTATCCACTTTCATTTTCAGAAGAGCTATTCTCACATTCACTCACTTATTCGCTTGTCAGCATTTCAAAATCTGGATAATCACTGCCTGTAAATTCAACATTATTAACTTCCACTTACTTACTTACAAATGCCTTTTAAGGAACCCGAAGGTTCATTGCCGCCCTCACATAAGCCCGCCATCGGTCCCTATCCTGTGCAAGATTAATCCAGTCTCTATCATCATATCCCACCTCCCTCAAATCCATTTTAATACTATCCTCCCATCTACGTCTCGGCCTCCCTAAAGGTCTTTTTCCCTCCGGTCTCCCAACTAACACTCTATATGCATTTCTGGATCCGTCCATACGTGCTACATGCCCTGCCCATCTCAAACGTCTGGATTTAATGTTCCTAATTACGTCAGGTGTAGGATACAATGCTGTATGTTTCACTGAGACACATTATCTTCAATTGCACTGCATTCTTCATAAACTGGATCACCAGGAACACTGTCTTGCAATAGTAACTCAAATACCACGTCCGGCTTATATACCAAATTCTCTGACATCTTAAAAAAAAAAAAACTGTAACAATGCCGTGGTGAAAGAAGAAATCAACATTTAATGAGTAGCTTAATTATACCGATACTTACGTCGACACTGATGTTTCGTTTTCAGATGACGCCATAAGCACATCTGTTGAAGTAACCAACCGATCTCAACAATGACCGCCAGAAAACAAATTTCGTAATGATTTAAGAAGGTACTGAAAAGATCAAATGCACAGCGCCACTGTAAATGTGAAAAATGAACAATGTTGCCAACTGTCACGAATGATTAGTAAGCTAGGGTTAAAAACCATTAATTTTAAGTCACTCACCGCTGCAACCAGATTGCAACGCTGTCGTCAGAGAGGGATTTTCGCGTAGCGAGACAGAGTTTATTGACCTCTTACATCTGTATTACGAGAAGAATGAGGACTCTGTTAGTGGCGATGTTGCCAGAATGCTGAAACATCCAACTTAATATTCTAATTAACACCGTGTATTTAATCGCAAAACTTAATACAAGTTTCCTATTAAGTGTACACCATCGTCCCTATCAAGCTGCACGATTTCTTTATTCTACTCTGCATGTAAAAAGTCGTGAAGAACAGTGGTAAGGCGATTCGCAACAATACATGCTGGTAATCCTGTTTCTATATATAGAATAATAGGGCCAATGTTTTTATGAAGGCACTACCATTGATGCGAAAAACCGAGGTATACTCTTATCGGGAAAAATAACTCACATTGAATACCAGGAATAAATTATTCCTCCAACAGGATTCTACTTGTATACACACTGCTTACGAATCACTAGGTCTTATTTCAGGAATCTTTGTGGATACAGATATTAGCAGTGGGTTGTGGTCCCTCATAGTTTCGATCTTGCTTCGTGAGATTTTCATTTTTTTGGGAGCTGAAAAGGCGGAGTTTATATGAATCTAAAAGTAAATATCAGCTGAAGAACTGCTTCAATCACACCTCAGGAACTTAAGCCAATTCATGACAATTTTATACACAGATTGTGAGAATTTATTCCTGAAAGATATCACTTTGTACATTCTTGTGCTCATTATCAGTTTTAAATATCAATTTATCTTTTCAATAACTATAGGATTATATTGTGCAATATTAACAGCGGCGACGTTTCCTCAGTTATCCCAGTTGGACTGTGAGGTATAGCAAATGAACGCTACCAACCCCTCGGTATAATGTTGTATAATATCTTAGACACATTACTACAATACATGAATCAAAGTACTTTGCATAATAATGAATTAAGTGCACAAACAGGTAACAATTTTCAAGCAACAGATACTCTTTTGTTTAGATTTTTTCGACAAAAACGAGAAAATATTATCTCTATTACGAATATAACACAACTCAAACCACAGCCAAACAAATACATATAGAAACAGACCAAGAGGTGGGAAACTGTAAACACAAAGTAGTCTCCTGAATCACCACGATCTGCCGGTCTAATTATGGTATCCTCAATTCGATGGAATTCATCTAGTTCTATGTGTTCTACTTTAAGTTTCCGATAATAGTCATCCATAATCTTCTGAAACAACCCACTTTCCTTCAGGTCTGTCACAACACGATTAAAGTGGTCGAAGAAGTTGGAACCAAGACGGAAGTAAAAATTCCTTTGAAAAGTAAAAGTGAATTCATCTATTGCACAGACACTGACATCCTCGTTCTTCACTAAGTAGTAATTAAGGGCTTCAGTGGTGTCGTAAAGTGCGAAGTCTCTAGAAATACTCACACGATCGAAGCAATGCAATCTATCAGTGCAATTCACATACGAATCCACAGTGTTCTTTAATCTTATACCTACGTTGTCTCCATCGAAAAAGTATTTAAGAAATGGATCATACCCATATACGATGCCAGAATGCATGATCTCGTCAAACGACATGATCTGTCGTCCAAATCCGGGATCCACAAGTAAACTGGTGAAGAACGTCACGTAGATGGTCACCAAAGCATAACAGTACCACACGAAGGAAATGAAGCAAATTCTCAGGCTTGAAGTCTGAGGCAGTTCCCATGTCGAGACACCCAGTGTCACTGCCCACATACTCAATAAATTATCAGAGAACTTCATGTATACTGCAGACTCCATATGTGAGGTCAAATATTTTCTAACCGCCCACAGAAATGAAGCAGTTGAAACATAGAATAAGATTATCAAAAACCAGACATCTAATCTGAATATTTTGGTCAGAATTTCCATTCTTGACAACTTGATCGCACAAGGTACAAACCATTTAAACTTTATGTCCTTATGTGAAGCAATTTTATCAGCAATATGTCCATAATCAATTGGTACGGTGTCAGTTATTGTCACATAGTCATCTTCAAAAAGTTTAAACAGCAGAAAAAAAGTGAATCCATATCTTTCCACTTCTTTACCCATAGGATCATATATTAGCGACAAATTCAGTGTTTTGGAGGCCAGTAATATAATATCTACCATGTAATCATAATAAATTATAGACTTGAATTTCTTTTCATTTGTCAGCCATTTATAATTTTTTGTACCTACAAAAAATTTCACTGGGCATCCATGGAAATTCTTGTAACCAGTTGACACAGGGAGCAAAAATGTAGTTTGTAATGTAGTCATTTGAGAATTAATCCATTGGCCAATCTCTATAACTCTTATGTTTTCCTTACATTGTGTTTCAGAACTGTAGGGCACCCAAGTATAAGCAACAAGAGATGCAGATTTCAATTCTGCGAAGATCAACAGTGCCTCAGATACAAAATATTTATTCCACACTATATTCTTTATATCTATTGCGAATTTCTTGGTATCTATCTCGACATCAGAAGTTACCATGACAATCAATCTACATCTATAAATACGTTTAATATAAGGATCTATAAATTTACGTATCTGCTGAAATAGTACATTTATATTTTTACCACAAAATAACACGTAAGTGTAATAATGACGAATATTTGCATGTGTATCCTTCTGCACTTCTATCGGCCATCTCATTTCCTCACTCATCATTCTCAGTACTGAATCCTGAATATCGCAAATGCTTGACGATGCTCCAAGTGTTCGGAATTCTTTAGAAGTAATTCTTTCATTACACTGGCTAGATACAAGTACAGGAATTTTAGTAATGTGTGATACTATAATGTTACTGACAAACGTCGCCAATTTGAGATCTTGAGGCCTGAGTTCTCCATTAAGAACTACACCTTTTATCGTTTCAGTATTCAGTAAACATATTATTATTATGCTGTGTTTGACGAAGGATTTCCAGTCTGATGCAGAAGTCATATTTGAAACGCTCTTTCAGTTTCTCAATGAAATGTATAAGGAAATAGGATTTCGATTTTAAAGTTCATCTACATTCGATGAATTAGTAGATCACCAGAACAGACTGTACTTGAACATCGAAGTTCATACATCACATGTACAGATATAAGCAGTTTTAAATTTAAAATTTATGTTAAATAAATGATAAACTATGTTTAAAAGAGTAGAATCTGAAACTGATAAGACATTTCTCAGCTTTGTGAAAATATAATTAAAATAACAAAAAAAAATTGCATAATCTTCAGAAACTGAGTGCATTCCAATCTTTATGCTATTTGAATGCCAGTTTGTCATATTTCTAGGAAATTGCACATTAACTTTCGTTTCAAATACTGCATGATTTCAGACTTGTGGAAGATATATAAACATTCTGAATTAACAGTCAATATTCTTCTATGTTGTTGAAACTTAAAAAAAATGGGAATGTTATCACGACTCAGGCACTTGCATATGGTATGAAAGTCACATCTATAATAAACAGTATTTCAAAGTGTAACATCGCTTTCTTCTGAAAAAGCAATGTCTTAGTTCGTGGTGTTAATTTTCCATTTTTGGCATTACATCAACTTTTATTGCATTACAATAGATGTTGTGCACTATTACATATTCCCAGATGGTAAGGATATTGTCGCAACTTTCTATGTTTACTCTCTACACTAAAATACAAATGTTCCTTTTTCTACAAGAGAATTATCCAGCTTCTGAAAAATTCTGTAGTACTTGAGAATAGAAACATTTTCTTGAAGGTTTCACGAAATTAAAATGTGTACTTTAATATTTCCTGCACATAATGTTCTTGTTTCGAATATACTGTTGCCAGGAATTTAAGTGTGCATAACAGAAGGAATACGATAAATTAGATTTCGAGCATTTGTGATGGGCTCCATAAGGACTATATCATCATTTCACAAATATAACTCTTTGATGTGGATATGGAAGACCCGAGAAAAATATTTTTCATCCATTAGAAATCAAAAAATAATTTCGGAACTGTGGTAACAAATATACTACACAGATGTTTAAGTTATTTCAATTAAAAGTTCTTTGGAGAATACTGATCGAGATAGGAAAAGATGTGTGAACGCATCCACCTATTCAATTCATTTTTATAACTGGTCTCTTGTTTGAAATCACAAATGATGTTGCAAAGAATGTTTAAATAATAAGATATATAATCACTTATACACTTGGAACACAAAGAAGAACTGCTCTCTTCAATAACAAACTCTTCTTACAATCTAATAAATGAAATTTCACAGATTTAATGAAACTTAAATATACTCCGTGGTATGGTTTCCGGTATTGGAACGAAAATCATATTATATGAATCGACCGTTCCTTCGAATGAAACATTCATATCAAGAGCGGAATAGAAACTTTACGTATCATGTTTACATTCTTCAAATTCCTAATGACATTTTAATGAACTTCTATGCTAGTAAGCCTCGGTCATTTCAGAAATAAGTAATAATATGAAATGGTAATTCACGGATGAATACTGAATTGAATCAATACCACAACATTAAAATTAAAAACAGATTCCTATAATGTGATTTGAATTTTGCATGAAATACATTTATTTTCCCACCAATATTTCCAGAACACACTATCTTAAAACATTCTGAACTACAAATAATGACATCTAGATTAAATTAAGACGATAGTACTAAATTTCAGAAATATGAATACGAATATTATTCCAAATAAATGCAGTAAAATGTAGAAAAGAGTCTGTACATATTCAATATAATTATGCAAAAATGTGTAACAAAAATATTGTGTTTCACATAAATGTTACATACATTCACATGCAAAAATAATAAATTCAGGAAAAAACACACCATTATGTTGATTCTCTTCACAACCTTGAAACCTTTATTTATAGACAACCACATAAAGACAAAACATGTGCATACCGGCTTGTCTTGAAATGAAACACACTTTGATAAAGACGAGATTACTGACCTGCTTCTCAGCTATTTGTTGTGCATAAAGAAATGAAGGCTGCATAAACTTCAACAGTCTCTTTCTTTCAAATTAAATATAATAAAGTATTCTTAACATTACAGTTGCAGGTTATAGGAGAAATAGAAACTGTATTAAACAATTCTGTTAAATGGCGTGGAAAATATGAGCTTAATTAAGAAGTACAAGATGGAAACGTGACTTCATTAATAAAACTTTATTTTTTAATAGTTAGAAACAACTTATATAGTGATCACACTGTTTAAATTTCATAGCTGTAAGGTAATGATAACTAGTTCCAAATTTAATTATGTGTATGGATATTATTTCAGATTGAACAATAATTTTAGACGTAAACTTCATGTAGATGCAGCTCTGTCTGGAATTACCTTAAGTATAGGAATAAGAAAAACGATAAATGGGAACTGGAAATTAAGTAATGCTTAGAAAGACCTGAAGCAAGTAAATCCCGAAAAGACAACGTGTATGATTATGTCTCGTGACCAGACTATTGTACGAAATGGAAATATAAAAATTGGAGATATTTATCCTTTGAAGAGGTTGAAAAATTCAAATATCTTGGAGCAACAGTAACAAGTATAAATGACACTCGGAAGGAAATTAAACGCAAAATAAATATGGGACATGCCTGTTATTACTCGGTTGAGAAGCTTTTGTCATCTAGTCTGATGTCAAAAAATCTCAAAGTTAGAATTTATAAAACAGTTATATTACCGGTTGTTGTGTATGGTTGTATGGTTGTTCACTTTAAGAGAGGAACAGAGATTAAGGGTGTTTGAGAATAAGGTGCTTAGGAAAATATTTGGGGCTAAAAGGGATGAAGTTACAGAAGAATGGAGAAAGTTACACAACGCAGAACTGCACGCATTGTATTCTTCACTTGACATAATTAGGAACATTAAAGCGAGACGTTTGAAATGGGCAGGGCATGTATGGGCGAATACAGAAATGCCTATAGAGTGTTATTTGGGAGACAGAAGGGAAAAAGACCTTTGGGGAGGTCGAGACGTATATGGGAGGATAATATTAAAATGGATTTGATGGATGTAGGATATGATGGTAGAGACTGGATTAATCTTGCACAGGATAGGGGCCGATGGCGGGCTTATGTTAGGGCGGCAATGAACCTGCGGGTTCCTTAAAAGCCATTTGTAAATAAGTAAGTAAGTATAAAAAGACCTATATTCAAATTAAAGTAAAGAAACATTTCTACGTTACCGTTCTTTTACAGTTCCTCACACACTACTGTACTATAGTGCATTTTATTTAATATTAATGTAGCTATATAGAGTCAAATGTAAAAAATATAAAAAAAAATTCGAGAATTATGAAATAGTTTTCTGTCCCCTCCCTTTTACCCGTATAATTTAATGTTAAACTATTTCAGTTTAATGAATTTCGTTTTTACAAGAAAAAACAAAAGAGAGAGAGGGAGGGAGAGAGTGTAAGAGTGAGAGAGAAGAAACAAATTAGTACAATGTATCTAATGAAATAAAAATTTTGTTTCCTTGCCGAACAAATCTATTTTTTAACGAAAAACTTTTTCATATATAGGGTACAACTCGTTAGTAATTATTAACACATTATACATTATAATAATATAGCAGTTGTTGCATTGTGGTCACGTCGTCATTAAATTTTTAGATAATGTAATATATCTACTATGCTGCATATGTCTCTGAATTTTATATTAGTTGTTTTTGTAGGGTTGTTCCCTTTCTTCCTCATTTTCTTTCTTTCTTTCAACTAGTCAGAACTCACCAATTCTCACAACATTTCTTCCCAAACAACACGGCTCCTATTACGGTAGGCCTATACTACAAAGTACTTCATAAAACTTGAATTTCGTAATTTTACTGTGCATCTCGTCAAAACCGCTCCTTTAAAATGCAATGCAACTTTCTCTTTTTACTTTATTTAACGATATTTTCCACAACTACATGCAATTATGCGTGATTTACTACGTAAGTATAAGTAAATAAACAAGCATGATTTTTTTATTTTGAAATATAACGGATTTCTATATAACGAAGTAATTTCAGAGGTCCCTAGGACTTCTTTATTCTGGTATTTTCCTCCAAATAATATTTCCATGGCTACTCTGTCAAAAAAGTAGAGGCATATTAAAAAGGTAAGAAAGCGAGACATTCCGAGTAGAAAAAAACGAGACACAAAGTTCATCTTACATTTCTGTATCCATGCTAACATTAGTGACGCCGTCTAAAAGCTTACAATCTTTGTTTCTTGCACTGCGGGCCAAAGAAACTGGAGATTTTTAAATAGTGAAATTAAACTCTAGATACTAGATTAAATTAACTTTTATTACTTGAAAATATAGAATAGGTCTATAGTATGCCATTTACAAGTAACCATTACTTCTTGAAAATTACATCCTTCAAATGTCCTCCACCAACGTGCATACATCCTTGTAATCCCTCTTTGAAGTTCCTCATTACACTTTGCAAACATTTCGACTGTGATATTTGAATATTCTTCACGGTTTGCTGTCTTCAGATACTCAATGTTTCGCGGTTTGTTTACGTATACCTTACTTTCTAGATGCCACCATAAAAATAAGTAACATGCACTTAAATAAGGGGATCGTACAGGCCAGGGAATGACTCCATTTCTCGATATGACATGATTGCCAAACAAATTTCGTATCTCCGTCATACAGTTGGCTACATTATGTGATGTTGCATCGTATTGCTGAAACCAAGTTGGTCTGTTGATACAAAAAACTTCTTCTTCTCATTTGACTCCTTAAAAATTTTCAATCACTAGCACATAACAAGCTGAACTAACAATTTGCGCACGACCATTGAGAGTTTTTTTCTTTACGTGGAGGTTTCTTCTTTAGTGCTGAGTCTGTTTCTTCTAAATTTCGAACCTAGGTTTCAATCACATGTGAAGAGGGCACGGGATCGTGAAGACGGAGTTGAAAGTGACGGGGAAACTCCCTACGAGAAGCTTCCGAGCACTGGCCAATTAGAAAATATTTTACAGCAAATCCTTTTTGCTCACCAATCCAATGCTCCATATTTAATAAATTCCAACAATCAGGCCAAACAATGCCAATGAATCTAAGCCTACTAAAATAATCCACGTAATATCAACAACAAAATTAAAATCTCCCGTATATTTGGCCCCTTTTATAGCTCAAGCATTGACGTTTCATGTCAAAAGGTAATTGTAATTAAAAAACTACACAGACGCTCTATTTACTGAGCTGTTATGTAACGTCGGTTGAATTGTTGCTAACAAGAAGACGTTATGTCCAGATGGCTCCGAACAATGTAACACATCGTTGACTTTTTATTGCAGCAGAAGGAAACTTTGGCAAATCCCAAGCAGATAATTATAATAATGATTATAATCAGACCATGCGGCACTCTAAGCACTGTTCGAAGCACGAGTCAAGATCGGTAAGCCGGCATTACGTAGATGGACTATATAGGTTACTAAGAGAAAAAATTGACGGGAGATTTAAGGAAATCCTAATGATTGTGCCGAACGTCTATACTTGAATTAAGGTAATAAAACACAATATGTACTGTCTTTAACACTACAGTATATTTTATTTGTTATTTATAGGAATTAATACACCTATACATAAAAATGTTATAATTATTCTCTCTCTTACATCGAACATAGACCTTGCAAGTAAAGACGTAATTGTTACAAAAAAATGCATTTCTTAAAGCAGTGAGAACCCGTGACTACAATTCTTGCATTTCGTGTACTTAAAAATTGCTAAAACGCGATCAGTCCATTTGACCATTTTTATTATTTTTACACTTGATAAGTATAATATGTGAATAGTTCAGAGAGACGTTTTATATAACTAATATTCTTAGTGAATTTGGTATTCCCAAGAAACTAGTTCGATTAATCAATGAAACTTACTGCAGAGTCCGTATAGGCCAGTTTCTGTCGGATGCTTTTCCAATTCACTGTGTCTAAAGCAAGGAGATGCACTATCACCTTTACTTTTAACTTTGCTCTAGAATATGTCATTAGGAAAGTTCAGGATAACAGACAGGATTTGGAATTGGACGGGTTACATCAGCTTCTTGTCTATGCGGATAACCTGAATATGTAGGAAAAAATCTACAAAAGATTAGGGAAAACACCGAAATTTTACTTGGAGGAAGTAAAGGGATAACGAAGGGATTGTATTGTGCAATATTAACAGCGGCGACATTCCCTCAGTTATCCCATTTGGAATGTGAGATATAGCAAACAAACGGCAATCGACCGCTCTGTACAATGTTGTATAGAATCTACTCAAAAACAAAACACGGTAATAAAATATATGAATTTAAGCAACTTAGCAAAATAATTACTTAACTGCACAAACAGGTAAACATCTTCAAGCAATAGACACTCTTTTGTTTAGATTTTTTCGACAAAGCCGAGAGAATATTATCTCTATGACGAATATGGCACAACTCACACCACAGCCAAACAAATGCATATAGAAACAGACCAAGAGGTGAGAAACTGTAAAAACGAAGTTGTCTCCTGATACATCGCGATCTGCAGGTATCATTATGGTATCCTCAATTCGATGGAATTCATCAAGTTCTATGTCTTCTACTTTCAGTTTCCTGTAATAGTCATCCATGATCTTCTTGAACAACCCACTTTCCTTCAGGTCCCTTACAACACGATTGAAGTGGTCGAAGAAGTCGGAACCACGACGGAAGTAAAAATTCCTTTGAAACGTGTAAGTCAATTCATCTATTGCACAGATGCTGGCATCCACATTCTTCAATAAGTAGTAATGAAGGGCTTCAGTGGTGTCGTAAAATGCGAAGTCTCTAGAAATACTCACACGATCGAAGCAATATAATCTATCAGTGCAATTTGCGTACGAATACGCAGTGTACTCTAGTCTTTTGTCCATGTAACCACCCATGAAGAAGAATGTGAGGAATGGATCATACCCGTATTCGATACCGGAATGAAGGATCTCGTCAAAGGATTCGATTTGTTGTCCAAGTCCGGGATCCACAAGTACGCTGGTGAAGAATGTCAGGTAGATGGTCACCAAAGCGTAGCAGTACCACAGGAAGGATATGAAGCAAATTCTCAGGCTTGAAGTCTGAGGAAGTTCCGATGACGAGACTCCCAGTGTCACTGCCCACATATTCAATAAGTTTTCAGAGAAATTCATGTATACGGCAGACTCCATACATAATGTTACACACTTTCCAAGCGCCCAGAGAAATAAAGCAGTTGTCACATACGATAGAATTAGCATACTCCAGACATCTGATGTGAAAATTTTTGTCAGAATTTCCATTCTTGACAACTTGATTGCACAAGGTACAAACCATTTAAAATTTACGTCCTGATATGAAGAAATTTTATCAATACCATATCCGAAATCAACTGGTAGAGTGTCACTTATTGTCACATAATCACCTTCAGCAAGTTTCATCATCATAATGAAAGTAAAATCATATCTTTGAAGTTCCTTACCAACAGGATCATATATCAGTGTTAAATTCAATTTATTGGAGGCCAGTGATATAATATCTACCATATAATCATAATAAATTATATACTTAATTTTTTTTCATTTATCAGCCATTTATAATTTTTCGTACCTACAAATAACCTCACTGGACAACCATGGAAATTCTTGTAACCAGTTGACACAGGGAGCAAAAATGTAGTCTGTAATGTATTCATTTGAGAATGAATCCATTGACCAATCTCTATAACATCTACATTATCCTCGCATTGTGTTTCAGAGCTGTAGGGTATCCATTTGTAAGCAGTAAGAGATGCAGATTTCAAATCTTTGAAGATTAACAGGGCATCTGACCCAAAATATTTATTCCACACTATATCCTTTATATATGTTGCGAATTTCTTGGTATTTATCTCGACATCAGAAGTTACCATGACAATCAATCTGCATCTATAAAAACGCTTAATATCAGGATTTATCAAATTACGTATTTGCTGAAGTAGTATATCTATATTTTTACCAGAGAATAACACGTAAGTGTAATAATGAAGAGTGTTTGCATGTGTATCCTTATGCACTTCTATCGGCCATCTCATTTTCTCACTCATCATTCCCAGTACTGAATCCTGAATCTCGCAAATGTTTGACGATGCTCCAAGAGTTCGCATTTCTTTCGAAGTAATTCCTCCATTACACTGAGTAGATACCAGTACAGGATTTCTTGTAATGTGTGATATTATAATGTTACTGACAAACTTCGCCAATTTGAGATTTTGAGGTGTGAATTCTTAATTAAAAACTGCACTTTTTATCATGTGAGTAGTGAGTAAACATATTATTATGCTATGTTTGGCGAACGTTTTCCAATTTGATATAGGAATCATATTTAAAATACCCTTTCAATTTCTCAATGAAATGTAGAAGCAAATGGGATTTTGATTATGACGTTGATCTACATTCGATGAAATAAAAATCACAGAACCGTATTACGCTTGATCATCGAAGTTCGTACAATATCACATATGTGCAAATATAAGCAGTTTAAAATTTAAAATTTCTATTGAAAATGTGATAAATTATTTGTAAAATATTAGAATCTTAAGCTTATAATGCAATTCTCTGTTTTTTTAATATATTATTCAAGTAACAAACAATTTTAACACAATATTCACATATTAAGTGCATTACAAACTTTGTGTTTCAGCCAGTCATTATGTGAATAGCACTTTCTCATAATAAGAACAAACATTTTTGTAGGAATTCTGCTTTCAAACACTGGTTGATTTCAGACCTATGAAATATTTATAAACATTCTGAATTGACAGATATCCTTCCATATGTTGAAACGTTTTTAGATAAATCTAAATACAACTTTCGGGATTATATCACAACTGAGACACTTAGATATTATGCTATGGAAGTTACATCTACAATAAACAGTATTTCAAAGTGTAAAATCGTTTCCTTCTGAGTATTGAAAGCAATGTCTTGATTCGTGGTGTTAATATTCCATTTTTTTGGCACTACCTCAACTTTTATTACATTACAATAGATATCGTGCACTAAGACATATCCCGAGATGGTAAGGATATTGTCAAAACTTTCTATGTTTACTCTCTTGACAAAATACAAATGTTCCTTATTCTACAAGAGAATTATTCATTTTCTGTAAAATTCTGTAGTACTGGAGAATAGAAACATTTTCTTGAAGATTACAGGAAATTAAAATGTGTACTGTGGTATTTTCTGTACATAATTTTGTTGTTCGGTATATACTGTTGCCAGGGATATAAGTGTAGGTAACAGACAGGGGATGATAAATTAGTTTTCGAGCATTTGTGACGGATTCTATAAGGTTTCTATCAACGTTTCACAAATATAACTCTTTGATTTGGAAATCGTAAAAATGTTAAATATGTTTATTATGTAATAGATATCGAAAAATAATATCAGAACTGCGGTAACAATTCTGGTAAAAAGACGAAATTGAAAGTCGAGTATCACATTGTAAGTATAAATTGTTTCAATTGAAAGTTCATTGCAGAATATTGATCGAGATATCAAAAGAAATGTGAACGCTTATTATTACAAAGCAGTTTTCCGGAAATTTCGAGTGAATGTCAAAATCTATGCTAGAACCCTAATGTACTGTATATGGTCTTTATCACACTGTAGAAGGACACCCATCCACCTATTCAACTAACTTTTATAACTGGTCTCTTGTTAGAAGTCACAAATGATGTTGCAAATTACGTTTAAATAATAAGATATATAATCACTTATACACGTAGAACACAGAGAAGAACTGCTCTCTTCAACATCAAACACTTCTTACAATCTAATAAATGAAATTTCACAGATATCTAATGCGTGATTTAATGAAACTGAAGTATACTCCGTGGTATGGTTTTTAGAATTGGAACGAAAATCATTATATGATTCGACCGTCCCAATAATTCGTTTGTCTCCCTTCGAATTAAACATTCATATCAAGAGCGGAATAGAAACTTTACATATCATATTTACATTCTCCAAATTCCTAATGACATTTTAATGATCTTCTGTGCTTGTAAGCCTGGGTCATTTCAGAAATAAGTAGTAATATGAAATGATATTTGACGGATGAGTATTAAGCTCAATCCATATCCCAACATTAACATTATAGGCAGATTTTTTCAATTTGAACTGAATTGTGTATAGAATATATTTATTTTTCTCATCAATCTTTCCATAATACACAATCTTAAAACATTCTGAACTACTAATAATCAGATTTAGATCAAATTAAGACGAAATTTGAATTATTCAGAAGTACAAATACGAATATTATTCAAAATAAATTCAGTATAAATGGAGAAAAGTGTATGTAATAATAATAATAATAATAATAATAATAATAATAATAATAATAATAATATTTATTAATACTATACACTTGAGCTACATTAGGCATTGCAGCCCGAAAGAGTAGAAGCTCGTGCTCGGGCGCAGTTCAGATCAGTTATACAAAATATATCACAAAATTACGAGAGTTCATTGAGCACAATCACATTAATAAATGGTAAAATACATACAGCATGTAATAACAGGGTCTATATACAAATAGAAAATACAGAAGTACATGAATATTAGAGTAACAATTTTAACTCAATTAGCTTAAAGAATTAAATAATTAATCTGATTTGTTTCTTAAATCTATGTGTGTTAAGTGTACTTAGCTCAGCGTAAGCTCTAATTAATGTATTATATATTTTGGGTCCAAAATTTCTGCTGTGTTTTAATCCAGCAGTTGTGTGGCATTTGGGAGTATTTAGAAAGAAACTGTAGTTTTGTCTCGTCTGGTATTCATGAGGATCATATTTAAATTTATTGTGGTTTTTATGGAAGTAAATCAGCAATTTTTGTTTATAAATTTGTTCTAGATTTGATACGCCAAATTCCTGAAAAATTAATTTTGTTGGGTAATCAAAAGGTTTATATAGAAAAATTTTGATAATTCTTTTTGGAGCAGATTTAAAGGACGGAGAGTCGATTTTGCCATTCCTCCCCAACCTAAAATACCATACTGAATTATTGATTGAAACAGAGCTAAGTACACAGTACGCAGAACATAAACAGGTAAATAAGAGCGTAGAATGGAAAATTTGTGGATTGTTTTACGCAATCTGTTACACAGAAAGGAGATATGCTTGTCCCATTTTAAATGTTGGTCAATAATAATGCCTAAATATTTAACTTGTGAGGATATACTCAAAGCGTTACATGAGCAAGTAGGTAGGTTACAATCATGTATAGTTATACTTATATTATTATTTATTTCTAGTTGCTCAAGGCCATGTGATGTTAATGAAAATGGTATTAATTTTGTTTTAGAAACGTTCAAAGAAAGTAAGTGAGCATCCAGCCATTCTTTAATAATATTAATACCACTGTTAGAATTTTGATAAGTTTCATTCCAACTCGAACCGCTAAATATAACCACAGTATCATCAGCATAAGAATACAGAGTATCAGAATATTTCTCAATGTAAATTTTAAGTAAATCGTTGATGTATATAAAAACAAAACAGGACCTAAAATCGTCCCCTGAGGTACACCTATATCAATGTTACGTGATTTACTAAGGTGATCATTTATTTTAGTTGCTTGAGTTCTGTTACTTAAGTAAGATTTAAATAATTTTAAAGCAATTCCATTAATTCCTAATCTATCCATTTTATTCAAAAGTATACTGTGATTGACCGTATCGAAAGCTTTTCGTAAGTCTAGAAAAATTCCTAGACATTTATTTCCTACATCTAATTCTTGAATTATTTTTGAGGTAACTGCCATAATAGCATCATCAGTGCACAAATTTTTTCTGAAACCAAATTGATTATCATTTAGTAGTTTATTTTTTCTAAAAATGTTATTAACCGTGTTTTTATACATTTTTCAAATACCTTAGAGAGACTGGGTAATAGTGAAATGGGTCTGTAATTATTAAGATTACTTTTGTCACCAGACTTGTGAATTGGTATCACCACAGCATGTTTTAGGGCTGAGGGAAATACTCCTTGAGATATGCACAAATTAAATATAAAGGCAAGTGGTTTAGAAATAGCTTCGATAATAAGTTTCAGGGTATTTGTTGTAATACCATCAATACCAGGAGCCACATTATTTTTTAAACTGTTTACAATATTAATGATTTCACATTCGTTTACAGGAAACATAAACATAGATGATATACTTTTATTATAAAGCTTATAGTGATGAGTACCAAATACTTTCTTTTTTATATTAGATACGATGTCATGACTTACATTAGTAAAATGATCGTTAAATTCATTTGCGATAGTTTCCTTATTTTCAATTGTTATTCCATTTCGACTTATAATTGTCTTTAATATACTATTTTTATTACATTGGGTGTCAGTAGCTTCGTTTATGGTCTTCCAAAATTGCTTTGGATTTTTTTATTTTTGTTAAATTTTTCACAATAATATTTGATTCTCTGATTTCTTATTACATTAGTGAGAATATTTCTATATTTTCTGTAGTAATTTAATAAAACACTGTTTTGTGGGTCTCGTTTAACTTGCTTAGCTAACTTATCCCTAGATCGTATTGATTTAACAATACCTGTGGTAATCCAAGGTTTAATTTTTTGTACTTACTTGAGAATTTGAGAGGGACATGATTAGAATATTTACAAATTAGGTTACAGAGTATTTTATAAAAATTATCGAAACATGTATCTGCGTCTTCATTGTAGAATATAGATTCCCAATTAATATTATTAATATTTGATATTAGGCTTTTATGGTTTATAATTAGCTTATAATTGTCCGAAGGTTCAGTGGCTTCTCTGCTAATACTTTTATTACTGATTGACAACAATGCAAAAGTCATATAATGATCTGTTATTGCGCTTGCATATACTCCAGGTATAAAATTTAAGTTATTTCCCGTTTTTAGGAAAATATGGTCAAGACATGAATTGGATGATGGACGAGTAATGGAATTTAAGTATTTCACGTATCCATATTCATGCATGATATTTAAATACGTGTTGCCAAAATTATCTAATCTATTTTCTAAAATTTGAATGTTTATGTCACCCAGAATAACATGGTTGTTTAAATCTTTGTATATTGACGAGAAGCTTTCAAAATTTTTCAGAAATTCATTTTTGCATAGTTTTGGAGATCTGTAAATTGCAGTTAGGTTAACAAGAGTATCATTAATAAGTGTTAATTGAAAATGTATAGCGTTGCAATGGGAAATGTCAATATCACTTAAAGACACTACAATGTTTTCCTTAAAATATACAACTATACCATCACATTTATTATACTTATTACTTTTAACAAATTTTTTATAACCATTAATATCATAGCCAGAGTCATGATCAAGCCAGGTTTCAGTTAGAACTATAATATCAAAGTAAAAGGAAAAATTATTAAGTAAAACACAGAGTTCGGAAAAATTACGCAAAATAGGTAAAAAAAATCTCCTATTTCATGTAAATGTTACATTACATTCACATGCAAAAAATTTATTAGTCAGAAAAGAGACACAATATTGTGTTGATTTCTTTCACAAGCCACAAAACTTTATTTATAGACAACCACGCAAAGATAAAACATCTACATACAAGCAAGTCTTCAATTAAAACACTTTGATAAAGCCGAGATCATTGTATTGTATTGTATTGTATTGTATTTATTAACATTCCATGCTTACAGCTAGAATATGGAACAAGTGAAAAAACTTAATACTATTATAAAATCTTAATTTATATTCACAGTCTACATGAAATATATATAGACGAGAATTACAATATAGTCTACTAGTACAACACAAAGTTTTAGTATCAATTTCATGAAGTGTTATTGAATGTCATGAATTCACCTACAGAATAGAAGGCATGAGAAATTAGGTACTTCTTTAATTTGGCCCTAAATAATCTTATGTTTTGAGTTTAATTTTTTATATCGATAGGGAGGCTATTAAAATTTTTTACTGCCATATAACGCACTCCTTTTTGGTAGTACGATAGACTTGCCGATGGAGTATGAAAGTCATTTTTGACGTATATTTATGCTATGAACTGTTGAATTAGTTACAAAGTTTTCACGATTACATACGAGGAAGATTATTAATGAAAAGATATACTGACAAGCCATGGGCATTATTTGCAGTTTTTTGAAAATAGCCCTACACGATTCCCTAGATTCGGCACCTACTATTATTCTAATTACTCTTTTTTGAAATAGAAATATATTGTTACTATCTGTGGAATTTCCCCAGAATATTATTCCAAAACTCATTACCGAGTGGAAGTATGCAAAGTATATTGTTTTTAAGGTATTGATAATTACTATCTTTTGCATAGATCTAATAGCAAAACAAGCTGAATTTAGTTTGGGGGTAATTTCTTTAATATGATTTTTCCAATTTAACACATTATCGATTTTAAGCCAAGAAATTTGGTTGTTGTTGCTTCTAATAGGGAACTATTATTAATTATTGCGCTAGAAATTTGAGACGTTGAATTTGGACAGGATTTAAATTGAATTATGTTACTTTTGTTACAATTTAATACTAATTTATTGACTGAGAACCAGTCACATATTTTGAAGAGAATTTCCTCTGTTGAAGATTGGAATGTGTTGGAGTTATTGGCTGTAATTACTATACTTGTGTCATCTGCAAATAATATGGGATGACCTACATCTTTTATTAGGGGGTCAAGATCATTTATAAACACTAGAAAAAGTAGGGGACCTAATATTGATCCTTGAGGAATTCCATTATTAATAGTTCCCCATGTCGATGCAGATTTCATAGTTGTATTGATTTCAACTTTCTGTTTCCTATCTATGAGATATGAGTGAAACCATTGGTGTGCAACACCTTTAATTCCATAATAATCTAATTTATCTAGCAGCATTTTATGATTTATACAGTCAAATGCTTTGGATAAATCACAGAAAATCCCTCCAACTTGTAATTTTTTATTAACTGCCTCCAGAATTTTGTCAGGTAAACTAAATGTTGCATTTTCTGTGCCTTTATTTTTTCTAAATCCAAATTGTTCTGGGACTAAAATGTTGTATCTTTCTAGATGATGATATAATCTTTTATACATTACTTTTTCAAAGAGGAGTCCATAATTGTACCTATTTTTAAAAAGGGGGACAAAACCAACTGTGGTAAGTTTCGAGGTATATCTCTTTTGTTGACGTCGTACAAAATTTTGTCCAATATTCTTTTGAGAAGATTAACTCCGTATGTGGATGAAATTATTGGGGATCATCAGTGCGGTTTTCGGCGTAATAGATCGCCTATTGATCAGATTTTTTGTATTCGACAGATAATGGAGAAAAAATGGGAGTATAAGGGTACAGTACATCAGTTATTCATAGATTTCAAAAAGGCATATGACTCGGTTAATAGGGAAGTATTATATGATATTCTTATTGAATTTGGTATTCCCAAGAAACTAGTTCGATTAATTAAAATGTGTCTGAGTGAAACATACAGTAGAGTCCGTATAGGTCAGTTTCTATCTGATGCTTTTCCAATTCACTGCGGGCTAAAGCAGGGAGATGCACTATCACCTTTACTTTTTAACTTCGCTCTAGAATATGCCATTAGGAAAGTTCAGGATAACAGGCAGGGTTTGGAATTGAACGGGTTACATCAGCTTCTTGTCTATGCAGATGACGTGAATATGTTAGGAGAAAATCCACAAACGATTAGGGAAAACACGGAAATTTTACTTGAAGCAAGTAAAGCGATCGGTTTGGAAGTAAATCCCGAAAAGACAAAGTATATGATTATGTCTCGTGACCAGAATATTGTACGAAATGGAAATATAAAAATTGGAGATTTATCCTTCGAAGAGGTGGAAAAATTCAAATATCTTGGAGCAACAGTAACAAATATAAATGACACTCGGGAGGAAATTAAACGCAGAATAAATATGGGAAGTGCCTTTTATTATTCGGTTGAGAAGCTCTTATCATCCAGTCTGCTGTTAAAAAAATCTGAAAGTTAGAATTTATAATACAGTTATATTACCGGTTGTTCTGTATGGTTGTGAAACTTGGACTCTCAATCTGAGAGAGGAACATAGGTTAAGGGTGTTTGAGAATAAGGTGCTTAGGAAAATATTTGGGGCTAAGCGGGATGAAGTCACAGGAGAATGGAGAAAGTTACACAACACAGAACTGCACGCATTGTATTCTTCACCTGATATAATGAGGAACTTAGAATCCAGACGTTTGAGATGGGCAGGGCATGTAGCACGTATGGGCGAATCCAGAAATGCATATAGAGTGTTAGTTGTGAGACCGGAGGGAAAAAGACCTTTAGGGAGGCCGAGACGTAGATGGGAGGATAATATTAAAATGGATTTGAGGGAGGTGGGGTATGATGATAGAGACTGGATTAATCTTGCACAGGATAGGGACCGATGGCGGGCTTATGTGAGGGCGGCAATGAACCTTCGGGTTCCTTAAAAGCCATTTGTAAGTAAGTAAGTATCATTACTATTTCTGCTCTGTATGTATAATGATCTCTTGGTTTTGCATGAGATTTTAATACCTTGTGTAATCCATCTATTGTTACATATAGTTTCATTTTTATACTTTACGGGAAAACTGGATTCAAAAATATTTAGAAATGTTTTATGAAACTCGTTGAATTTACTGTTCGTATCACTTTGACTGTATACTGATTCCCATGTTTCATTTTTAAGATTCATTTCAAAATTATTTAATGATTCCCTGTTTATATTTCTGAATCTCACTTTAGTTGGTTTTTTTGATGATGTGTTAATATTTATACTTAGGAGTTGAGCATCGTGATCCGAAAGACCATTAATTATTGGGGTTGTTTGAGATATACCTATTTTTTCTGTTCCGATGAATATGTTATCTATTGCAGTAACTGAATCCCCTTGCATTCTGGTCGAAATTTTACTGTGTAAATTAAATTGAAAGATGCTAGCAATGAATTTAGTTGATCTTTCCTATTGCTTTCTGTTAGATAATCGACATTGATGTCTCCGCAAATAAATTGGGGGGGGGGCAGAGGAGACGTAGCTCACTCCTTTGAAGTCAGAACTCTTAACCGGTTCGGTCTCGACCCAGTAGAGTTCCACTCAAGTCCACTCATTGGCCTACCTGTCAGCCATTTGATGTTGAGAAAGAAAGAAAGAAAGAAAGAAAGAAAGAAAGAAAGAAAGAAAGAAAGAAAGAAAGAAAGAAAGTATACATCCACTCCAACATTCTGTTTCTTTCAAATTAAATATACCATAGTATTCTTAACATTACAGTCACAGGTTTCTTTATAGGCGCAATAGGAACTGTACCAAGAAATTTTGTTAAATGGCGTGAAAAATAGGAGCTTAGTAAAGAATTACAAGATGAAAACGTGACTTCATTACTAAAATTTTATGTCTCGATAGCTAGAAACCACTTATACAGTGGTCATAGTGTTTAAATTTCATAAATGTAGAAACATTTCTGATGATTATATTGAAAACTGCACCCATAATTTTGTTTTATTACTTTGAAAACTTGTGTCCATAAATTTTTAAAATAACACATGAGATGTATGTATGTATTTATTTACACTGCAAGTGGGCAAGCACCCGGTGGCAGTGGTATAACACCCGGTGGCAGTGGTATATATACTGGTGCTATATATACAGCTATTTTTATATCAAAATGATATTCTTTTAAACAATTACACATTCTATTCTTTGTACAGTAGGAAAGGCAATTGTAAACTATTTTGTGCCTTTCGGCAGACAGAGTATCTGTGCCGTTTTTAATTGTTCACATTATAAGTACATAATCTTCCTTCCGTTCTTAGTATTTCTTTCAGTTATGATTTTCTTATTTAATAAAGTCGTCATAGATGTACATTTTTAACTGTCTCGTTTTGACGTGTATCACTATTCCTTAAGAAGCTATAGCACAAGTAAATGTTCAAGGATTTATTTTAAGTCGTGACAATTTGTTCGACAGAAGTTAAGTAAACTAAATTGTTAAAGAACGAATTTTCAGTTAACATTCTATACATGGAGGTCACATTATATGTAAAGTGATGGTAGCGAGTTCTAAATTTAATCATGTGTCCTATGGATATTATTTCACATGGAACAATAATGTCCAGACGGAAACTTACTGTAGATGTAGCTCTATCTGCAATCACCTTAAGAACAGGAATAAGAATAAACGATATAGAGGAAATGGCAATTAAGTAATGCATAGAAAAGAAATGATAGCTACTGAGAGAATGGAAGAGTAGAAAGGAAAATAAATAAAGCAGATATATAGAAATTTTGAGAAAAGAATGAATAAATGAGGCTATCAAGTGTAAAACTCGCCTTATCCAAAATTAAAAAAAAAATGAGTTACATATGGGATGTTGTACTTCTTGCAGCTCTATATCTACTGATTTAGTCGATTTGTGCAAATCTTGTCTAATTCCTCTTGCATAGAGCTCAGAAAACTACTATCAAATGCAAAACTGTCCATATCCATAACGGTTTTTCATGTTTTCTGACAAATCACTTTAACTGGATAAGGCGAGTTTTGCACTTGATAGCCTCAAATGTTACATAATGATAACTTCAGCGAAGAAGGAAGTTTCGAAAATGAAGAAAACCATAGTGAGAGTGAAGAAGGCAATTTGAAATCTGAGAATACGAAACATGTTAATAATAATAATAATAATAATAATAATAATAATAATAATAATAATCATAGCGGCTCTGAAGACAGAAAAGGGCAAATGTAGAGGTGTATTGATGAAAAATTAAGGCGATGAAAAAGTATGAAAAACAGTCGGAATGCAAGCTGAATCTAACTTTGAATTTATAATATGTAGATTTAAGGTTATACTTCCAATTTTGGTAATAGAAATTGTACCACAACAATGGAAGGACTCCATAATTGTAACTACCTTTAAGAAGGGGGAAAAGACTAACTAGTAACTTTCGAGGAATATTACTTTTATTGACGTCGTACGAAATTATACTGTAGTTGGAGTCTCTGGTATAGGGGCAGAGAAGGTCTGACGGCTTTATCTCTACCAGGTTAAATAAATAAATACTATATACTACATCTCGCCAAAATATTGTGAAAATTGCACAAAATTGTAAAAATTGTAGAAAATTACAAAATTGTAAAACTATAAAAATTTGTAAAAATTGTAATTGTAATATTGCAAAATTTTGACTTGTTTCACATCTTAAAGCTTCATTGCTCATGTAAGATCTATGGAATAAAATAAATGAATGAATGGAACTACTAATACTACGAAATTGTATATAATATTCCTTTGAGAAGATTAACTCCATATGTAGATGAAATCATTTGGGATCATCAATGTGGTTTTAGGCGTAAACTTAAGTTATTGAATTAAATTAACATAGAATAGGCCTCCTATATTATGCCATTTACAGGTAACCATTACTTCTTGAAAATGATATTCTTGAAATGCACTGCACCACCGTGCACACATTCTTGCAATCGCTCTTTGAAGTTT
This sequence comes from Periplaneta americana, assembly GCA_025594305.2. Lineage (NCBI taxonomy): Eukaryota > Metazoa > Arthropoda > Insecta > Blattodea > Blattidae > Periplaneta > Periplaneta americana. Next base: position 128,497,285 of record JAJSOF020000013.1, on the reverse strand, counting down.
CTCATTACACTTTGAGAAATTCGTCACAATTTTCTGTCTTAAGTTGCCCAGTGTTTCGTGATTTGTTTGCGTATACCTTACTTTTCAGATACCCCTATAGAAAATCACATGCACTTAAATCAGGAGATCGTGCAGGCCAGGGAATGGCTACATTTCGCCATGTAACATGATTCCCAAACAAATTTCGCATTGTAATAATTATTTAGCTTTTTTTTTCAATATATTAAATTTGTGCAGCTGTGTTTACATAATGTACAGTTGTCTGCCGCCATTTCTTAAATTTAATTCTTCGTGTCATGTTTTGTGTATTTCAGTGAATAGTTTCAGTGAAATAAATAGGTTTGAAGCCTGGATCATATGTGCCTAAAATGCATAGTAACAGGAATGCCAAAAAATCTATTTCCGTGAAAATCTCTAAATAGACTTTTCACAGCCTCACAAAACTTAATTCATGTAATGCACAGAATGAGGAAGTGAAAGCCAGACGGCAATAATATGCTTAGTGTTAATACATAAATTCCTTTGAAATTAAATATCAACATCAACTTACATACATAGTGTGACATTTTACAGGCTTGAGCAGTAGCGGCCCGCAGATACAAAGGCTGACAGTTCTGCATCAAAAATAGTGTATTTAGCAAACGCATGCTGTTTATTGCATCTAAATCGGATAACAAGTGTAATTACAGCCCCTTCTCGAAGTTGACTGTGCACCCGAAATTGTACTCCATTCGTGCGCTGCACCTCTCCCACCTGGTACAACTAGTCACGTAGTGGAGATGTGCCCCACATGCTTTTCTAGTTTTTTAGTCAAATTGACTAAATCCTTCACTCCGGTGTTCGTCCATGTATTTTCTCCTCTAAACAGAATACACAGGTGGGGCAGAAAGCGTTTTCATGAGCGCAGCAAAAAACCAATCGTTTCCATTACACATTTCGGTATTAAAATGACTAGTAGGCTACATGATTTCGTCGACTTTTTCCAAAAATTTCAATATTTAAATTTTGTGTAAGATATCCTAATTTCTTAAGTTAACATGCAATTTCTCTTTTAATTTCGAAAAGAGTTGGTCGATTAGGTTTTCATTTCATTCACTTTTAATACAAAAAATTTCCTTAGACACACTGACTAATCACATCACACCACCCACAGTGTTATAACACACTGGAACTGTAATGATGTACAGCAGTCCAGAAGTCTGTGTGTTCTAACGCACGTCATAAAGAGATGGGGGTGTTGGCGGTTCTTTTGTGTATTCGGAGAGAGCTGCTTCGGTTGCAGCTCTAATGCAGTCTTATGGGACGGTGAAGAAAATCAGTTTTCTGCTGCCGACTGCCCTACGTTGAGCTCCAGGAACTGCCGATCACAGATCCGAAAAGTACACTACAGCTAAAATTCTCGAGCAGTTCAAGGCTCCTACAGACAGTAAAATCTCAAATCGAAGGAGAATGAATTGGAAAAATAAATGAAACAATGAACTAGATTACATAAAAGCACGTTTTACATTTTTCATTTTTTTCAGGTCCATTTAAATGGCGGTTCTGCAGCTCTGCAGTTCTTATTGTAGAGCCGCCCCTGGGCTTGAGGTTAACACCAACAATAATGAAACTTAAATTGAAAATTGGTCTATACGAATTATCAGTTCAAATATTTCGAAAAGTTTTCAGAAAATGAAGGGAAAATGTAAATTCGTCCGAAACTGGCAAACACATCGCATTTCGAAGGTGTGACATTTTAATCGAATATGTAAACTCGTCCCCCTAGCGTTTATTTCTTCACATTGGTAACATGTAAACTTGCCCGCCGAACGTTTATTTATTAACATTGGCAACATATGAGCCATTTCAGAAATTACAGTCATTTAGGTGACTGTAATTGTAGCAGATTTTGAAATCTCTGCAATTAAGTTCGTATGGTCACAAACCGAATTCATAGGTTGTGGATTTCACTTTTCACAAGCCTGGTGGCGAAATATTCAACATCTTCGATTAGCTGTGGAATACAATAATAAGACTGATATAGGGAAATGGTTAGGATATTGCTTTGGCCTTGCCTACTTGGAATCTGAGGATGTGGGCAAAGGTTTTGGGATTGACCAGAAGATGAAAGACTAGTAAAATTTTCTGACTATTTGGTTGATAATTATATATCAGAAGATGCTACATTCCCTCCTTAAATGTGGGCTAACTCCAATAGCGTTTGCCATACAACTAACGCATGTGAATCTTTTCATGCAAATTTCAACAAGAATTTTAATATTGCTCATCCAAACATTTACGATTTTATCAACGTTTAAAATAATTTCAGACAGAAACGTACATCAAGCTACAAAGTATAAATATACAGTGAATAAATAAACGAGCTACCACGAATAAGCAACTGCGTATATGCAAACCTTATAAAATTATAAAGCAGGGAATTTGTCCATGGTAGATTTTATTAAAATTACTTCTTATCATTTTAATCCAAGATAAATTTGTCTAGTCGGCCTGGGTGGTGCAGATGGTTAAACACCTGGACTCTGTGCCCGAGGTTTTTTTAATATTTGTTCATGGTAGATTTTATTAAAAGAACTTCTTTTCATGAGAAACATTTTTAACCATGCCACTAGCCAGTCCTAAGTCTGGATGAAATGGGAAGGAAACTGTTCTCTTTAGCATTCGGACGAGTTTACATTTCCATGATACTGACATTAAGTAGGTATGCGGACGAGTTTACACTTCCATGATACCGATATTTAGTAGGAATGCGGATGAGTCTACATGTCAGATTATAGGTAATTATTTCCATCGGACGAATTTACAGTTCCCCAAAGTGAATTCAACATTTATTTCTTTCACGATATTTATCTCTTTCCACTGCATCGAGTACACTGAAAACATTACAACACATTTCACTGTCATTCTCATGATGTTGACACTGAAGTCCTCAGCAATTACATTGAGCCAAAACTGTATATAATTCATTTCAATTTTAAATTATGCAAATACAATGAACAGTTGAAGACAACGAATATTATGAGGAAATAATTGAATAAGTTATCTGTAATTTTTCACTGCTTTAGTTTACTCAAAATATCACTGTGGATTTCGTCCTCAACATTCGAATGCCAGTACATCGTACATCGTTCCACACAGGATTATGTTCATCTCAAACTGTAGACACTGACATGAATTTGTGAAAAAATATTATACCACATCCACTCCACAATAAATACTACACAGCTCACAGCACAACCAGCAAGATACATGTAGAAACTGATAGAGAGATGGGATATTGAGAAGACAAAATAGTCTCCCGAAATTTTCTCACGAAATGGTGTTATTTCAATATCCTTAATTCTCTGAAATTCGTCGAGTTCAACGTTTTCTACCCTCAATTTTCTGTAGAAGTTGCTGATAATTTTATTGAACAATCCCGTTTCCTTCATATTTGTTATTATACGGTTGAAATGATAAAAAAAATAGGAGCCATAACGAAAATATATGCCTCTGTGTAGCTTGTAAGTGAAATCTTCAACTAAACAAACGCTTGCACCTTTATTCATCAGCAAATAGTACTCAAGGGCTTCAGTGGTGTCGTAAAGGGCAAAGTCTCCGGAAATACTCACTCTATCGAAGCAGTGAAATCTGTCACTACAATTTACTCTATTCTTTTTCATGTTTTTGAGTTCTTGATCCACACCCAAGATAGCGAGTCCATCTAAGAATGGGTCATATCCATATTCAATTCCAGAGTTAAGGATCTCGTCAAACGATGTGATCTGTTTTCCAACTCCGGGATCCACAAGTAAACTGGTGAAAAATGTCACATAGATTGTCACCAAACCATAGCAATACCACACGAAAGAGATGAAGACAATCCTCTTGCTAGGAGCGCGAGGAAGATTCGCAGCCGAGACTCCGACAGTGACTGCCCACATGTCCAAGAGTCTAACAGAAACTGTCTTGTGCTCGGAGGATTCAAGGTATAACACTGAGATTTTCTGAAGTGCCCAGAGAATACAGGCTACTGCCACAAAGATTAGAATTGTTGTAGTCCAAACTTCAGGTGAAAATACCCTTGTAAGTATCCCCATCCTGGACAATGGTTTCGCGCAAGGAACAAACCATTCGTAACTCAAGTCTTCGTGGGATGTAATTCTATCCATTCTGTAACTGTAATCAACTGTCATAGTATCGCTTACTGACACATAATCATTATCATACAGTTTTTCTATCCAAATTCTCGTCATATCAATTCGCGAAATTTGTTTCCGAAAAGGGTCGTATTCTATTGATAAATTGAGTTGATTGCAAACAAATAATACGATATCGACTAGGTAATTAAAATAAATGACTGTTACTTCCCTTCTTTCATTCATCACCCATTTATAGTTCTTTGTGCTTGCTAACAACGTTATTGGACAGCCATGAAAATTTTTGTACTTCGAAGGTTTGGAAAGCAAAGATACGGCAACGAAGGTATCCATCTGAGAAACAAACCACTGGCCAGTATGAATAACATCAAAGTTGTTCTTGCATTGATGTTCAGAAGTGTAAGGAATCCACGTGTAAGCATCAAGTGATGTTGAATTCAAATCTGCTAGAAGCAACAGAGCTTCATGCACTGCATATTTATCCCACATCAAATTTTTTATCTTGGTAGTTAATTTCAATTTATCAATACTATTGATGAATGCAACCACTATAATCACCCTACACCTAGGCAGTAACGTCAAGTTCTCTGTTTGATGGACAAGTTCGGTTAAATTGGTTCCCAGAAACAAGACATAGGTGTAAAAATGCTGCACGTAAGAGTGTGAATGTGATCGAACATGTATTGGCCACGTCAATTTGTCATTCAATATTCCTAATACTGAGTCATAGAATTCGTAAATATCAGCTGCATCAACTTGTTTTATATCTCTTTCTCTTGTGAATTTCTCGGCACTGCATGTAGTTACCAATACAGGGCTTCGTATAATGTGCACTCTCATGATGTTACTCACAAATGTTGCTATTTTAATTTTATGTTCTACTATTTGGCCTTTGCAAGAGGGAATGTACATCATAAAATTTATGAAAATACAGACTGTCAGAATTCTGTGCGTAAGGAGAATGTTCCAACTTGCAGCACACATACTTTATTAAAGGAATATTTCACTCATTCACTTCCTTAATAATTCTTGTAATGCTGTAGAAGGTAAGCTACTTATTGTGTATCTGTTTTTAGTGATAAAATTTGCTATTTGCTTATATTTGCGTGAAAAGTTTACAGCGAATCTTGTTGCATTTTACTCTTGCACAATTCGCTGAGTTTCGTCAGCAATATGTTTTTGTTAATACTTCAAAATATTATCATTGGTAATTTATTGATGTTACAAAAATGTTCAAATGAACACAATAATATTACATAATAATACAATTTTACTTCTTCCCTATCTGTAATTTTCGTTACTTTACTGAACTGATGTTTATTACCAACAGAGTTTTTTTATCCACTTCTTGGCGAATTCAAATAATTAACTCCAATCCATACGCGCAAGTCAAACGAGTTGAAATCAAGCGCCAGTAAAGCGTAGACCCACGCCTACTGTGTTATTCTTATTCGGGTTAAAATCTGCATATGAATCTTTTATGACATTACATTTTATGAGCCGGTCGATTGGATTCTTCCAAGTTAGTGACGGGTGGTTGCAAACATAGAATCGTGATTATCTTTTTTTCCCCATATCATATCAGTTTGTATACTGAAGATAATAGTAGTATTCTCAATTTTTTTAAATTGTGACCTTCAAGACTGTCTAAAATGAAGGAAAATGATTCGGATGTTTTTTTTTTCAGTCTACAATTCGTCAAACTATTATACAGTACCATAAGATATTGTAGAATGGAGATAGACCCTAACTGTAATAAACAGTCTTTCTTATCTGTGACTGTATTTTGAGTAAGACATGACACATTACAACACGGTTTAGTGCATTTTACGGTTAAGAGCCATTATGAACTATTTATTTACTGGAGCAAAAATAATAGTACATAATGCAACGAGCCTATAATGATAGTAATTAAGACGCGAAGACTTTTTATGCTCGACCATACTTCAAACTTGAAATTATTAATAAGTTTTCATGTTATTCTTATGTGCCTGGGGAGCGAACTGACCTTGTGCAATCTCGTAAATTGTGAGACGTGCGCAGACGAGAAAGTATTGATTTTTCGGGGCAACGAATGTCGACGACCTTGATATATAATCTAGAAAGTAAGATAAACGTTAAACTTGATATAACCTTGAAATTGAATTCGACATTGAAAAACGAGATGACAAATTGAATTTATTTGAATATTATTTACAATTAACGCTAATTATTATAGTACCAGAACATAACCTTCTGCGACAGTATTGGATTTCCAGCCTGCGTGACGTTTTGCTAGTTGTCTTTCGATTGCATATCCGAGAATAATAGAAAACCTGAACTTCAATGAATAGGTGTACTTTAGTGACATGCATTAAAGGCCTGCTATCAGGTGTATAATTACTGTACTACATTTCGGCATGGTCGAGCATAAACAATAATACACAATTTTGTTCATTAAGAAAACACTGAACAACACAGAAGATTTTTTTCAGAACATACATAATTACATGTTAAATAAAAGGAAAATCAACACATTGCAACAATTACAAAAATAATAATAATAATAATAATAATAATAATAATAATAATAATAACAATAATAATAATAATAATAATAATAATAATAACAACAAACTGCAATTAAACACATTCAGCATTACAGTTCCTGATACAGAATGAAAATACACAGAACAGAAAAACCCACATAACTACAAAACACAAACTTTAAAATTACCACACATAAACATAATGCCAGTCCAGAACAAAAGTGACATTATTAAAAAAATGTGAATTTTCAGGAGAACCAATTTATTAAGAAAATGTAATGTTTAGAAATTTGTATAGAGAAAAATATTATGAAGACGTACATCTCCTTTCTTTACATAGTAAAAGCGTGTTTCACGCACTTCGTAAGCGAAATCATCGTTTTGACCATAACTTAAATATTTTCCTTGAGGAGTATAATTTTCATCCCTTATTTTGAATTGTGTCACTTTTATTATAAAATAGACTGCAGTTACATTATTAATATTAGTATTATTATTATTATTATTATTATTATTATTATTATTATTATAAGGTGGTCCTCCAGCTTGGGGTTGGGCGAAGGGCCAACAACCCATCACCGTAAAAAACAGCTTACTACGAATCCTTCAAATAAGCCTAGGAATCCAGAAATGCATATAGAGTGTTAGTTGGGAGGCCGGCGGGAAAAAGACCTTTGGGGAGGCCGAGACGTAGATGGGAAGATAATATAAAAATGGATTTGAGAGAGGTGGGATATGATGGTAGAGACTGGATTAATCTTGCTCAGAATAGGGATCAATGGCGGGCTTATGTGAGGGCGGCAATGAACCTCCGGGTTCCTTAAAAGCCAATAAGTAAGTAAGTATTATTATAAGGTCTGATTATTATTATTATTATTATTATTATTATTATTACTATTATTATTATAAACAGTGTCAGCCTTCGCATTCCTATCGAAGGACATGAGACATCACAAACTCTTCTATATTAGAAATTCTAAATCTTCCTCGCCGGTCTCCAGATGTATTAAACGTGCTAACTTACATGTAGGCGATTCCGATCCATTCAATGTATAGAAGTATTAGAACATGGCAATGTCTTTGCTAATATTAATTGCATTATCTTTCTACACATATTGGTAATATTTTTGTATGAATCAACTCCTTTCCATAAAATATAATAGTATTAATTCTTGTAAACTAATCATTGTAACCTATGTTCTTTATTTTGTTGTTATCTCCATTATGTAATGTGTACCATAGTTGTTCATTTTATTCCATAACTGGACTTTTATTGGCTTACGGCTGTTTTCCAGCACATAAATATCAATAAACATATAAATAAATAAATAAATAAATTATTATTATTATTATTATTATTATTATTATTATTATTATCAACCATCATACGACAGAAGGTAAAGGACACTTATAAAAAATTTCTGCAAGATAACATAAACACCTCTGAATGGAAAGACAATGTAACTTCGGTACCAGAGTGGCCAAGGAGAGAAGCAGTTGCCAAATTCCGATTAGCAACTGGACATGATTGCTTGGGTAAACATCTATGCCGCATTGGTTTACTCCAGAATCCTAACTGCCCACTCTGCAACCAGAACATCGTAATGGACTCAGACCAGTGGCGGTGCGTCAATAAGAGCACAAGAGCACGTGAACACCTTGTTTCCATTAATGCACAACTAGTTTTATTATTTGATACCGTATTGACGTAGTGGGGATGTATAATATCAGAATCGAGTATTTTAAACTTCCCGCATCTTGCATAAACTTCTTATGTAAACTTGGCAACATCCGTTCACGTACAAGCCGTGCTCTTTTCGAGTTGGTTACAGGAATTTCACGCATGCGCGGGAGAAAATTGTCTTTAGCTGGCCGCTTATGACTCGTCAAGAGCACAAAGAGTTCAGTGAACATGATGAGTATCTATCCTACAGATGTCAGGTCGATCGATGCCTATCGTTCACGTGCTATATCTCGAGGAGGAAATTTAAAAGCCTGTAGATGTAAGCATCTGACTGTAGGAACGTTTACTTACGTGGATGTGTGTACAGTGCTGCTACGAGAGTGTAGTTTGTGAATTACTATACTTCAGTGTCGGCATAATAACATAGTTTGGCTTTCAAACACGTGGTGGTGGTATGAATTTAAATATCTGTATGGCAGTGTATAATATTTAAGAATAATATTTACTGGCATGTGTTTATAGCAATCAATCTATGCGAGTGGGATTACAGTACTGGTATGGGCTGTAGTGTATCAGTGTGTTGTGAATCAAAATATATTATTGAACACACGCGTTTGTAAATAACGAGACCGTGGTATGTATTCATTTTTAACAAACGTAAACAATGAACTCTGTTCAAGTAATTTTGAACAGTAAAGAACTGGGTAAACTGGCTTACCAAGAAAAATTGGAAATAAAAAGACTGAGTTCATTATTGTTATTATTATTATTATTATTATATGTTGTTTTGAATTTATATACGGTTTTTTTTTTCGATAGTGAAACATTGGAATCATGACATTTCATATTAGACTAAACGTACGATTTCAAATTCTCTTCGATTTTGGAACCACAAAATTGTGAACACACATAATATTTTATCATGAGCCGCCACTGACTCAGACCATCTAATGGATTGTCCCAATCTGTCCTCAACTACACTGGTAGATAAGTATTGGGAAGCAAGAGAGAAGATGATGGCCCTCCAAATATAAAATTTGTTACTCTTCCTTTCATATTCTATATCTATTTATGTACTCTTCTCACTGTTTGTTTGTTTATTTGTATATTTGTTGTCATTATCACGGCTAAAGATAAACTCTACAGCCCTGCATTAAATAAATAAATAAATAAATAAAAATTATTAAATATTCTATATTCACAATTCATGAACATTAAAAATGCAACAGACATTGTCAAGTTAAAAAGCTAAAATAATTACATATCACAAATAACAGCATTAAAAATTCACTAATGTTATAAAAGGTCGCATTTATTAGCCAATTAGTGATTCGTCTTGTAAATTCTACCTTTGCCAAGATTAAATAAATGAAAGGCAATCTTATTTGGTAATTTAATTGCCATGGATTCAAAATTATATTTGATCTTACTCGTAGTTAATCTAACAGACGGAATATTAAACATATTTTTGTTTCCTTGTGTGATGAATTAACATGATCTCTTAGGGATGACAGTATTACCACAGTCACGGAGCTTGAGTTTATGGGTGTACTAGGAACAATAGATTGTGCAGGTACTATTTCGCATTGTCTGTAATGAGGCGATAGTAGCGATCCTAGTGGTTAGCAACTATCTATAAATGCATATTTACTACGTATTGAGCTTCGTGACTGTATATACCAAACTGCATAAACAACTTAACAGTTGAGATTTTTTCTCTAAGAAATAATAGATGACAATGCTCGTCAATAAGAGAATTCATCATTATTGTGGTGGTCTTCTTTTGCAATATAGATATTTTATTTAGATGTGTACTATTGCCCCAAAGTAAAACTCCGAAACTTAAGTAGTTATTAAAATAACGATTATAAACAGTTTTTATATACTTGTTAAGAAAAAATGCCTTCAAACGTATTGTGACATAACATTCCCGAAATTTTTCAGCCATCCGTACTCGTATAACATGGGATTTCCAAGTAAGTTTAGTTGTTGTTGTTCTTGTTGTTCAGTCAACTGTCCGAAGACAGGTTGCAGTCTCATAAGTGACATCAATAAGATATCACTCATGAGGCAATTAAGCCAGGAGATAATATGGTAGGGCGGCCAGTTCCTTTCCCTCTTTTTGGCAGCGGATGAATAAAAAAAATTCATTCTTTAAGTGACCATTTGTTCTTGTGACAATTAAATATTGTTGTATCATGACATACAAGTCGGTATTAGTCTGTAAATTCCACCCAATATCATTGATGGCTATCAATAATACAATGGTACCCAAAACGGAACCTTGTGGAACCCCATGTTAGACATATTTTATATCAGCTCTTTTGTTCTGAAATTCAACATATTGTATCTTACTCTTCCTTTCATGTTATATATACTCCATCATTCTTGGTGAGATGAACTATTTATGTACTTTTTTCACTGATTGTTTGTTTATTTGTATATTTGTTTACTTGTTTAACACTAAACTATGAATATTGCATGTTGCCATTATCACGGCTAAAGATAAACTCTACAGCTCTGCATTAAATAAAAAAAATTGTTTTCGATCTGTCAAAATATGAGCTGAAAAATAGCTATAAATTCCGAGTAATACCATAGTAAGTCAAATGCCTTACTTATATTGAGAAATTTAGCACTAAGAAATTCACCATTCTCAAAAAATTATAATATTTACTTTGTCAAATATCTCACTGTACCTGTAGTATTATGCCATGCAGTATGCACATTTTCATCTTCATAATATGCATCTAGATATTTTTTTATTTTCAAAATAATCACAAATCCTTTCTTATTAGCAATTCAAATATTTTTCTCCTACCGGAGTATTAGACACAGCTTCATAACTAAACCTACCTGGTTCATATTTAACACTTGTCTTAAAAATCGGTACAACATTTGATAACATGTTCAGGGGTAAAAGTGACAATGTGACTTTATAGAAAAGTTATATGTTTTATGGCTTAAACCTATGATTTGGAACTCAACAGGTGTTCATCAAGAAATTCCACGGAGTAGAATGTCAATCTTTAATTTGCTGTTGAATATTAATATCGTGAGACAGTCTCTGACATAATCAGGGAAAGAATTCCATAGTCGTGGAAGCGATATAGTACAAGAATAGGAGTAGAAGAATGTCCTGTGTAGAGGAATAGACAGAAAGTGCACGTTCCGGATCATAGGTACTGAAAGATGAAAAAACGAGGTGCTAGGTAAATGGATGTGGATGATATATATCAATATAGAAGTATTTCGGATCACTAATTTATTAAAAATAAATATTTCATTACATTCCGTCAATCACATTTGAAAAGTAGGAATAATTTTAGGTACTGCAATCTGACTTGTACGTCCCATAACTAATTATTGCAGACATGCAGTAAAATAATGTAGGCTGTATAGTTATATAAACGTGCAGCATGTACAGTAGTGGCAAAAAAAAACCGGACCGACCCTTGTATCTCATTTCAGAGCCATGTTCACTCAGAGCACGATAGACTGGTACCTAAGACTTTCGTGGTTCGAATCCTGCCTGGGAAGGAAACTTTCTTTTGTTCCTTATTCAAATTTATTCCGAATACTTTTCGATTGCGGCGATATTTTACTACTTAATTAACTTATTATTCCCAGAAGATGAATTTTACCAGCAGAATCAATAGGCGGGTTTTTGTTTTGGTACGGAAACAACTCACTCTACACTTTCTCTAGCGGTTTATGACCTGAACAAAGAGACCTTTCTTTCGCTGCGTTCGAATGTTAGTTATTGACAAGTGCTTGTCTGTAATACTACTGTGCTACAGTTTGTTCGTAAATACAATATATCTCATAATAAACAGTATTTTTAAACACCTACTAATCATCCGAGTACTGTAATCGCTATCATGTCTCAGTCGGGCCCTGATATCAGAAGCCTTATTAAAGGTGTTATTTATCAACTTCACTGTTTCTTGAAAGAACTGTGAGGACATTGAAAATGTCCTGTCATCAATGCAGACAGCCACTGTCAAACGCCAGTGGCGCTTCTTTACGATCGGTCCAGAGAATTTATGCAAAAGGGAGACGAATAGCAGTAAAACAATGATCGTATGGAGCCTAATTTTACATATATTTGTTTAAAGAATACACGAACAGCTGTAGATAATATGGAATTTTACATTTAGATTAATAAAATTTTTTTTTTAGATATTGTAACATTTTATTTTATGCTATATTAAGTTGTTTATTTAAGACATTAACAATGGAAAATTGTTTCATTATTTAGATTGTTGAAGACCATTATTAAGTTAATTTAATATTTTTAGAAATTGTTCACGGAATAAGGTAAATTTCTTAATTGATATGTTAATTATATCTCTGTCAAATGGAGTCTTATATTGTAGTCTACTACATGTTCTTGACTGCTAAATTTTTAGGAACTCTAGTGTTAGTTATAATTAGGTACAAAACATTACGTTTGGGAGTAAAATGTTATTAGGATCATAAAATGAAATATTATTTAATAACTTGTCAATAATACTTAACCTGAGTAGATATAACTGTGACTGGCGACTATTTTATCGACTTTTTTCATTGAATTGTTGATGGACTTCAATAATACATTACAATACATTACGTTTGGGAGTAAAATGTTATTAGGATCATAAAATGAAATATTATTTAATAACTTGTCAATAATACTTAACCTGAGTAGATATAACTGTGACTGGCGACTATTTTATCGACTTTTTTCATTGAATTGTTGATGGACTTCAATAATACAGACGCATAAATAAGACTGAATGAAACCAAATACTCTACAATGATGAGTATTTGGTGAAACTCACCGCATAGAATCAGAATAGTGCTAAGTGCCCAATTTATAAAACGATTTTTTGTGTCATACTTATTATGTTATTTATTTTATCAAGCTAAGCCACTCGTAAGTATGATTTCATTACGAAACTCGTTCATGTTGTAATAATATACATATTCCACAATCAGTAAACATACATTAATATTTTATACTTTAATGTTCAATTTTATAGTGATTTATAAAGTTGGTAAGTAGCATAAACATTATTTAGTATTTACTATTTCAACACAAAATTCTGAAAATACATAAATACAAAGTATTTGTGTAATGCTAAATATTTGATTTATATCAGGTTTACATTTTGGTCTCAACAATTCGGACTTAACTTAAATACAGATAAATCACAGGCTATCTTATTTTTTAATAAAAGATTAATCCCCGATATTAATAAGCTGAACCTTCCTCCTGTGACTCTGAATAAAGCGATCATTCCATTCAGTTCAACTGTAAAAAACCTGGGAGTTCATTTTGAATCTAACCTTACCTGGGACACGCATATCAAACACACATGCAAGAAAGTATTTTCCATTCTTCACTCATTAAAAAGATTGTACCACTATCCAGCTAAATTAAGGCAGACGCTTGTACAGACTCTTATTATGCCTCATTTCGATTATTGTGACGCTTTATTCAGTGATCTCAGGGTGGATGTATCCCAGAAACTGCAACGTGTTCATAATGCGTGTGTTCGTTTCATTTGTAATGTCCGCTACTACGATCACATTTCGCCTTCTTTCGATGAATTATTGTGGCTCAGGTTAAATGAGAGGAGAAAGTTACATTCCCTTTCTCTCTTATACCGAATTTTGCACACCTCTAATTCCTCTTACTTATCTGTCCGATTCCACAGTCTTTCTCAGTATCATAATTTCAATATTCGGTCACAATATGATAACACGCTAGAAATACCACTGCACACATCATCTCTTTATTCTTCATCTTTCACTGTTGCTACTTCTCGTCACTGGAATTCTCTGCCGCCTGAAGTCAAGGGCTGCCGAACTTTAATTTCCATTAAATGTAAATTAGAAAAATATCTTATGATGAGTTGCCAGACCTAACGCGTTGCAAATATTTAATGGAATGTGTTCCACTGTATTTATTTGTTTTTTGTTTCTTATTTTTATTATCTAAATCGTGTTTATTTATCACTTAACGCCAATATGTATCCCACTGTGTTGTTGTTTTTTTATTATTAATCTATTTTTGTGTACATTTTATTCAATTGTCGGTTTCTGGTTTAATTATGTAAATCCTACTTAATTGTAATCTAATACCAATATGTATACTAATGTGTTTATTTTTAGTTTTACTGTGTACATTTTTTTATTGAATTATCGGCTTCTGTTTTTATGTGATTCGTATTTGATTCTAACAACATTAATATGTATTTCACTATGTTTATTTTTATTTTATGAGGTAAATTTTATGTAACTACCTCTTTTGATCTCATTATGTACCTAAATTGTATCAGTATGTAATTACTTAATTCCGATCCAGTTTTATGTTCAACTCTGTAAGCAAGTTTTAATCCTGGTTGAGTGTAAGAGAAGGCCTTACGGCCTTAACTCTGCCAGGTTAAATAGAGCCATTATTATTATTACACTTTATTACATTTGTGAAATGACTTAAGTTGCAAAATAATTATAATGACAATATTGAGTAAAGAACGCAGGACCTATTTGTAATTACTACAAATCACATTGTTATCTTATTTATTTTCTAAGTTTTCCTGTAGTGAAAAGTATCAATGGAGTTATTTGGGACAGGACCATACACCAACCAGGTTGTGAGGGGTGTAGGAGTCGGTGTAGAGAAGTAGAGGTTCGCAAGACCCGCCTATTTCTTCTGCCCCTAGTATAGTGTATTATGTTATAATCTTCTTTCCCAGCCTCTTATTCCGACGTTCTCGCTTCCGGTATACGGTAAACAAGCCATAGGCCTACCGCGGGAATTAAGTATGTAGTCTGCAGCATTATATCGAAATTTTACTGAACTTATAGCAAACTAAGTAAAATTTTGTAAAAGAGAAAATGAACTAAGCGTGTCCCCTTGTTTCTTTGATATATCCTTTAAAAATTAATAGGCCATGTAAGAACATTCCGATGAATGGGTGAAAGACCTATACTCGAACTGAAGTAATAAAATACAACATATACTTTAACACTGTACTGTGGTGCATTTTATTTGATATTCATGTATATTCAACACTCATGTATTCATTATTTCCACGGCTTTTGTGTGGAAAACATCGAGGAACATTAAACAGATAAGACAGCGAGACGCATTTCGTGGAAAACAACTAGGCACGAAGCTCATCTTACATTTTCTGTTTCCATGTAAACATGAGAGACGTCACACTAAACGTTTCATCTAGAAATGTTATAATCTTTGTATCTTGTACCTAAAATTATGTGACAAATAACGAACAAATATGTGAGTCCATAACGAACAAATATCTGACATAAAAGAATATTTAAATCTCTTTTTGTAAAGTCATATCCGTGCCTTGTCATAAGATGTCTTTGAAGAAACACTTTTTTGGTAGGAATAAAGTGAAATCTCATTTTTATAACTTTTCTGACATTCAAGTTTGTTGTTCAACACCAGTAAATGTAAATTACAAGAGAAAACTTCAAAACGAATTATAGGATCAAACATAAAAGAGGTTAGCGAAAAAATTCAACCTTTATTTTTTCGCGATGTCTTCTCATTGCTTCAAATACATATATTGAAAACATCACGATAGGTTTCTCTCAAATTGTTGCAATATTAACACTCAAGTCCACAGGAATTACGTGCAGCCCACACTGTGTAAATTAATTGCAAGTAGTAGTGGTGGTGGTGGTGGTGGTGGTGGTGGTGCTGGTGGTGGTGGTGGTGGTAGTAAATAATATTCAAATAACGCTTGGTCAATCGGGTTATTTTACGACGCTGTATCAACATCTATGTTACTTAGCGTCTGAATGAAATGAAGGTGATAATGCCAGTGAAATGAGTCCGGGGTCCAACACCGAAAGTTACCCAGCATTTGCTCGTATTGGGTTGAGGGAAAACCCCGGAAAAAACCTCAACCAGGTAACTTGCCCCGACCGGGGTTCGAAACCGGGCCACCTGGTTTCGCACCCAGACGCGCTGACCGTTACTCCACAGGTGTTGACCCTTAGTCAATAATAAAAAATAGTAATAATGGGGTCCTAAACTACTTTAGTCTAGGGGCCCAAAATGTGTAAATCCCCCCTGCTATTAAATAGAATAATATATCTGAATACTATTACATCTCATAAGCGACATTCTGGTATAAGGCTCCTAAATAATAAAATATACGAAATAAGACCAGTAGTTTATGATAAATTGCTACATATACAGATACACTACTCACACATCATTATTCAAGATAATTCTTCCTTATTAGAAATGCCGAAGAAATACATTTCCACGAAAATCTCAAAATATATTTTACAAGGCACCACAAAATTTCATCCATGTAATGCATACAATGACAGAGTGAAAGCCAGACAATAATAATATGCTTAGTGTTAATACATCAATTCTCTTGCATATAAACTTACGTATAAACTGTAATATGTCCATGCTTGAAGTTACCGCTGACAATAAACTTATATTCAAAAATGGTCTATACGAATTACCGGTTAACAATATTTCTCAAGTTCAAACAAATATAAGTTTTGCGAAAATGAACTCAAAATTTCTTTCTTTCACGATATTTATCTCTTCTCATTGTATCTAGTATACGGAAAACATAACGACAAATTTGACTGCCATTCTAATTATATTCACACTGAAGGCCCAAACAATTACATTCAGCTTTAAATGTGTACATTAATTACACTTTTAAATATGCTGATTTAATTAAAAGTTGAAAACGAGAAACATTATGAGGAAATAATTAAATAAATTATGTTTCTTACTCCATTAATTTACTCAAAATATCTGTATCGATTTCGCCGTTAAAATTTGAATGCCGCCGATACTGCACAGGATTATATTCATCTCAAACTGTTGACACTGACACGAATTTGTGAAAAAATGTTATACCACATCCACTCCACAATAAATACTACACAACTCACAGCACAACCAGCAAGATACATGTAGAAACTGATAGAGAGATGGGATATTGAGAAGACAAAGTAATCTGTCGAAATTTTCTCAACAAATGGTATCGTTTGAATATCTTTAATCCTATGAAATTCGTCAAGTTCAACGTTTTCTACCCTCAATTTGCCGTAGAAGTTGCTGATAATTTTACTGAACAATCCTGTTTCCTTCATATTTGTTACTACGCGATTGAAATGATTAAAAAAATAAGACCCCCAATGAAAATATATGCTTCTTTGTAGCTTCCAAGTAAAATCTTTTACTAAACAAATGTTAGCATCATTATTCTTCAGCAGATAGTACTCAAGGGCTTCAGTGGTGTCGTAAAAGGCAAAGTTTCCGGAAATACTCACTCTATCGAAACAATGAAATCTGTCACTGCAATTTACTCTATTCTTCTCAACCTTTGTTAGTTCTTTGCTAAAACCTATGTAAGCGACTCCGTCTAAAAAAGGATCATATCCATATTCAATTCCAGAGTTAAGGATCTCGTCAAACGATGTGATCTGCTTTCCAACTCCGGGATCTACAAGTAAACTGGTGAAAAATGTCACATAGACTGTCACTAAACCATAGCAATACCACACGAAGGAGATGAAGACAATCCTCTTGCTAGGAGTGCGAGGAAGATTGGCAGCCGAGACCCCGACGGTGACTGCCCACATGTCCAAGAGTCTAACAGAAGCTGTCGTGTGGTCGGAGGATTCAAGGTATAACACTGAGATTTTCTGAAGTGCCCAGAGAACACAGGCTATTGCCGCATACACTAGGATTGTTATAACCCAAACTTCAGGTGAAAATACTCTTGTGATTATCCCAATCCTGGACAGTGGTTTCGCGCAAGGAACAAACCATTCGTAACTCAAGTCTTCGTGGGATGGAATTCTATCTAAACCGTATCCTATATCAATTGTCATACTATCTGTTACTGCCACATAATCATTATCAACCAGCTTAGTTATCCACCTGGACGTCATATCAAATCGCGAAGATTGTTTTGGGAAAGGGTCGTATTTTATTGTTAAATTGAGTTGATCGCAAATAAATAATACTATATCTACTAGATAATTAAAGTAAATTACAGTTAATTTCTTTCTTTCATTCATCACCCATTTATAGTTCTTTGTGCTTGCTAACAATGTTATTGGACAGCCATGAAAATTTTTGTACTTCGAAGAGTTGGGAAGCAAAGATGCGGTACTTAACGTATCCATCTGAGAAACAAACCGCTGACCAGTATGAATAACATCTATGTTGTTCTTGCATTGGTGTTCAGAATTAAAAGGAATCCACGTGTAAGCATCAAGAGATGTTGAATTCAAATCTGCTAGAAGCAACAAAGCTTCATACGCTTCATGTTTATCCCACATCAAATTCTTGATTTCCGTTGCCATTTTCAACTTATCAATTCTCATAATGAATGTAACCACGACAATCAATCTACATTTTCTCAGTTGGGGAATGTGTGGTAGCACCAAGTTCTTTGTTTGACTAACAAGTTCTTTTAAATTGGTTCCCGAAAATAATACATACGTGTAAAAATGCCGAACCTCAAAGTCGTATGAATGTGACTGAACATGGATTGGCATCTCCAATTTCTCATTCAATATTCCTAATATTAAATCATGGAATTCGTAAACATCAGTTGTTTCATCTTTTTTCATATTTCTTTCTGTTCTGATGTTTTTGGGAACCTGGACAGATACCAGTACGGAGCTCCGTGTAATATGCAGTTGCATGATGTTACTCACAAATTCTGCCATTTTAATTTTATCGTCTACTATTTGGTCTGAGCAAGAAGTAATGTAAATCAACAAAAGAAGGAAAATGCCGATTGTCAGAATACAGCGCGTAAGGACAATGTTCGAAGTTGCAGCACACATGCTTAATTTAAGAATCACTTCACTCGTTCACTTCCTCGATAAGTTTGACAATGCTTTACGTGGCAAGTTACTTATTGTATGTATAATTTTTGGACAAGAATTGTGCTATTTGGGTGTTTACTTGAAGTGCTGCACTATACATTTGTATATTTCTCTGAGTCCCATCACAAATGTGTTTTGTTTAATACTTCAAAATATGATCACCGATGATTTGTAGATATTATAAAAAATATATAAAATTAACATAATAATACAGTTTCATTTTTACATGCAATTTTCTTTACATAACTGATTCGTATTACCAACAGGATTGGCAATCCACTTTTTAGTGAATTCAATAACTGACTCTATATCATATGCGCAAGTCTAACGATTTGAAATAAAGCGCCAGGAAAACATAGGCATACACCTAAAGTGTTGTGTCAATTCAAGTTAATAATCTGCATATGAATCTTTTATGACATTGCGTTTTATCAAACGATCGATTGGATTCTTCGAAGTTAGTAACGAGTGGTTAAAAATCTATTATCGTGATTACTTTTTAATCTCCATATCATAATATCAGATATTTCTTTCTGAAGGAAGTAAAATACGGAGAGGAATACGACAAGGATGTCTTTTATCACTTACCCTGTTCAACATCTATTTGGAGGATTTGGTGAAGAACTGTTTGCAGAATATGAGATGGATGATAGTAAAAGAAGAATAATAAAGTGCATAAGATTTTCTGATCGTATGGCGTTGTCATTCATTCATTCATTCATTCATTCATTCATTCATTCATTCATTCATTCATTCATTCATTCATTCATTCATTCATTTTATTCTATAGATCTTACATGAGCAATGAAGCTTTAAGATGTGGAACAAGTCAAAATTTTACAATATTACAATTACAATTTTTACAGTTTTACAATTTAGTAATTTCCTACAATTTTTACACTTTTGTGCAATGTTTTACAATATTTTTGGCGAGATGTAACTTAGTGAGATGAGGTGAGGTCCGAGGATTCGCCAAAAGATTACCCGGCATTTGCGGTTTGTTTGGGGAAAAAACTCAACCAGGTAATCAAATCAAAGGATGATAATCAAATCAAAGGATGATAATCAAATCAAAGGGGTTGATGCCGTGGACTGGCCATAGACCATCCGGCTTCAGTCCCACGGCTGGGAAAAACCTCGGAAGAAACCATTCAATGAGACCAAAGGGGGATCCAACCCAAGCCAAAGACGAGAGGACGATACTAAGGGATAGGATACTGAAGTTAAATGTCAGCTGTGAACAGTATAGAATAGAGGTAAATGCAAATAAGACGAAACGGTGGTTATCGGAAGAAAAATGGAGAAGGTAAAGTTGCGAATGCTACATGAGTCAGTAGAACAAGTGGACAGCTTCAAATATTTCAGGTATACGAATAGATAAGACTATCGATTGTAGGATAATACAATCGATACTATTGCAAGTGACTATCACTTGCGTCTAGAGCCCAACCATCAAAAGCTTCCACTTGAGTAAGTAGTTAGAATTTCACTCACCAGGTGGCAGTGGTGTTACAGTTTTCGTATTAATAGCATCTTTTGGCGCTAGATGGCGGTAACACTAAAGCCGAAAATAGTGACTATGTTTTTGTTCAAGTTAAAAGTTATTATATTCGTGTTAAAATGAGGTGTTAAGAGTTAAATAATGTCGAAAAAATTTGTTTGTAGAATTTCAAAATAGGGACCAGTATGATAAATGGAAGTGTAATATTGAAAAGGAGTCATTTTCCAAATATACTAATGTTAAAAGTTATTCAAATTCGAAAGGTTATACCCATGAATATACTTTTTACTGTATGCAAATGATTACATAATTCTTCTGTTGATCCACAAGTAAAATTACATAAAGGCTACTTTTTACTTTCATGAAGAGCTGAGTTAGAGGGCAATCCATGAATTTTCCTCTCATGAAATGTAGCATGATATTTTTGAAAAAACATTTTGTCACAATAAGAACATTTAAACTTGTATTTACTCAAGTCAGTTTGTCTCAGTTTAGGAGCAATTTCGTCTACTGTCCCAGGATGAGATCTATTTACATCCTTCCTAAGGTTATTATAATAATCATACTCCATGTCGCACAACTTGCAAACAAATTTTTTCCCCATTATTTAACTGTTAACACCTCATTCTAACACGAATACAATAACTTTTAACTTGAACAAAAAGTCACTTTTTTTTTATTTTTTTTTAAACAGGAACATGTATGGTACGTAAGTGTCGGCCTTAAAAGGCTTTTACTTAAACAGAGATGGTTAACAAGCAGGAACATTTTATTTTTAATTGAGGTGACCGATCTTGACGGTAGTTGTTACTTTATACTCCTGTTGCCAGGGCTCTTATCAGAGGATTGGGGTGGTACAGCAAGTCCTTATGGAAGTTTTCTGTAAATTTCTGTATAATGTCGTAGAATGATTCTATTTCAAGCATGTCTTGTAGTTGTTTATTGGTGGTTCTATAGTCTGCACCAGTGATAGTTAGGAATACTTTTCTCTGTATAGCATGAAGACGTCTGAAAAAAAAAACAGTCACTATTTTCGGCTTTAGTCTTACCGCCATCTAGCGCCAAAAGATTCTATTAATACGAAAACTGTAACACCACTGCCACCTGGTGAGTGAAATTCTAACTACTTACTCAAGTGGAAGCTTTTGATAGTTGGGCTCTAGACGCAAGTGTGACTATCGCCCATCTCTATTGCCAAGATGTCCGAAAAGCAAAATAGAAAACTCGGGTAACGTCGGCCGGGTACTTTATGCTAATAATAAATAACAGCATAACAATAGGAACTTTTTTTCTGAACTTCCTATATACGTAAATAACTTAATGAATATGACGAGACATGTATTTCACTAGCGTTTTACTTAAAATCGTGCGCTCATATGAAAAATCAATTAATCTTCCTATTCCCTGCCATGTAAATCGCGAGCCATATGGACATACCATACAAGTGAAACAACTGATTCTTTTTCAGGAATCAATACAATGTACTAGAATAAAATTATGTACAGTATACCCGGTGGCAGTAGCAACTAATTACACTCAATAATGACAATTAATAATAAACACAACTAATAAAAATAGAATTAGTAATAAATTAATAATAATAATAATAATAATAATAATAATAATAATAATAATAATAATAATAATAATGAGCTTCCTAAATTAAATGAAGCACGATCACTTAAAATAACATTCAAAGTAAATCTAATTGGTTTCTTAACCCTAAGTTCGAACTAAAACCCCCGAGTGTAATATGTTCATACCTGCACAAGCACCTTTCAGCACTACACTTATTTCGCTGTCAGCTTATAGCGGTAAAGTTTTTACACATCCATTCTCTTATAAATAATACGCTTGTGTGTACTCCGAATTGCTATTCGGTTACTTGACATTGCATCTAAAACACTTTAAAAGTTACCTTGACATTTTCTTGCGATTATATCAAGGAAAAATATTGTTTCGCGCCTATATTAATTGCAATAATTTCAGTGAGAGTATCAGAGATGTGAAAACCATAAGCAAGTTCTCAGAAGATTTATGTATGTACTTAGTGCCTTAGTGATTAGCTCTTTCTGTGAATATTTCCCATAAACTTTATAGATAAATTATATGACTGGATATCAAATATGATTCTGCTAAGGATGTTTATAATAAATTATAAGTAAATGTTAATGTATTAAACTTCTAAACTAAGAAACAATTTTGAATTAATATTTAATTATCAAATTTTAAATTTGATTTTTAACAAAAATATATTGAGAACACTGCTGTTGATCTTCCTTCCTTTCTATTCTAATTTTTCACGAGATAAATAATTGAAAACAATGTGCCATTTGGTTAAGTGGTTAGGACAATCTACGATAATTCTTTTTGACACTGAACGGTTTCATGGAAAACGTCAAAAAATTAAATACGAGGATATTGTTTTGTGTTGAATAACACAGATATCTTGATAATGCCGTATCACACGAAATCGATTTTCTTCACCATTATCACTTTAATGGTACTTTGTGCCTTCACTTCTTCATTCATGAACCCAATGACAGTAATAACCAAATGAGAGTTAAACACGTGAATATGTCAAAGTTTGTGAATATCATTACAGAAATGCATATCATACGACGTATTGTTCTGGTATCAGTCGAACGTTCTGAAGTAAAAGAAAAGCAGTGAAAAGTACATAATTTTGATTCTCCTAATATTTACTAATTTTAAGATTCAGTTTTACAATTATTGACGAATGGAGACATGAAATGGCCAGTCCAACTCCAAAATCACAGAGAATTTCAATTTTGAGAATTTGTGCAATTTTCTTTCTATGGTACTGCAATACTCTACTGACCTTACTAGATTGCACGTGAATCCCGGGAATGAAATGCAAATCATCCCACAATCCTGCTCATCCATAAATTGAGAAATTTGTATTTGTCAGAGACTGCTGTGAGTTGCATATTTTTTTATAATTTGGTATAAAAACTACATATCATGGGCACAGAAAATGGCATATTCAGCAGTTCTCCGAAGTTTAATGAATAAGGACTAATTCATGCCCTGTAGAAACGTGACATTATGCTAGCTCATTTGTTTTAGTACCATGTGAGTCAGTACATCTGAAGCAATAACAAAAATGGAGGTAATGTTCTCTATTTGTCCTTAGTTCAAAACATTATTTAGGCTTAGATCTGTGAAACACACGGAATTACAAAAACCGTTTCTAAACAACTTCAATCATTGCTTGAAAAAAATTCTAGATACCAGTCTGCATGTTATGCTAGCAAAATCGCTACGTAGTGAAGCAGCTGAATTAAAACATTTGACACAAGAATAAATAGGTCTATGAAGTTCATCCCGTGCACCTTTGACTTCTTGTGATATGGAGAGGTTATTTTCAGTGTACAGAAATCTGTTTCCGGAGCTTCACCATGGAAAATATGAGAATGACATTAATTGTTTCCGTTAATTAACAGGTTTCATGTAAGTAAAAGATAGAAATTTTATATTTATGTAATATTTTGGAAACTCAAGTTAGTTGTTTTGACCGTTTTATTGCAACATACAATGTTTTACGCAACTTTCAATAAATTGTGCATGCATTGAGACTTAAAAAACTGCCGTCGTTTAACTCCATTTAAAAGTAAAAATGTTTACGGGCTTATATTTTTCGAAATTTATATTGGATATTATACTTAGTGCACACTTTAAGATTTCACAGGACATAATTTTCATTCATATTTCAAGCTTTACGAAAGCATAAAAATCTGGATTTTATTCCATGTTGAATCTTTCATACACTACTTTTAACACTTGAATATAAATAATTGATAAAATGGCGATCTTACTCGTGTTAATTATGTAAGCATGTGTGGCTTACAGCTGTTTCGGTGTTACTTGACACCATCCTCAGAGCCTACAAGATCTCGGCGCTATCTCAACTTTGCTGTCTGTTGTGTGGGTGCGTTCGTGTGATGAAGAGTTGTGTCAAATAGTGTGTGTGTTCTGAAATTGATCTGTGTGTTGAGAATTTGATTAGGGTGTGTTTTATTGTGTCTGTATATTTCATATTGTTCTAGTGTGTTGAGTTTTTGGTTTTTGGGTTGTATGTGTAGGATTTCCATGTCTGTATTTATGTTATTGTATGTGTGGTTAGCATTGGTTATGTGTTCGGCATAATGTAGATGTATTTTGTCCTCTGGTTATTGCTTTAATGTGTCCTTTGTATCGAGTTTGGAATGATCTGCCTGTCTGTCCAATGTAGAAACTGTCGCAACTATTGCATGTGAGTTTGTATATGCCTGTGTGGTTGTATTTATTTGTTTGTGTTGTTTGTGTGTTGAGATGTCTTTGTAGTGTGTTTTCTGTTCTGTATGCTATGTTGTATTTCTGTTTTCTGAATGAGGATGCGATCTTGTGTGTGCTGAGCGAAGTTGAGATAGCGCCGAGATCTAGTAGGCTCTGAGGATGGTGTCAAGTTCATTCATTCATTCATTTATTTTATTCCATAGATCTTACATGAGCAATGAAGCTTTAAGATGTGGAACATGTCAACATTTTACAATATTACAATTACAATTTTTACAAATTTTTATAGTTTTACAATTTAGTAATTTTCTACAATTTTTACAATTTTGTACAATTTTTTTACATTTTTTTACATTTTTTTACATTTTTTTACCGAAATAGCTGTAAGCCACACTTGCTTAAACAATTAACACGAGTAAGATCGCCATTTAATCAATTATTTGGATTTTATTATTATTATTATTATTATTATTATTATTATTATTATTATTATTATTATCACCATCATCATCATCATTACCATCATCATCTTCGTGATTTTCTGGGCTAAAATGTATGAGCCTCTTCTCGTATTAACACAAGGAAATTATAGCCTACATTCTTGGAACTCGGCATAAATGAAAGAAATTTCAATAAATATATGTAGCAATGTAAAAATATTGACGGGCATAAATACTAGATGTCATGTTTCTCCACTGTGCGATGTTAAGGCGTGGGAAAAAAGTCATAAAGAGCTCAATATACACAAAATTATTTATTTACTTGAAAACGAAGTGGGACGGTTAAATAGATTCTAAATAGCAGATAACGAAGCTATTCATTACATCAATACTGCAGAGAAAATACGTCAATAGTGCACTGCAATTCGTATAGTTAACATTTATTTTTCTGAGATATACCGACAATAAATTTATCTGCATGCTTGTTTCCGAGGCTGAAAGCAATACTTTTAAGTGTCGCACTTTCCGTGACTGTGTTTGTGAATCATGTCCACAAACCAATTTTCGAATTCTCACATATCAGTCTTTAAAAAAATCGCATTAACACCACATTTGGAAACTTGGAAGAGGTTCGTATTTTAAATAATCTTTCACCTACTAAAATTAACTGGTGAAATGAAGTGTGAGATACAAAAAAACAGCTTTCATACAGGGGAGGTCCTCGGTAGTCTAGCATAAAGGTTCTCAAACTTTTTTTCTCTGAGTAGCGCTAATTCTATGTGGTGAAGAATGGGTAGAACGGAGAAAAATTATGTATTTCGGTACATCATAGTAATATGCTAATTCTATGTACTAAAGACTCAAGTACCACTTACTATAAGAAATTTAGGGTGCTATTCATAGACATTTCGCAGCACGCGCTACGAGCGTACTAAGCTAGCCCCGGCTATCCACTGGTTACTAGTACAGAATTCAAATCATATCCTACCCCTAACATTGGTTTATGAATACGAAAAACGCTGATCATCCACCGGAAACCCGCGCTAAAAATGTCAATGAATACGGCCCTTAGGGATTTACCATGAATTGAAGTACTGAGAATCATGGTCTTGTCTCGATGGCGCTAGGTTTTTAGTTTATATCAGGGCTGGGCAGCAAGAGAGGATTGTACTCTCTCACGGGGTGCCGTATGATTTCTCTTCAATCCCTTTCTTCCCCGCCGAATACCGCGCAGCGCTGATTCATTGACGGATGAATATTAAGCGTTCCCGTTTAGAGTCTAGATCCGCTCCCGATGTCCAGCCCTGGTATATAGTCAAAAACAGTGGCGCCTCGTGATCAAATATTACGCGTGTTCACAATTTTGTGTTCCAAAACCGAAGAGAATTTGAAATCATAAGTTTAATATGAAATGTCATGATTCCAATGTGTCACTATCGAAAAAAATTGTGCATAAGTTCAAAATATAATAATAATAATAATAATAATAATAATAATAATAATAATAATAATAGTAATGGTTTATTTAACTTGGCAGATTTAAGGCCATATGGCCTTCTCAAACACTCAACCAGGAATAATTAATAATTACTAATTCTCTTTAATAGAAAACTTTGAAGACAAATTTTTCCAGTAATAAAAATGGATTTTCTTAAGCAGAAGTTCTGAACCAAGATCTTCTGTAAAGAACCCAGTTCCAGAAATCTGTTCTCAAATAATGGCAGTGCCCCTGTATTTCGGCCACCGCTTCAGGATTGAGATGAGCTCCGAGGAACTCGCCACAATTTATTTGTCACAGTTACAATTCGTCACAAAATTACAATTCGCAACAATTACGAATCGTAACAGTTATAACGGGTTCGCCGGAATTCGTCAAAATTTCTCCATGTAACATAGAGCAGTGCTTCCCAACCTTTGAGAGTCACGGCCCCTTAAAGTTCCTACTTCATGTTGGCGGACCCCCAAAAATATTTTCCATAATTTACGCTCATAAATATGATCTATTCGTAACATATCTTCGTGAAGCAGTGGATTAAGTATCCCTAAAGAATTGGTAGCGATATTAAATTTTAGTTTAACTTTCGAATACAATTCCAACCTGAAAACACACAGACTAAATAGGCTACAAAGATAACAATTTTTCCTGAGAAAATTCAAATTAGTTTCTTAATCTTGTTGTAAGGTTGTTATTGGGATTGTTGATATTGCCTTGTAGCTGGCAGTTTTGACAAGTCTGGTTCAATTGTAGCTCAACTTTAAATTTATATATCAATAATTCTTCATGAAGACCAACAGAAAATGTACACTGGACACTAGTATATTGATGTAAATAAGTTTAGGTGTTGTGTTGTAAATCGGAAAACATGGGCATTTATTTGTTTATTTATTTATTTATTTTTATTTAATTTTTTTTTAATTTCTTATTTCTCTATTTGTCTATTTATCTATGTATGTACCTATCCATCCATCCATCCATCCATCCATCCATCCATCCATCCATCCATCCATCCATCTATCTATCTATCTATCTATCTATCTATCTATCTATCTATCTATCTATCTATCTATCTATCTATCTATCTATCTATCTATCTATCTATCTATCTATCTATCTATCTATCTATCTATCTATCTATCTATCTATCTATCTATCTATCTATCTATCTATCTATCTATCTATCTATCTATCTATCTATCTATCTATCTATCTATCTATCTATCTATCTATCTATCTATCTATCTATCTATCTATCTATCTATCTATCTATCTATCTATCTATCTATCTATCTATCTATCTATCTATCTATCTATCTATCTATCTATCTATCTATCTATCTATCTATCTATCTATCTATCTATCTATCTATCTATCTATCTATCTATCTATCTATCTATCTATCTATCTATCTATCTATCTATCTATCTATCTATCTATCTATCTATCTATCTATCTATCTATCTATCTATCTATCTATCTATCTATCTATCTATCTATCTATCTATCTATCTATCTATCTATCTATCTATCTATCTATCTATCTATCTATCTATCTATCTATCTATCTATCTATCTATCTATCTATCTATCTATCTATCTATCTATCTATCTATCTATCTATCTATCTATCTATCTATCTATCTATCTATCTATCTATCTATCTATCTATCTATCTATCTATCTATCTATCTATCTATCTATCTATCTATCTATTTTTTATTGATTTATAGTTTTATTTATTTATTTATTTTATTTATTTATAATTTTTTTATTTTTTATTTATTTCTTATTTATTTATTTATTCATTTATTTATTTATTTATACATTCATTTATTCATTTATGTATTTATTCATTTAATCATTTATTTATTTATTTATTCGTTTATTTATTTATTCATTTATTCATTTATTTATTTATTTGTTTATTTATTTATTCTGGTGTAGTTAAGGCCATCAGGCCTTCTCTTCCACAACACCAGGAATACAAATACATGGGTCAATGCAGATAACACTGTAACAAGATCGATGTGGGAAACGCGATTTTTAGTTTCATGTCAGAAGATAATAAGAGTTTCTCTTCTTCTTTTACAGTCGAACTATTTCCTGTCACACAGAAAGGTTTTCACCCAATTTTTTTTCCATTGCAGTAAGGAAAATATTCCCTTAATTTTAATATTATTAAATCAAGGTGTTCTCCATACTCCCAACCACAGGAATGCGGAAATAGGAAAGAGAGAGGTGGAAATATGGGGAAAGAGTTTGCTCCCCGTCCATAACCCCCCGGCCTTGAATTACGTATCTGTGACGTCCTCAAGCACACTGGAAACATATTCCCTCTCACCCTACCATATCCAATGACGTGTGGGGGTGAAAGGAAGGGATTAGTCAGTCACGTGTTTCGGCTTGCGACGTGTGCCACAATTGGAGCACAGTTTTGCATCCCTGCCCAACGACATCGGATAAGAGTTCATCACCATTTGTTGCTAGGAAGTTACTTAGAGTGGGAAATTAATTGAATCCTCGTTTGATAACGCAGTTAGACAACAAGTGCAATTTCTTTATCATTGCTTCGATCTATCATGAACGATGAACACCTAAAGGAGTACCCTGAAAATAGAATTCAAAGAATTTAAAAATATAAAGTAACAGATATGTAGGCTAGACTTGCAGGTGATCTCATTCCTGGAAAACTCTGTATCTCACAAGTCTGACACAAGGTAACAAATATTCTTTCAAGCTGAGAAAAATCAGAGAACGCGATGAAGTTACGTTTAATTGAAATGCCATTTGAAAAATATATCTTGTTCCTGCGGACGTTTTTCGAATTACTCGCGGATCCCTAATTTTTAACAGGCTCCCGGTTCCCGTAGGCCTATTATTCTTCATTTCATGCATTTTTCTCCCTTACTTTTGCATAATGTAAAACATTTTATTCCAAACATTTGATTTTGCCGTGAATGATGATTCATTATATGATGAATTTTGTTGTTCAAGAAATGCATTAAAATGTGCAGTCTTTATAGGAAGTAATGCTTCCCGGAAATGGGTTTTAGTGCTCACGTGTCTAAAATGAATCCGTGTTAATGTTATAAATTTAGAAAATTAGTTAGTTTTTTTTCTAAGCATAAAGTTGCTTCTTAGTAACTGAACCGAATAATTGATCTATTTCCTATGTGAAACTTTGTCGATTCCTTAGTCTCCCGTATTTTCTTTAGAAAATGTTGGCGACCCTTGCCACAAAACTGAGTAAGCATTGAGCTCTATAATGTTGAGATCATTGGGAATAAGCAGAGTCCGTAGATATACAGAGTAGCGCAATCACCGAGTCGGCCGCCATTGTTAGTCCTTTTCAACACGCGTGGGATAGGAATATTTAAAGTAAAACTCAGATATTTTTAATTTGAAGGGCAAAAACGTCTAAAGGATCTTCTTACAATTTAGAACATTATTGTCAGTCAACATACTAATGTAAAAAAAACTTCATTTAATAATTATAATAGCATAAATATACATTTACGTGTTCAATACACTCCTTCATAAACGTCACAGTTGTAGGTATTACAGCAACAAGAACTTAATAAATTATAAGTAACAAATTAAAACAACAATGTTACAAATAAAATAACAATAAATCTAAACATTTGCAACTACATTCCTCGTGCGAACTCTCCGACTTCCGCATATAAGGGGACACTATACTGAAATTTCGCGAAGTTCATTAATATTAAGAGTTCACAGCAGTGAAATCCATAACTGCCATACTTACGAAGCTAGATTCACCAAACTTTTATCACTGATATATCTGCTTAATAGTGACAAGTGTACAAAATTGCATCCGCCTATGATACGTGGTTTGCATTTTATTAATTATTTTATTAAATCGAAAAAGAAATCGAAAAAGAGAGGAGAATTGGGAGGACAAATTTAAAAGGTACGCAAAACGCGTCCTTGCAAAGGGTTGGGGGCTGTAAGAAACTAAATATGTGAGCTCCAAGCCTGTTGGCCACTAGTCTCACTCTGGGTTACGCTGCTCCACTGAAGGAGCTCTAGAAAATTTTGAAGGGGAAAACCGAAAATGGACGTAACCTTTTAGGTACCACATACGCGAGGGGTATGGAAATGATCAAAATGATCACGGGACGGGACGAGGAGGAGATGGCTGGTGTAGATGTGTACATTGAAATGAACTGTCATTTCGCACTGCAGGAGGAGTCAAGAAGACTCTGTTGTCTGTTGTTCGATGACAAGGCACGTGAAGACCGCCAGGAGAGACGCCGTGAATTCTGAATCTGCAAATTGAAAGGTTCTCTGTCCTTTCGCATTGCGACATGAGTGACGTTGCAGATGTAATTCATAATTTATATACTCTGAACTAGGACTTTAAGTTGTTTGTTAGAAAAAAGAAAAAAGGGGGAGGCTTATGGGGAAGGGCATATAGGTCCGTGGCCCATTTCTCTTTGGGCTCATCCCGACATTTGTCTTAACGCCTTAGGAAAACCACGGAAATACCTTAGGCAGGATGAGTTGTCTCAATATAAGAGACTAGCCAATTTGGCTTTTAGGTAACAGGTCGATTGATTTATGAATTTAGGATAGATGTAATTAATAATTAATTTTGAGTAATTAAGGGGTTCATGGGGGTATGAGTGCAGGTCCGTGGCCCATTTGTTTTAGGGCTCATCATTTTATTAAAATATTGAACCGCTTTATATAAAAAGTCGCTTGCACTACAATTGCCATTATTATTAAGAGATTTTCACTTATATGGATCCTTACATACATGGAATTAAAGCTTACTATAAGGTTTTGCTGTAAAAATTAATCAGTAAATTACTAGAATTTTTTTATTATAAAAATAAAAAAATTAATAGCCATAAAATTTCCTAGTAATTTACCCATTTGCTGTACAGAAAATTCCAATAGTAATGTTTGTTCCAATGTATATAAAGAATCATATAGGTAAATATCAATTAAAAATAATGTAAATTGTGACGCAAGGGACTTTTTGTATAAAGCAATACAATATTATTCTATTAAGTTATTAATAAAATGCAAACCACTTATCATAGAGAGAGAGAGAGACGAAATTTTGTACATGTGTTATTATCAACCAGATATACTACTGATAAACATGTTGTGAATTTAGCTTTAAAAATATGAAAGTTAGTAATTTCAGTATAATGTCCCCAAGGATACACTGACGTGAGGTTTTGTCATTTTTGGTCAAAAAATCGTTTCTTTGTTTTTACCTTTAAACATTCATTTTTGGTCGAAAAATTCCCTCTGCCAATTTTCATGACATACGACCGGTCTATCAGCTGTTTAGAGTCATATTTTTAAAAGGCTGCGGGCTCTGACTGTTAATTTAAATGCTCCGTCCACGAACTCCACTCTGAATTCTGCGACCATTTTGGAAATTACGCTCTATTTCATACATTATTTATTATGTTAGATTTCCGATTGAGCCAGTGTAGCTTCTCGACTTCTCGAAATATTTCTTCATAGAATCCAACACATGTTAGGCCTACTTCAAAGGCTGCTTTCCTTTAAAAGATATTCAGTTACAAAGGAGAGCACAACTCTTGTCTAAAGGAAAATTCCACTTGTTGCTTGTAGCCATAACAACATGTTTTCCATGCTTGGTTTTTGTTTGTGATTCAAGAAATATTTGCAAGTTTCTAACAGTTTTATTGTTAGTGTTATAATAGTGTCTACAGTGTATAGTGATTTGTAAATAATATTTATCTATTATAGTGTTTTCATAAGTTTACATAGTTTTTTTAGTCACTTTTATTTACTAGTGTAGGTTAGGTGTGCACAGCGTGGTAGTGTATATAAGGGTAAGTTCTATATATAATATGCTAAGTCTATATGTTTCAAAATGCCTAGAAAATAAGAAAGACAGAGACCTGGTTCATTATTATCATCCAAAACCTTGAAGTGAATTTTCTCCACTTTAATTTACTGTAAATTCTGCCTTGCTAAAAAATTCTACGGATTTTGTACTACGTGCATGATTTTTTGTAGAGGTTTTTTTAAATTTATTTATTTTATGTCGTTTTAGTTTAGGAAGTCTTATCGCGAAAATACATAAACAATTCTTACAGTTTACACAGAGTTTACTGTATTACAATAATCATTAGAGGTTTTTGAATATGTTCTTAACAAAACTTACTATGAGGATTATACCTAACACTCATATTTTTTGTTGTTGCTGTTGTTTAGTCAAATGTCCGAAGACATGTATGAATCTCATAAGTACCACCAATAAGGCATCACTCATGAGACAACTAGGCCAGGAGATAATGGGGTAGGGTGGCCAGTTCCTTTCTCCCTCCAATGCATACTTCGCCGATTAGCTACATATTCCATTAATCAGACTTCATATGCATACCAACAATTGTTCTTCCTCTGACACATATCGTAAAGTGAGATGTACTGCCTGATAATATATATATGCATATCAGCCAGAATATCAATAAAAGGTATTTTAATACTATTTTTTTACGCTCGAGTTGAATTTTTTTTCTGTTTTTACACTTTTAGTGCATTAAATATTTTATTTATTATAAAAGGAAAATTATATAGTAAGTTTTGTTTCTGAAGGTCTGACAAGTATATAGAAAAAATTTGGCCATAATAGTAGCAATTTTTGAAAACCTAAATTTACACAATTTGAAATAACAAATTAAAAGTACAAAATTTCAGAGATCTACCTAGAATAGTTTAGAAAACTGAAATTTCACATCAGTCTAACCTTAATAGGGTTTCTAGTTTCTACGGTCTCTGCATTTTCCAATCGAGCCAAACAATA
Source organism: Periplaneta americana (assembly GCA_025594305.2). Taxonomy (NCBI): domain Eukaryota; kingdom Metazoa; phylum Arthropoda; class Insecta; order Blattodea; family Blattidae; genus Periplaneta; species Periplaneta americana. The sequence goes on along the minus strand of JAJSOF020000013.1, from coordinate 128,463,482 downwards.
CAATCTTGTCTCAAGAATGAATTCAGAACTTCACAAATATATTATGTCATTCTTGCAAATAGCAAATAGGATTAAATTCAGAAATGCTTGATCTGAAAGGGAGAAGATGGTAAAAATTTTACACTGATCCTAATTGGTACGTGATTTTCATTTGTTTTATGTAGAAATATCATTCCTGAAACAACTTAAATTCTAGATTAGTTTTATAAAAATATTTTGGGGTCCAATTTTTGAAAAAATAAATATCAAAATACAGTCATTCATCAATCTCACAATGTATGCTCGCTTAGGTAGTGGATCGTTCCTTTTTATATTTATAGTCACTTCTTTCCTTTCTCCTTATTTCTTTCACCTTGTCACAGAGAAAACAAATGTACTCTTTTTTCAGTTCTCTGTGAACAGTACTGAACACAGCAGCATTGCATTTTTTCGCACTTAAATTACATTCTTTCCCTATGCAACTGTATACAGCATAGCGCGCGCTGGACTAACAATGGCGGATTTGTCGGCATTTGCCGGCTCAAACGATTGCGGTACTCTGGATATCCACGGACTCTGGGAATAAGTCGTAAATACTGCCATCTACCGGTCTTTCACTGTACTGTAATATAGTTTGTAATTTTGTTTACAGATGTCACTTGGTGATCATTAGGCTGATACGATATCCTGTCAGGTAAATGCTGCTCTCTACGGGGATCACTGAAATCTGTAGAAAATGCGTCTGGAAACATCCAGAATGATCGACTGTAGATCGGATCCCTGATAACGTATATTACTCGTATATTAACAATGGGGCCAACTGTAATATAGGCTAATTGATTTCTGGTGAAGCCGAATAACGTATTTTATCATTCAAGAAATAAGTTGAAAACAATTCTTGAAGTACTACTGCAATATTCGAAGATCGCAGTTTCAAATCAAGCCTAGACCGATACAAATTAGGCCTACTTACATATTTTATAGAAGATCTTTCTTCTAGAGCAAAGTAAAATCGTAAAAGTGGTCTTGTGTCACGTCATGAATTAGATGCATTTTAAAGGAGTCTGGAGCCTGAATAACAGGGCTCAGGTCAAAATTCTGCGATACTTTGTCGCTTACTGAAAAATGTTTGACATAATGATCATCTTTACAAGATTTCATGAGAGTAAAGATTACGTGCTGTGGGCTGTGTATTGTCAGGGAAGGAGAAAAAACTCCGGAGATTCCATTTTGTAATTACGTTCTTGTAACAACAACGGAAGAGATGTTATGTTCTGTCTTAAAAACAAGATCCGAGTATAAAAGTTTTGACAACACCACAAATCGAATTCCAAATCCATGACGACAAAATGACGAGGTGGAACAGATACAGATCTACTGATAGAACAGAGAGCTGAGTATCATTTTCGAAGATATGAAGGACAATAGTGCAATAGTGAAAAGAGAAACAAAGAGAAAGCATAAAGAAAGAATGAAGGAAAGAAAGAGGAAAAAACAAAGAAAAGAAGAAAGAAAGAAATTAAAGAATGAAAGAATGAAGGAAAGAGAGAGGAAAAAATTAATAAAAGAAGAAAGAAATTAAAGAAAGAAAGAATGAAGGATAGAAAGAAAGAGGTAAAAACAAAGAAAAGAAGAAAGAAAGAAATTAAAGAAAGAAAGAATGAATAATAGAAAGAAACAGGAAAAACAAAGAAAATAAGAAAGGAAGAATTTAAAGAAAGAAAGAATGAAGGAAAGAAGGGAGAAAAAACAAAGGAAAGAAGAAAGAAATAAATTAATGAAAGAAAGAATGAAGGGAAGACAGAGAAAAACGAAGAAAAGAAGAAAGAGTGAAGGAAAGAAAGAGGAAAAAAAAAAAAAAGAAAGAAAGAAATTAAAGAAAGAGGTAAAAACAAAGAAAAGGAGAAAGAAAGAAATTAAAGAAAGAAAGAATGAAGGAAAGAAAGAGGAAGAAAGAAAGAAAGAAAAAAAAAGAAATTAAAGAATGAATGAAGGAAACAAAGAGGAAAAAACAAAGAAAAGAGGAAAAAAAGAAATTAAAGAAAGAAAGAGTCAAAGAAAAGAAGAAAGAAAGAAAGAAAGAAAGAAAGACAGCTATAATTAAATATAGAAGAAAGAAAAAGAAAGAAAGAAAAAGAAACAAACAAAAAAACGAAAAAGAAAGAAACAAACTAACAAAGAATGAAAGAAAAAAAAAAGCGAGAAAGAAAGAAATAAAGAAGCAAACAAAGGAGAAAGAAAGCCAGAAATAAATAAATGAAGAAGCAAAGAAATAAAGGAAGAAGAGAAGGAAGGAAGGAAGATAGAAAGAAAGTTAAAAAAAATAAATAAAGAAAGGGCGAAAGATAGGAAGGAAGAAAGAATGGGAGATATAAAGAAAGGAAGAAAGAAAGAAAGAACCAAGGAAAGAAAGAAAGAACGAATGTAAAAAAGAAACAAAAAAGAAAGAACGCTAAAAATAAATAAATAAACAAATGAATAAATAAATAACTAAATAAATAAACAAACAAAGAACACTCAGAAGAGAAAATTACAGTTACTTTATACACATTTCTAGGCTCACAGAAACCCCCCGATTTCTGACTGAAAGTAAAAGCAGTGGTAGCGGCGATGCAAATGGACATGGGAATAGTAACAGCTAGCAGTAATAGCAGTGACAGTAGTAGCAGTAGTAGTAGTAGTAAGAACAATAGTAGTAGAAGTGGGGTGTGATAGCGTTTCGTTGCCACAGCGCAGAACTGTGTGTCGCTGTGACAGGTAATAGCGATTTTGTCACAGTGTGAGTTTTGCATTCGGAAGATTCTTGTCGACAGTGAATGTTTCTCATTACTAGCCAACAGATGTTCATGTTTATAGCTCTTCTGCGAATTGAACTGACACGCCATTCTTATAACAACAATAGTGATTGGCGCGGCGAATATACTGAAACCAAAACACGCTCTGTGCTGTGTTATCGCGATATGTGAGCCCGTATATTCGCCCAAGATTGTTTACGAATGATCAGATGAAAATTTCGTGGAAAAATATGGCAAGTGCATAGCTTCGGTATCAAAAAGTTGCCGACGTTAGCCTTTTGAGCGGCACTAAAATTAATTAGATCCCAGTATTGCCGTCCTTCAAGTTAAGCTTCTGACTTGCAGTTGTCTGGACTCTGGAGCTGTTACATATACGTACATAAGTCACCATCATCACTGTGAGTCACATCGGGTAGGGATAGCGATTTCTCGGAGCTGTGATTTCGGAACCAGTGACAAACTTATCACAGCGACAAAATCACACCCCACCACTAGGTATACCTCATATTATTTCAAGGAGTGCAGTTCGGTGGCTCCATTGAACACCCACTTACAGATTTATGACTTCCTACACAAACAACTCTGACAATTCCATCCTGACCCCTCGTCCTAACATTGCACAGTTGCCACAATCCTGGTGACCCTCGAAATGAGACTGACGGGATTCTTGGAATTCGAAAAGATGCGACAACTCTGCCTCCACGTGGATTTGACGGGAACCTATCAATTCTTCTGAACGAGGGTTGAGATTGGTTACTGACAGGAGAAGACAAGATTTCCGTCACAGTAAGGAAGACATTTAATTATTGCAACCAATTAGTAGGGGGCAGTAGAAGGACTGTTGACAAAGTCCTTTCTATGAAACTGCACTCCATGAAAAAAATAGAGTGGTAGTGGTAGTGGAAGCGGTAGCCGTAGTAGCAGCAGCGGCGGCAGCGGCAGCAGCAGTAGCAGTATCAGTAGTAGTAGTAGTAGTAGTAGTAGTAGTAGTAGATAGGTACGGTTGTCTAAAAAATTGAGCAGGCATATATCCTATTCAAACGCTGAACTAACGTATAATATTCAATTTTGTCCGTTGATGGAGGTGTGCACGATTTCTGTTTGTCTTAATCCAGTATTGAGGCTACAAAACTTTGTGTATTCCATCCAGTTATTCACAATTTAGTTTAGCGCCGAAGGTATGACTCTTTGGTTAAGCTGAAATTGCATAATACATTCGTATTTTCAACAAATCGGAGTCTTGATTTCGTGTGCCTTTGGGAACTCCTGAACGAACTAATTTCGGCGTTCACTGACTCAGTCGAATAGCTCGTTTCAGTTGACCACTGAGAATTGTGATGCTCACCCCTCGCAATGTCTGGGCTAACATCTGCTTGGAACTCACATTGTTTCTCACCTGCAGCACAATTTACCCCCCTGCAAAGATGCATGCTCGCATATTTTTTAATTATATTTCCCAACCTCGTTTTTCATTGCCATTCACAACAAATACACAGCATCACTTTGTTATCTACTGTTACGAGTATAACAACGGTCGGATAAAATTGGTTATTTAACAATACTTTATCAAATAGTGGGCTATTTAGAGTTGATGAAATTCATGACAGAGAAATGGTATTTCACGAGATGATGCCGAAGATTTTTTCTATGATTTGCAAGCCTTAGCTATAGTTGCGGAAAATCTAAAAAAAAAAATAAATAAATAAATCCAACCTAGTAGCCTCATCAGCCCAAACGCAGGCCCAGACAGTAGGGCTATAGTAGGAGAGAGGTGCTCATAATCTGTCCAGAAGCTACTCGCAGCCACGAGCGGAAAGTTACATGGAGAAAAATGGCGGAAATTTCAAAAGAGTTCCATGCACCTCCGCTTTATATTCATCATTTACATCAGTGTTTGAAATATAACCGTCCGCATTACAATTTCGCCTTTTTTCCCCTACCTTTTTTGTAACAAAAGAAAACCTTGCCCCAATTCCATCAGGTTAAATGTGCAAACTTTAGTACAGTACGATTATTTAGTCCTGACAGTCGCCGGAGATGTGCGCGTGGGACAGGCGAGTCCATTTAGTTACGCCAAGGGGTGTTTGGGTTATTCACTCGCTTGCCTTTACCGACCGCTCGCCCTATCTCCCTCTTTCGCGTCGCTGAGCTGTCAGGACTACATAATCGATCTGTAAATATCGGTCAAATTGTGGAGAAGCACCCGGTGGCAGTGGTATACACAATATAAACAATACACAATAAAATGCTAAGCAATACAAATAACAATAATAATAATAATAATAATAATAATAATAATAATAATAATAATAATAATAATGTACAGTAGTGGCAAAAAAACAGGACCGACCCTTTTAGCTGATACAAAAGAATCCTGTGAAGTATATTGTGTTAAACTGTGGTAATTTCAATATGGATAGTGAAGCCAGAGGTATGTACTGCTATTTAATGTAAAAATACGTAGCCATCTTTGCCGAATATAGGTAGAAATGTAATATTGATGCCGGATGAAAATAAAACTCTCAAAGTTTTTTCGTCTGTAAGTTTGAGGCACTGAAGGAAACAAAAGACGGTAAGAATCGAACAAATGCAATAAATTTCATTGTTACAATTAATTATACAGACGGATGTGTTTTGTGACTAGCAAAATTTGAATCTGTGACTCTGAAATCAGGGTCGGTCCGGTTTTTTTGTCAATACTGTACAGTATGTATTTATTTACACTGCAAGTGGGCAAACTCCCCGTGGCAGTGGTAACTTAATTGCACAAAATAAAAATCAATACACAATAATTACAATTAATAATAATAGATAAAATAACCTAGTTATTAATAAGTGAACCTAATTTTCCATTATAACCTGCATATCTGCAGGACTTATATAAGTTTCACATTGGTACTGATACATTTTCACTTCACTCTCTTCACTGCACTGGCACTATGGCACATTTCACTGACACTGTACAACACATTTCACTGATACTATAGAACACAGTTCACTGACACTATACAACACATTTCACTGACACTATACAACAAATTTCACTGACACTATACAACACATTTCACTGCTACTATAGAACACATTTCACTGACACTATACAACACGTTTCAGTGACACTATACAACACATTTCACTGACATTATACAACACATTTCACAGACACTACACAATACAGTTCACTGATACTATAGAAGACATTTCACTGACACTATAAAACACATTTCACTGACACTATACAGCACATTTCACTGATACTATAGAAGACATTTCACTGACACTATACAACACATTTCACTGACACTATACAACACATTTCACTGATACTATACAACACATTTCACTGATACTATACAACACATTTCACTGCTACTATAAAACACATTTCACTGACACTATACAACACATTTCAGTGACACTATACAACACATTTCACTGACATTATACAACACATTTCACAGACACTACACAATACAGTTCACTGATACTATAGAAGACATTTCACTGACACTATAAAACACATTTCACTGACACTATACAACACATTTCACTGATACTATACAACACATTTCACTGACATTATACAACACATTTCACTGATACTATAGAACACATTTCACTGACACTATACAACACATTTCACTGACACTATACAACACATTTCACTGACATTATACAACACATTTCACTGACACTATACAATACAGTTCACTGATACTATAGAAGGCATTTCACTGACACTATAAAACACATTTCACTGATACTATAGAACACATTTCACTGACACTATACAACACATTTCACTGATACTATAGAACACATTTCACTGGCACTATAAATTATCACTCTTTGAGACTATTCACTGCCACTGTAAACCATAACTCCACTGAGTCACGGCGATTCACTGATACAACAGTTCAAATAAGACAAACAATTACACCCTTATTGTTCCGTAGAATCATACTTATAAACTACATTAAACTAAAAATTTCTAGCCTAAAACTCAGTTACAAGATATTTTAAACTAATTTACGATTCAAACCAAGGGAATAACTCGTCAGGCTAGGTAAATACATGTCACCCTAAGTGATGTAACGTATCTTTTTTTTATTATTTACACTTTATACACAACTTTTTAAGTTATCTTTTAGTCTCATTAAGGAAGGACAGCCCTCAAAGACCGCTGCACGTAGGACTAATTGTAAAACCATCGTAGCATTCACATCATTTTCTACGGGCTTCGATCTGCTACTACGGTTTTTTATCTACCACGGAACCAGTGGCTTCAATTTTTTTTACACGCTTCCAAAATGACGACATATATTTCCATATTTCAATCCATTTAGAGTTGTGAATTTTTTCAATGTGCTTGAACAATCAGTGTTACATTCACAGTAACTCTGAAGAAGGCCAATTTGCAATTGCAATTTATTTATTTCATTTGCCATAACAACAATAGTGAAACAATAATTGGAACAAAAGTTTCCGTGAAAATGAACCTCACTAATAGAGTTTGATTTTAAATGTTAATGGTGTTTAATACGGTGAGAACAATTTGGGATATTTTGACCGTGTCTTAGATCTAGAGACGTCCAATGTTTCGGGACCCAAAAAGTTGGACCGTATATTGTCCAATGCTTTGTTACCAGAACATTCTGCTAACTTGGTTACCAAAATAAAATAGAACTTCCCGGATTTTTTATACTTAAGTTTAAAAGTCTGTAGAAAATAGGCTACCAAGTTTTTATATTGAGTTATAAGTTACGTCATTTGTAATTGATCGTCTTTTTCGAATTTATAAATTATCGAGGTAAACGCTAGGTATACTTTTTTATTAAGTAAAAAGTTTTTTTTTGCGTTTTATCTTTTATCCCAAGGCTTACGGGTCTGTGATAAAAAGTTATGCATGGAGAACTGTAAAATTTTGTGGAACCTAACCTGTGATATGCACCATCATTTGATTAGGCTGCTCATAAAAATGTTCCTGTTGTGAACCGAATCGTTATTTATCTTACAAAGTTAAAAAAAAGAACTATTTTGTTACTCTGAACTGCAATTCCAAAGATTATCGAACGGAAAAATCTATTTTGTTACTCTGAACTGCATTCCAAAGATTATCGTACAAACTTATGCTCACTGTTTTAGTCATCCTTGAGTAGTCAGTTGCCATACGGAAAAATGTATTTGGCCGCTGTTTGGGCTACTCCAGCCTCCAAACGTTACAGCAGGTAGAATGTGTAACATTGGCGAAGAACTAATCACATGATACGATGACCACAGTCATGTGTTTATTTATACATAAGAAATAATTTCCTAATAAGGTTAAGCGGATGAAGTACATTCACTATTAGAATCGGGAGGGTATATCCGAGCAGAAAAGAGGAAACTTGTTCGCACAGGTTTGAGAAAACGATATATTTGCAACGTAGCTATCCATTTGCCATGAAACCAACTGGAAGTCTTCCAAGTCTGTAGGTCTACTTCCTTTTCGTCGATTCGATTGTTTATCTGTTGTTGTTTAGCGGACTGTCCGAAGACAGGCTGAGCCTCATAAGTCATAACTGATAGCAATAAGGCATCACTCGTTTAACTAAGCCAGGAAATAATGGGATAGGGTGGCCAGTTTCTTTCCCCCTATTGTTTAGCTGGAGATGGAGAAATAAGACTGTAGCTATAATTAAAATCAGTTCAGCAATTTTTTCAATTCTCTTCTAAATTAACGTTCATTAGAAATTTCACTACAATTTATACCGTTTTTGAGGACTCCAGGAAGAATGGCGAAATTAATTAATTCTTAAGGTATATGTACACCTTTACATACAAAAAATTTTGTTTTGCATAATTTTGCTCTGTAAAATTGTTATGCAATTGAGAATTGTACCAGAAAGAGAAAGAAGTGAACAAATCCCTTGAAATTATGTCTAAATTGTTTATAAAAATTATTTTGTTTATAATTTTCACACACAACTGGAAACATGCCAGTTCATGCAATTTTAAAGATAGAACCACACTTTTTTTTCACTGTTTTATAGCTAAAACTATTCTTTAGTGCCTCACATAGAGCTGTTTTTTATTTTCATTTACATTAATTAAATATTACCATATAGCCTATGTAACTTATACTAATATTTTATGTTGCATAAATTATGTAGAAAATTCATAGATAATTATTAACTATATTAATGTTATTTTACTTAATTGACTTACTCGTGTTAAATATGAAATATCTGTCCGGCTTACAGCTGTTTCAGTGCTTCATGCACCATCATCAGAGCCTACTAGATCGCAGCGTCATCTCGAACTTCTCTGCCTGTTAGGAGGGTGTGTTTTATTGTTGGAAGGTGTTGAATTGTGGAGTCGAATAGTGTGTGTGTACTGAAATTGATCTGTGTGTTTAGGATTTGATCGGGGTGTGTTTTAGTGTGTTTGTATATTTCATATTGTTCCAGTGTGTTGAATTTTTGGTTCTTGGGTTGTGTGTGTAGATTTCCATGTCCGTATTTATGTTATTGTATGTATGGTTAGTATTGGTTATGTGATCGGCGTATGTAGATGTATTGTGTCCTGTGGTTATAGCTTTAATGTGTTCTTTTAGCGTGTTTGGAATGATCTGCCTGTCTGTCCTATGTAGAACTTGTCGCAGCTATTACATTTGAGTTTGTGTACACCTGTGTGGTCGTATTTATTTGTTTGCGTTTTCTGTTATGTTATGTTATGTTATGTTATGTTATGTTATGTTATGTTATGTTATGTTATGTTATGTTATGTTATGTTATGTTATGTTATGTTATGTTATGTTATGTTATGTTATGTTATGTTATGTTATGTTATGTTATGTTATGTTATGTTATGTTATGTTATGTTATGTTATGTTATGTTATGTTATGTTATGTTATGTTAGTGTGTAACTAACAGTTATTTTACTCATTGTCAGGCTCTAGAGGACATTTCAAGCTTCAAAATGACACCAATATCTTCTTGGTATCACCATATTTGGGTGAGATATTATGTTTAAAAGAATTAAATATTCTAAAATTACTATTTGCAGGAAATGAGCCACAAACTTTCAGAGCCTAGAAGACTTCATCATCATATGTCATCCCTTAAGCAGTTTCATGTCGGTCCAGTTTCAGCTTCTTTCTGCCTCTCAAATACCTCCTCCTTGTTTTAACTTCAGGTGTTGAATGTTTTTTTGGCATTTTTTCCATTGATGCAACAAATCCTGCGATGGTGTTTGTCCCAGGGTTTATCCCCATCCTCCTCAGAATTTTAATTTCTACTTTTTGACTCTTATTAAAATAACTTACAACATCACTGACACACAAATTTACAGTTTTATGACTAACAGTAAAAGATTATAAATAACTTCATTATGTAAAAAAGTGTTTTCAATCTAATGATCATGCCCTGATATCTATGCATCTATTTTGAGACTAGAAAGAAGTTTATTTTACAAGTAATGCCGGACGAGGGGATTGAAAGCTACGAGGATCACTCCAAAAGTAATCCACAATATTTATTTAAAAGTTACATTTTTATCCTACAGCTTTGCTATTTTCATAGAATATAGATACATCCTTCAGGAATAATACGTCACTTTTCCACATAATCCCCGCACCTTTCAACTGCCATACGCCACCTTGGAATGAGGGCCTGTATACCTGCACGATAAAAGTCTGGACCAACTCGTCTGAGCCACTCTTCAGTAGCGTGCACGAGGGAGTCATCATCTTCAAACTTCGTTCCTTCAGTTTACCAAAGAGGTGATAAACGCATGGTGCCAGATCAGGACTGTAAAGCGGATGTTTCAGTGTTGTCCATCCAAGTTTTCTGACTTTTTGAGATTTTGTAAAATGGGACTTACGTGGAAAACCATAAGACATAAATCGAAATTTCTTATATCAAATTAAAGGGGAGAAAATTCTCTATTAAAACCCAACTTTGCAGGTTCAAGTCTCCTCGCATCCCAAAAGGTAATTACAAAATAAAAAATTTAAAAAATACATATTAGATATGGCTGCAATTCACAAATTATGACGTAGTAGATAGAAAGAGATTGCGTGTATGTATATTTAAGAAATGGTAATAAAGAAGTAGAGGTAGTGACATCTAGTAACTAATATATATTAACTTCTTGAGTAATAGTTGAATGGAAAAGTATACGTGTATACCCGGGTACTAGGAAAATACTAATGAACTGTGAGATAAAGTACAAACTGTGAGGTAAAGTCTTTATCTCACTAGTGGAATAAAGTAATGTTGAATAAAAGCCTACTTTACAAACGCAAAAGTATTTAGTAAAGGCATGTTTTTCGTTGTGGTCATGGATAAATACAGTATTATTACTAAACAGTAGTCTGACAGACAATGCGTCTATTATCACTTATCTTAGTTACATAAACTTACAATTGAGCACACCACTGTTGACAAACATCAAGTCTCACGCTCTCTTTTCATAATTTAATCCTTTCCATCACAATCAATGCACGATTTCCCCTGGTGTTTACCACACATGGCTCGCGAGCAGTAGCGGCAGAAGAATCTTGTCATGCGCCGCAGTTTTCATGGCAAAATGCACATATCTTTCTTTTTCTTCTTCCGGCCTTTCTTCTATGCATTCAAAAGAGTCCACGTTGAGAGTTTTCCCAATTATGGCTTTCAGAGATCGCCTAATAGTAGGAACCTTCAGGCGACTGCTCAGCCATGGTCCCATCGGATTCTTAGCATACATTCATCCTGTCATGGGTCTGTTTTTCGGTTTTAGGATATTATGACGGTATAGCACATACTTGTTTCAGTGGAAAGCGGTGCTATTTCTCGATGGGGAACAGGTCAGAAAAATAACAACAATAATAATAATAATAATAATAGTAATAATAATAATAATAATCTGTATTATGAATTAGCAACATTACCAATTTCTTTTTTTACGTCATTTACAACTTAATCAGAAAAGAATATGTTAATGTAAAATAAATTAATGATATTATTATTATTATTATTATTATTATTATTATTATTATTATTATTATTATTATTATTATTAAATACCTAGGAGTGTATTCAAACTCCAAACTTCCTTGGGGAGAGCATGTTGATTATGTTACGGGTAAAGCATGGAGGGCACTTCACTTTATTATGAGAATCTTGAAAAAGGCTAGACCCAAATCGAGGGAAATAGCATATCTAACGTTAGTGCGACCGTTAATGGAATACGGAACTACATGTTGGGATCCCTATAGAATATATCAGATAAATTCCTCAGAAAGAATCCAGTATAGGGCAGCTAAATTTGCTAAAGGTAAAAGAGAAGATGGAAACGATACGATAAAAGAATTTAAATGGGAAACTTTGGAAAACAGACGTAGGAAAACTAGAATAACATCATTGTATAGAGCACATCTAGGCCAGAAAGCATGGGTAGACATAACGGCTCGGTTAGAAAAGCCAACGTACTATGGTAGGAACGATCATGATTTTAAAATCAAATGTAGGAAACAGAAAACGGATGTAGGTAAATTCTCATTTTTAAATACAACTATAAATGATTGGAATGACCTACCTGCAGCGGTCTTTGAGGGCTGTACTTCCTTAAGGAGATTAAAGAATAACTTAATAAAGTTGTGTATAAAGTGCAAATTAAAATTAAGGTGACATTTAGCATTTAATTTTTAAGGTGACATGTATTTATTTAGCCTGACGAGCTACTTCCTTGGTTTGAATTGTAAATTATTTAAAAATAGCGTGTAAGAGGGCCTTAGCCTAGAAATGTTTAGTTTCAATGTAGTACTGTTTATAAGTATGCATAAGGGTGTAATTATTTGACTTATTTGAACTGTTGCATCAGTGAAGCGAGGTGAATCAGTGAAGTTATGGTTTTACAGTGCAGTGAACAGTTCCGATCAGTGATAATGTATAGCGTCAATGAAATGTGTTCTATAGTGTCAGTGAAATTTGTTATAGAGTGTCAGTGAAATATGTCCTAAAGTGTCAGTGAAATGCGTCATAGTGTCACTACAGTGACTGAGATGAGAGTAAAGTGAAAGACTATTGAAACTTATGTAGGGCCTGTACATAAATTATGTAGGTTATATTGTAAAATTAGGTATTTTATTTATGTTTTATTGTTATTGTGTTAAATTGTATTGTGTATTCATACTGTATTGTGTATAAAATTGTATTGTGTATTGTGTAATTTTTTCGTGTATTGTAAATTTTATTGTGTATTGTTTATATTGTGTATACCACTGCCACCGGGTGCTTCCCACTTGCGTTGTAAATAAATACATACATTATTATTATTATTATACCGTTAATTAAAAATAAATAAACCTCAATTAAGCCTACAATTTACCGCTTGACGAGCACCGAGTTAACCGTTTCACTGGATTATAGTAACTACTTTGAAACTGTGTTGTATAAGCTTTCGTTTCAGTTTCAAGTTCTGCAAGGAGAGGAGTAGGTTCGCTATTCAAAATAACCGCGCTGCTTTTCTCAGCAAAATTGATCGAACTGTAAACGCTCTCGACTTCAGCTGATCGATAACACAACCCTCGCATCAGGGCGCTCGCGCTCGGTCTCGTGAAAGGTGGAACAGGCAGGAGTCACCTGTTCCCTTGCCATTATTTTGTCAGATTTAACTCAGGCCGTGAATGCGTAAAACGTACGAATTGTTTTAAAGAACTATTGTATAATTTCACACACAGTATTATGTCACGCGAAAAACTCTTCGAACTTAATTGTTTTCCGAATTGTCACTATATAATTAAACTATCTTGATGAAACAGTATATTCCAAACTCCTCAATACTCCGCGAGGGAAGAGGTAACTTCTACAGCTTCCAGCGATACTCGGGTAAGTTCGTGTCCGCTGGAGCCTGCTTCGGAGAAAACATTGCTTGAGACTCCCACTCACAACACGCATAGTAGACGAGAAGGGATCGAGTCGATTTCACTTCACTGCAATAAACCTGCTAACGACAGCTGTTTTCGGTTTTCGAAAACTGCAAGTGGGCCTATCCTTTAGACTGAAGTATATCTCACAATCTCAGTTAAGGGGGCAGGGAGGAAGGGAACTGCCTGTTCCCTCTGTTCCATGGAGGAACCGCCACTGACTTGTTTCCTAGGATTATGTTCAGTATCCCATAGAACAGCGTTTCTCAACCTTTTTTGAAGCGGGGACCACTTTTTTAATTTAGAACATTTCCGCGGACCACCTTACTCTTGTTCCCTTCGAAAGCAAATTTATCATTTTGTAGCATATTTTAATAGCAGTATACTTGTATATTAAAAGAGAATTAATTAATTAAAATTAATTTAATTTATTTAGTGTTATATTTATATAAACTAAGTAAGTTAATGTTGATAGAAAGAAATTATTTTCGTTTTTAATAGATCAAGGCTATTAGAGTTTGGATAATCTTTAACTCATTAACTAAACAAAATAAATAAATGTTCGCTAATATGTTTTCGCGGGATATCAGCCGAGTTAAGATTTTGGAATGCTCCAAGCTTTCGACTGCTATCTCTGCAGCCATCTTCAGGGAAGTGAAGATGGCTGCAGAGATAGCAGTCGAAAGCTTGGAGCATTCCAAAATCTTAACTCGGCTGATATCCCGCGAAAACATATTAGCGAACCAACGCCGAGAAAGCCTCAAATCATACATAAATAAATGTTGGTACTCACATTAATGAGATGGATAAGCATGCCGATTCTTGTACAGTTATTCTATATTTAGATGTATGCTGGTAAGCTTAAGTAGGAGATTGTCACATTCATCGAGTCAATTTCGGTACTTTCTTTTTATTAGAGTTAGTGATGAAAACCCTTTCTCACAAATACACGTGAAAGCAAAGTGAATTATAATCTCTAAAGCACCATTGTACAGTTCACTATATTCTCTGTTCACTTGTGATGCAGTCCAGAAATTAACCATACATTCCGAATGGACTTTCATTTTAAGTTCGGTGTCATTCCAGAGTTCAATAAACTGTTCTCTTTCACTTAATGTAAGTTGTTATTTTCAATAATGCAATGAAAGGGATCGCGAACCCATGAAAATTCGTCATATTTATTTGGAAAATAAGTTTCAAATTGTGACCTCAGAGTTTCGAGATGCGAACATTTATCATTGCATAATTCTTGTCGAATAGCGAAATAATTTTCAACCAAAAAGACTCTAGGGTTGGAAATAATGAAAAAAATCCTCTGATTTACGGAATTAACCGACAAATCAAGTTTCCTCTCGAACACATTTATTTTCTCATGCGCATTGAGAACAGTCAAAGAATTACCTTGTAGACAGAAATTTAGTTCGTTTAGTTTTGAGAATACATCTGAAAGATATTCCAATGTACTTAGCCACATGTCATCAGCTGATGTACAGGGAAAAATGGCGAGAAACACCACGTTCATAGTGTTTTAAATCCCTCTTTTGTTGCTTAGAGTAGAGTGGGAAGTCGGTAAATAGGTAGGGTAATAATTTAATAAAATATCAGTATTGAGAGAAAAAGTGAAAGATGATTGCCATGTGTCATTTCCAAACTCTGACATTTTTTGCTATAGTGTGATAAGCAATTCGTTTGAATTTTATTTTTTCTTCTGTCCTTTTTGAAGGACTGCAAGGGCGGACATCGAGGACCACAGGTGGTAGGCGGACCATAGTGTGAGAAACACTGCCATAGAAGATACATAGAGGGCAACTCTGAACTTTTCTGCTACAGGACATGTTACACATTTGGTCAAATTCATCAACAGCTCCTTTGATTGAGTTATAGAACTTTATAATATCCGGTTTGTGTAACTGTTCATCAATAGTACCTTGTTCGTGAGTAGTGGACAACAGCAGAAGCACCTTATTAGTCTTACATTTATAAGATATTAATATATTTTGATTGTCGAAACAAAACATAGACGTTCCCAACTTTCGGTATTTTGTGTCTAGAAGTTGGGGTGGTATATTTTCTCTCTTGTTTTTCCTCAATATGCCTACTATAATCAATTTATAAGGCTTGAATAATTTCAAGGAAAAATTGTTCCGGGGCCGGGTATCGATTCCGGGACCCTTCGCTTAGCGCGCGAACGCTCTTCCGACTGAGCTACCCCAGGAACTATACACGACACCGTCACAATTTTTCCTTTGTATCCACACGACTCAAATGAGCTGACAAGACGCCACTCAACTATGAGTGCACAGAAATACTTGTGTGACTTAAATTGTGGCTTTCTGTTAACGTACCTCCAGTAACGAATGTATTATACAAATCTGGCTTTCAGGTAGTAGCAGCGGCGGATTTTCAGAGCAGGCAAGGGAGGCCGAGCCTCCCCTAATATTTTACCAGATCACAATATGGCGGTAATAATTTCAGCTGAATTAAGATCACAGACAAGTCACAGCAAATGACGAACATTTTTTCTGTTATATTAATTTTACTATTCACTACGACTAAGATGTAAGTTACGTAAAGTCGACCACATCCAGTTGGTGATGCCCGCTGTAGATAGTACAAATAATTCGTACTGAAAAATAACAGATAGCGCTGTAACCTGTATAGCATCCTGCAGCGTCTATGCGAGAGCGGAAGAGAGGAGTCGGCTACATAACGCTACTCCCCGGTAACCATGACAAAAGCAGTTCAACCAATAAGATAGCTGGTTAGAAGAGTGTTTAACTTGACTAGAACGCGCGAGGGGAGCCGATTTGGAGACGTCCTACCCACCGCTGACAACTGTAGCAGTCACGGCTGGTTTTGGCTGTACTGGGAAGCTCTCTCTCTTTCTCTCTTCTTGGTTTTAGAAAATTGAGTCACGTGTTGTTAGTTTTCTCTCCCTACGTAAAAGTTTTCATTTACGTTGTTAGATTTTCTCTTGTTTGCAGGTGTTCTTGTTATTTTATTCTTTTGTGTTACGAGATGTATTTACTTATACAGTATTTTAAATATATCGCGAGTTTAGAAGCAAATGCAGATTTGTCTCTAGCTTCTTTCAGCTAGTTATTCAGTATGTTGTGACTTATTTGATCGGTTTGCGAAGAAAGAGGCTCGTCGAGTTAATTTGCTATAAAATTAGACTATGTAATAGTAATGAGCAAGCCTCGGATTCTTAGGTTCGAATCAATTTTGTTGCAATCTCGTTACTCTCGAAATATTATTTTTCTTATTCGTTTTATGTAGCAAAGAGTAACATTCTTAAACTCAATATGACCTAAAAGACCTAATTCGTAGGTTAGAACTTAGAATGTCCTAAAGAGAGGCTATCTTTACCAAGCCATCATAATACATTAACAGTATGTTTATTTTTATTCTTTCCCCGTAAAATCATATAAATTCCTAAACATAAGATTTAAAATTCTAAAACATAAAATCTATAAATTCTGCCTTATATTTTTATATTCTCATCATTCACGTCTTGGCCTCCTCAACTTTCAAACCCACCGTCCGCTAAGTAGCTCCCTGTGAAGCATATTTGTATAATTTATAAGGCTGTTTCAGCATATCAGGCACATCAGCATAAAAATTTCCTCTCGAATATTTTGATAAATAAGAGTATCATATGTTTCTTTTATTGTATTTTCTTGCTCGGCATCTCCTTAAGATTTGTGAATAAAGTGTATAATGTTCCTAGCAAGAGCATGTGATTTCTCCCCACTGGTGGATGAGTGGCTCCTCCATGATTATTTTTCCCTCTTAAACACTTTTGTTTTGACAGCATTATAAAGAGATGCTCATGTTGTGCTCTTTCAGAATCGCGAGGGAAAATATCTGAAATATCATTCACATCGAGAGATGTACGATTTCTGTATATTCCTGGAATATTATTTTCTCCACTTTCATTTTCAGAAGAGCTATTCTCACATTCACTCACTTCTTCCCTTGCCGATATTTCAAAATCTGGATCATCACTGTCTGTAAATTCAATATTATTAACTTACACATTATCTTCATTTTCACTGCATTCTTCATAAACTGGATCACCAGGAACACTGTCTTGCAATAGTAACTCAAATACCACGTCCGGCTTATATACCAAATTTTCTGACATCTTAAAAAAAAAACAGTAACAATGCCGTGGTGAAAGAAGAAACCATCATTTAATGAGTAGCTTAATTATACCGATACTCACGTCGACACTGATGGTTCGTTTTCAGATGACACCATAAGCACATCTGTTGAAATAACCAATCGATCTCAACGATGACCACCAGAAAACAAATTTCGTAATGATTTAAGAAGGTACTGAAAAGATCATATGCACAGTGCCACTGTAAATGTGAAAAATGAACAATGTTACCAAATGTCACGAATGACTAGTAAGCTAGGGTTAAAAACCATTAATTTTAAGTCACTCAACGATGCAACCAGATTGGAACGATTGCAACGTTGTGGTCAGAGAGGGATGTTCGCGTAGCGAAACAGAGTTCATTGACCTCTTACATCTGTATTTCGAGAAGAATGAGGACTCTGTTAGTGGCGATGTTGCCAGAATGCTGAAACTTCCAACTTCATATTCTAATTAACACCGTGCATTTAATCGCAGACCGTAATACAAGTTTCCTATTAATTGTACACCATCGTCCCTATCAAGCTGCACGATTTTTTTACTTCTACTATGCATGTACCAAGTCATGAAGAACAGTGGTAAGGCGATTCGCAAAAATACATACTGGTAATCCTCTTTCTATATATAGAATAATAGGGCCAAAGTTTTTATGAAGGCACTACCATTGATGTGAAAAACCGAGGAAATTCTCTTATCGGAAAAATAACTCACATTGAATACCAGGAATAAATTATTCCTCCAACAGGATTCTACTTGTATAGCCTACACATTGCTTACGAATAACTACGTCTTATTTCAGTAATCTTTGTGGATACAGACATTAGCAGTGGGTTGTTGTCCCGCATAGTCTCGATCTTGCTTCGTGAGATTTTCTTTTTTTTGGGAGCTGAAAAGGCTGAGTTTATATGAATCTAAAAGTAAATATCAGCTGAAGAACTGCTTCAATCACAACTCAGGAACTTAAGCCTATTCATGACAATTTTATACACAGATTATGAGAATTTATTCCTGAAAGATATCACTTTGTACATTCTTGTGCTGATTATCAGTTTTAAATATCAATTTACCTTTTCAATAACTATAGGATTATATTGTGCAATATTTACAGAGGCGACGTTTCCTCAGTTATCCCAGTTGGACTGTGAGGTATAGCAAATGAACGCTACCAACCGCTCGGTATAATGTTGTATAATATCTTAGACAAATTAGTACAATACATGAATCAAAGTACTTTGCATAATAATGAATTAAGTTCACAAACAGGTAAACATTTTCAAGCAACAAATACTCTTTTGTTTAGATACTTTTGATAAAAACGAGAAAGTATTATCTCTATTACGAATATAGCACAACTCAAACCACAGCCAAATAAATACATACAGAAACAAACCGACAGGTGAAAAACTGTAAACACGAAGTAGTCTGCTGATACATTGTGATCTGCAGGTGGAATTATGGCATCCTCAATTCGATGGAATTCATCTAGTTCTATGTCTTCTACTTTAAGTTTCCTATAATAGTCATCCATAATCTTCTGGAACAACCCACTTTCTTTCAGGTCTCTCACAACACGGTTAAAATGGTCGAAGAAGTTGGAACCAAGACGGAAGTAAAAATTCCTTTGAAAAGTATAAGTGAATTCGTCTATTGCACAGACACTAGCATCCTCATTCTTCACTAAGTAGTAATTAAGGGCTTCAGTGGTGTCGTAAAGTGCGAAGTCTCTAGAAATACTCACACGATCGAAGCAATGCAATCTATCAGTGCAATTCACATACGAATCCACAGTGTTCTTTAATCTTATACCTACGTTGTCTCCATCGAAAAAGTATTTAAGAAATGGATCATACCCATATTCGATGCCAGAATGCATGATCTCGTGAAAGGTTGTGATCTGTCGTCCAAGTCCGGGATCCACAAGTAAACTGGTGAAGAATGTCAGGTAGATGGTCATCAAAGCATAACAGTACCACACGAAGGAAATGAAGCAAATTCTCGGGCTTGAAGTCTGAGGCAGTTCCCATGTCGAGGCACCCAGTGTCACAGCCCACATACTCAATAAATTATCAGAGAACTTCATGTATACTACAGATTCCATATGTAAGGTCAAAAATTTTCCAACCGCCCACAGAAATGAAGCAGTTGACACATAGAATAAGATTATCACAAACCAGACATCTAATCTGAATATTCTGGTCAGAATTTCCATTCTTGACAACTTGATCGCACAAGGTACAAACCATTTAAACTTTAAGTCCTTATGTGAAGCTATTTTATCATTAACATATCCATAATCAATTGGTACGGTATCACTTATTGTCACATAATCTTCTACTAAAAGTTTAAGCATCAGAAAAAAAGTTAATCCGTATCTTTCCACTTCTTTACTAATAGGATCATATATTAGTGACAAATTCAATTTCTTGGAGGCCAGAGATATAATATCTACCATGTAATCATAATAAATTATAAACTTGAATTTCTTTTCATTTGTCAGCCATTTAAAATTTTTTGTACCTACAAAAAATTTCACTGGGCATCCATGGAAATTCTTGTAACCAGTTGACACAGGGAGCAAAAATGTAGCTTGTAATGTATTCATTTGAGAATGAATCCATTGGCCAATCTCTACAACATCTATTTTATCCTTACATTGTGTTTCAGAACTGTAGGGCACCCAGGTATAAGCAACAAGAGATGCAGATTTTAATTCTGCGAAGATCAATAGTGCATCAGATACAAAATATTCATTCCACACTATATTCTTTATGTCTATTGCGAAGTTTTTGGTATCTATCTCGACATCAGAAGTTACCATGACAATCAATCTACATCTATAAATACGTTTAATATCAGGATCTATCAATTTACGGATCTGCTGAAGTAGAACATTTATATTTTTACCAGAAAATAACACATAAGTGTAATAATGACGAATATTTGCATGTGTATCATTCTGGACTTCTATCGGCCATCTCATTTCCTCACTCATCATTCTCAACACTGAATCCTGAATGTCGCAAATGCTTGACGATGCTCCAAGTGTTCGGAATTCTTTAGAACTATTTCTTTCATTACACTGGCTAGATACAAGTACAGGAATTTTAGTAATGTGTGATACTATAATGTTACTGACAAACTTCGCCAATTTGAGATCTTGAGGCCTGAGTTCTCCATTAAGAACTACACTTTTTATTGTTTCAGTATTCAGTACACACATTATTATTACGCTGTGCTTGACGAAGGATTTCCAGTCTGATATAGAAGTCATATTTGAAACGCTCTTTCAGTTTCTCAATGAAATGTAAAAGGAAATAGGATTTCGATTTTAAAGTTGATCTACATTCGATGAATTAGGAAGTCACCAGATCAGATTGTACTTCAAAATTGAAGTTCATATAGCACATGTACAAATATAAGCAGTTTTAAATTTAAAATTTATGTTAAATATTTTATAAACAATTTTTAAAAGAGTAGAATCTGAAACTGATAATAAATATCTCAGCTTTGTGAAAATATTATTAAAATAACAAGAAAATTTGCACAATCTTCGGAAACTGAGTGGATTCCAATCTTTATGCTATTTGAATGCCAGTTTCTCATATTTATAGGAAATTGCACATTAACTTTCCTTTCAAATACTGCATGATTTCAGACTTGTGGAAGATTTATAAACATTCTGAATTAACAGTAAATATTTTCTATGCTGTTGAAACTTAAAAAAGAAATGGGAATATTATCACGGCTCAGACACTTGCATATGCTATGAAAGTCACATCTACAATAAACTGTATTTCAAAGTGTAAAATCATTTCCTTCTGAGTGTTGAAAGCAATATCTTAGTTCTTGGTGTTAATTTTCCATTTTTGGCACTACATCAACTTTTATTGCATTACAATAGATATTGTGCACTATTACATATTCCCAGATTGTAAGGATATTGTCGCAACTTTCTATGTTTACTCTCTACACTAAAATACAAATGTTCCTTATTCTACAAGAGAATTATCCACTTTTTAAAATTCTGTAGTACTGGAGAACAGAAACATTTTCTTGAAGGTTTCACGAAATTAAAATGTGTACTGTAATATTTCTTGCACATAATTTTCTTGTTTGGAATATACCATTTCCAGGAATTTAAGTGTGCATAACAGAAGGATGATGATAAATTAGATTTCGAGCATTTGTGATGGACTCCATAAGGACTATATCAACATTTCACAAATATAACTCTTTGATGTGGATATGCAAGATCCGAGAAAAGTATTTTTCATTCATTAGAAATTAAAAAATAATTTCGGAACTGTGGTAACAAATATACTACAGAGATGTTTAAGTTATTTAAATTAAAAGTTCTTTGCAGAATACTGATCGAGATAGCAAAAGAAATGTGAACGCATCCACCTATTCAATTCATTTTTATAACAGGTCTCTTGTTAGAAATCACAAATTATGTTGCAAAGTATGTTTAAATAATAAGATATATAATCACTAGGGAACGGAATTTGGAGCAGTAAAAGCTAGTATTGGCATCTACACAGTCATTTGTTTACAACCCTTTATACAAAGATCTCCCCTCCATGACATACTCGCAGATCTCTGCACGTCAACAACAGGTGAACGGGACAGTTGTCGCATAAGAACGTCAACATACAGGTTTGCAGTTCGGAGTATGAAGTGCAGGTACAATGCGGAAAGTGAAACCAACTAACAATACAAAATTGAAAGACTATATTTGTAAAAGCTCCAGATCGAGTATCAAAATTCAAGAAACAATTCCCTTAATTACCGCTTCCCCCATGTCCAGGTCTTAAGAGATGGGAGTCATGGTTAGAAGCTTGCAATAATTATTACGCACATCACCTCCAATCTGTGAAGAAAGTGGTTCAGTCTTTCGATCCCGATGACACGGCTGCGATTCAAATACGCCAGGAACTGCTAAATGATAGAACAATCGAAAAAGAAGTCATGGATATTAAGTCAAAATTTTTATATTTACCGGATGCAATTATTCGATTAGTACAGTCAGGGGTAGAACTAGTTGAGCAAATAAATATTATGAGGACTATTGTGAATAAACTGAGTGCAGTAGAAGGTGAAGTAGGAAAACGTGTTGGTGAAAAAATGAACAGAGTTTTGATTAAAAATGATAGGTACAGTATTCTTAGTCGGATTTCAGCTGCACTAACAAACACGTGTCCCAATGACGTCATTCAACATGTGAATTTAATTGACGTATTTTGTTTCAAGTACTCTCGAATTGTCTCTGCGGATGTAGAGCGGAGTTTTTCCATGTTAAAAAATTTCCTTCCTTGCAACAGAGCAAAGTTGTGTTTTGAAAATTTGAGATGATATTTACAATTTATTATAACAAGGCACAGCAGGAATAATTGTTTCATCAACAAAACATAGCATTAATTGGAAATACCATTTCGTTTGGTGCTACATTTTGTTCAACATTTAATGATACTCTATTAGGCTATGTTGTAAATATTGTAGCATATTATACATATTCTAAATACTGTAGTGTACGTTGTGTACATATTATCATATTTCATGATATTGTAAATAAAAGTTTTCATTTAATACGCTCCTGACAGAAAAACACACATATTCAGAGGCGAGTTCCGTACAGAAGACAACTATCAGCCATCAATATTTCCACTGACACGCGAGGACGCAGAGATTGATATTAATTATGTATATTTGAAATGTTGTTTATTGGTGTCTTGTGCGTTGCCAAAAAAAACACATGTAGTTCAAAGTGAAATGCAGATTATGTATGTAGGCCACTATATGTCATTAAACTATTCCATGTTTATTCTGAAATACGTTTACAGCACGTTGCGTGTAAGTTTGTATCAAGTGAACTGTACTCGTCCATGCTCTGTGACGCAGCTCGCTTGACAGTCACTGAGCTACGAATATCTATACTACGTTTCACCATTCTTTATAATACTCCAAATCCCTTTCCCTGATAATCACTTATACACGTGGAACACAGAGAAGAACTACTTTCTTCAACAACAACCTCTTCTTACAATCTAATAAATGAAATTTCACAGATTTAATGAAACTCAAATATACTCCGTGGTATGGTTTCCGGTACTGAAATGAAAATCAGATTATATGAATCGACCGTTCCTTCGAATAAAACATTCATATCAAGAGCAGAATAGAAACTTTACATATCATGTTTACATTCTCCAAATTCCTAATGACATTTTAATGAACTTCTGTGCTTGTGAGCCTGGTCACTTCAGAAATAATTATAATATCAAATAGTAATTAACGGATGAGTAGCCTTACTGAATTGAATCAACACCACAACTTTAAAATTAAAAACAGTTGCCTTTAATTTGGATTGAATTTTGCATGAAATATATTTATTTTCCCACCAATCTTTCTAAAATACACTGTCTTAAAACATTCTGAACTACTAATAATCACATTTAGATTAAATTAGGACGATATTACTAAATTTCAGAAGTATGAATACGAATATTATTCAAAATAAATTCTGCAAAATTTTTGTAGTAAAGTGTCTCTACATATTCAATATAATTACGCAAAAATAGGTAAAAAATATTGTATTTTACATACATTCACATGCAAAAATATATTATTCAGGAAAAAGACACACTATTGTGTTGGTTCTCTTCACAAGCCAGAAAACTTTATTTATAGACAACCACATAAAGACAAAGTACCGCGCCGTGGCGTAGTAGTCTAAGGCATGCTGCCTAGGACTCGCGTTACGGAATGCGCGCTGGTTCTAGTCCTCATGGGGAAAGAAATTTTCTCATAAAATTTCGGTCAATGTATGGGACCGGTGCCCACCCAGCATCGTGATGCACTTGGAGATTTACGATAGGTAGCGAAATTCCGGTTTCGCAAACCAGCTATAACGGCTGGGAGGATCATCGTGCTAAAAACACAATACCTCCATTCTGTTTGGATGATCGTCCACCTCTGCTTCGGCGTGTGGACGTGAGGCCAGCAACCGACTGGTCGGTCTTGGCCCTTCATGGGCTGTAGCGTAACGGATTATTATTATTATATATCTACTATGCTGCATATGTCTCTGAATTTTATATCAGTTATTTTTGTAGGGCTGTTCCATTCCCCCATTTTCCTTCTTACCACTAGTCAGACCGCACCAATTGTCGCAACATGGCTTCCCAAACAACACGGCACCTATTACGGTAGGCCTGTACTACAAAGTCCTTCATAAAACTTGAATTTTGTAATTTTACTGTGAATCCCTTCAAAACCGCTTCTTTACAATACAATGCAACTTTCGCTTTTATTTATTTAACGATATTTTCCACAACTACATGCAAATATGCGAGATTTACGACTTACTGAAAGTAGAAGTAAATAAATAAGCATGATTTTTATTATTTTGAAATATAACGTATTTCGATATACGAAGTAATTTCACAGGTCCCTAGGTCTTCGTTATTCTGGTATTTTGCTCCGCATAATATTTCCATGGTTACTGTCTCGAGAAAATCGAGGAATATTAAAAATGTGAGAAAGCGAGGCTTTCCAAGTAGAAAACAACAAGATACAAAATTCATCTTACATTTCTGTATCCATGCTAGTACGAGTGACGCCATCTGAAAGCTTACAATCTTTGTTTCTTGCACTGCGGGCCAAAGAAACTGGAGATATTTAAATAGTGAAATTATACTTTAGATACTGCATTAAATTAAATTTTATTATTTGAAAATATAGAATAGGCCTATAGTATGCCATTTACAAGTAACCACTACTTCGTTCAAATGTCCTCCACCAATGTGCATACATCTTTGTAATCCCTCTTTGAAGTTCCTCATTACACTTTGCAACATTTCGACTGTGATATTTGAAATTTCTTCACGATATGCTGTCTTCAGATGCTCAATGTTTCGCGGTTTGTTTACGTATATCTTACTTTTTAGATGCCCCCATAAAAATAAATCAAATGCACTTAAATGAGGGTATCGTGTAAGCCAGGAATTGACTCCATTTCTCGACATGACCAGATTTCCTAACAAATTTCGCATCTCCGTCATACAGTTGGCTGCAGTATGTGATGTTGCATCGTATTGCTGAAACCAATTTGGTCTGTTGATACGAAAACTTCTTCTTCTCAATTGACCACTTAAAAAATTTTCAATCACTAGCACTTAACAAGCTGAATTAAAACTTTGCGCACGTCCATTGACAGTTTGTTTTCTTTACGTGGAGGTTTCTTCTTTAGTGCTGAGTCTGTTTCTTCTAAATTTCGAACCCAGGTTTCAATCAAATGCGAAGAGGGCACGAGATCGTGACGACGGGGTTGAAAGTGACGGGGAAAGGCCCTACGAGCAACTTCCGAGCACTGGCCAATTAGAAAAGATTTTACAGCAAATCCTTGTTGCTCACCAATCCAATGCTCCATATTTAATAAATTCCAACAATCAGGCCAAACATTGCCAATGAATCTAAGCCTACTAAAATAATCCACGTACTATCAACAACAAAATTAAAATCTCCCTATACTTGACCCATTTTGTAGACCAAGCAGTGATGTTTCATGTCGAAAGGTAATTGAAATTAAAAAACTGCACAAACGCTCTATTTACTGATCTGTTATGTAACGTCGGTTGAATTGCTTGCTAACAAGAAGACGTTATGTCCAGATGGCTCCGAACAATGTAACACATCGTTGACTTTTTATTGCAGCAGAAGAAAACTTTGGCAAATCCCAAGCAGATAATAATTATAATGATGATTATAATCAGACCATGTGGCACTCTAAGCACTTTTCAAAGCTCGAGTCAAGATCGGTAAGCCGGCACTACGTAGATCAGGTATGCTCATTCTCTGACTCCCGATTACGTTCTGTAATCACAACCTTCGAATGTAGAGCGTGCTGTTCCCCGTTCGAAGCTCGACGGATGGCTGCAGAAGGCAGTTCAAGTACTTAGTAAACGCATGGACAGTGCGGGACAATGACACAGTCAAACCCTTCTGTAAGCAAACGATCATTCTGTACAGTGTGGGAGGAAGCTTATTTTTGTTGTACGTTCGGTGAAAACGGAAAGTGATTACTATATTGTAAGGTACTGTCAGGAATACTACTGAGCAACATAAAACTACATTTTAGGCTCTGCTACCCAGAACATGCCGAAATGACAGAAAAGTTGTTTTCTGTAATATAGCCTACTTTCAAATACCAACGTTATTATTATTATTATTATTATTATTATCATTATTAGTATTATTATTATTATTATTATTATTATTATTATTATTATTATTATTATTAGACCTATAATATTACAATTATTATTGTTATTGTGGTGATTTTATTCCAGCAGAAATAGATATTTTGATAAAATAATTTTTCAAGGATGCAACGTGCACTACAGCTTCAAGAATTGAAAGCACTTCATGAAAGGCCAAACATTGAAGAGAGTCGAACAATTCAGACTCTATGTTTTGGAGCAAGTTAGCCTATGTGGTATGTTGGGAATTAGCTAAGGCACTAAAACCCTTCACGGATAGTGAATTTGTAAAGAGATGTATGGTGCCTGAACAAAATATAGTTAATTATGTCTCTGTACTGCAACAGTTCAAATGTGAATTCATAGAACATAGATTTAGTGATTTTAGACGTATGGAGAGTGATATTAGTATTTTTGTTGATCTTTTCATAAATTTAGTACAATCCGTGATAGTGCAGTTCCAGGACGAGTTAATTGATTTACTAAGTAACGTAGACTTCAGAACTAAATGCAGAAAATATGACTTGACAAGCATAGAATTATTAAAAAAAAAAAAAAAAAAAAAAAAAAAAAAAAAAAAAAACTAAATATTACAAGATGAGCTTATTCGTTGCTACTATGTTAGCTACCTTCTCCTCGACATATGTGTGTGCGAACAATTATTTTCGAGAATGAAGGTTACTAAATACAAACATACAGTAGGTCCCGATTAACAGATGAGCATCTTTAGCGCATTGCAGTAAATTCGTTGGAAATAGATTCCCGATTACTTGCAGAAAAGAATGAAGATGTTGAATAGACCGCAAAGTAGACTGTATGGTGGAATATGAAAATGATATTATCCATGATATTATTATATCATAACTATAAATCCAAAGAGATTGCGTATAAATCACTAGTACGTCCAGTAATGGAATATGGTGCAGCATGTTGGGATCCTTACAGATTAGAACATATTAAGACACTGGAAAAGATTCAAAAACGGGCTCTTAAGTGTTGTCGGAAAAATTCACCATTAAAATGGGACACACTCACGGACAGGAGAACGCGAATTCGATTATGCGCACTGTTCAACACATACAGAGGTGAGCCTGCCTGGAGAGAAATAAAAAATAGGTTGCAGCCGCCAAATTACTCTTCAAGGAACGACCACTCATATAAATTGAGGGAAAGAAGGCAGAGGACGGACACTGGAAAGTTTTCTTTTCTCAATCGTACTATCAGGGACTGGAATGCTTTACCTGCAGACTTACTAAAGGCTTTACCAACAACAAAAAATGCATTTAAAAATAGGCTTAAGGACCTTACTAATAGACGGTAATTATACACAGTACTTAAAGGGTGTAAATGATATGTTGTTATTGAAGTGTTGTATCAGTGAAGAATTATGTTGTGTCAGTGAAGTGTGTTGTATCAGTGAAGAAGTATGTCGTGTTAGTGAAGTGTGCTGTGTAAGTGAAACGTGTTCCTGTCAGTGAAGCTTTATAGGTTATAGTGGCAGTGCAAAGTATTTGAACAGTGAAATGTTTTTGAAGTGTTAGTGAAATCAGGATAGAATCAGTGAAATGTGTCGTAGTTCCAGTGCAGTGAGTGAGTTGACAGCGAAATGAGTGTAATGTTGAAAGGTACTTGTGCAGATATGAACATATACTCGTGGGTTTTAGTCGATCTTAGTTTTAAGATACAAATTAAAATATTTCAAATGTTATTTTAAGTGATCGTTTCATTTAATTTAGTATATTCTCTGTTGTTGTTATTATTATTATTATTATTATTATTATTATTATTAGTATTAATTATTAGTAGTATCATTAATTGTATTTTTAATTAATAATTTTATTATTGTCATTATTGAGTGTAATTAGTTACCACTGCCACCGGGTATATACCCATTGCAGTGTGAATAAATACATCCATACATACATACATATTCAATATAATAAATAATGTAATAACTGAATATTGCAGTGTATACTCTTTCCTTTTTCAAATTCAGTTTATTATCTCTATTTGTAAGAGTGTAAGAACTATGCTACGGGAGGTGCTGCAATGTACAGTGCAAAGTAGTTGCGGAGCCCAGTCCGTACACACTGTGTGTTATGCAGTGCAGCATCATGCGTGTAATCGGGGCTTTTAAAATTTTGAGCATACCTGACGTAGATGGACCATGTAGGTTATTAAGAGAAAAAATTGACAGGAGATTTAAGGAAATCCTAATGAGTGTGCCTAACGTCTTTATTCGAATTAAGGTAATAAAACGCAATATGTACTGTCTTTAACACTACAGTGTATTTTATTTGTTATTAATAGGAATTAATACACATATACATCAAAATGTTACAATTATACTCTCTGTTACATCGAACATAGACATTGCAAGTAAAGAGGTAATTGCTACAAAAAAATTGCATTTCTTACACCAGGGAGAACACTTGACTACAATTCTTGCATTTCGTGTACTTAAAAATTCCCAAAACGCGATCAGTCCATTTGACTATTTTTTTTATTTTTACACTTAATAAGTATAATATGTGAAGAGTTAAGAGAGAAGTTTTATATAACATTAAATTTGGTATTCCCAAGAAACTAGTTCGATTAATCAATGAAACTTACAGTAGAGTCTGTATAGGCCAGTTTCTGTCGGATGCTTTCCAATCCACTGTGGGCTAAAGCAAGAAGATGGACTATCACCTTTATTTTTAATTTTGCTCTAGAATATGACATTAGGAAAGTTCAGGATAACAGACAGGGTTTGGAATTGAACGGGTTACATCAGTCACATGTCTGTGAGGATAACGTGAATATGTAGGAGAAAATACACAAAAGATTAGGAAAAATTTGGAAATTTTACTTAAAGGAAGTAAAGGGATAGGTTTGGAAGTAAACTCCGATAAGACAAAATATATGATTATGTCTCGTGACCAGAATACTGTACGAAATGGAAATATAAAAATTGGAGATTTATCCTTGGAAGAGGTGGAAGAAATTCAAATATCTTGGAGCAACAGTAACAAATATAAATGACACTCGGGAGGAAATTAAACGCAGATTGAATATGGAAAATGCCTGTTATTATTCGGTTGAGAAGCTTTTGTCGTCTAGTTCGCTGTCAAAAAATCTGAAAGTTAGAATTCACAAAACAATTATATTACCGATTGTTCTTTATGGTTATGAAACTTGGACTCTCATATTGAGAGAGGAACAGAGGTTAAGAGTGTTAGAATAAGGTTCTTAGGAAAATATTTTGGGGCTAAAATGGCTGAAGTTACAGGAGAATGGAGAAAGTCAAACAACGCAGAACTGCACATATTGTATTCTTCACCTGACATAACTAGGAACACAGAGGTTTGAGATGGACAGGGCATGTAACACATATGGGTGAATCCAGAAATGCATAGAGAGTGTTAGTTGGGAGGCCGGAGGGAAAAAAGATCTTTGGGGAGGCCGAGACTTAGATTTTTTTTTATTTTATTGGGTTATTTTACGACGCTGTATCAACATCTAGGTTATTTAGCGTCTGAATGAAATGAAGGTGATAATGCAGGTGAAATGAGTCCGGGGTCCAGCACCGAAAGTTACCCAGCATTTGCTCATATTGGGTTGAGGAAAAACCCTGGAAAAAACCTCAACCAGGTAACTTGCCCCGACCGGGATTCGAACCCGGGCCACCTGATTTCGCGGCCAGACGCGCTGACCGTTACTCCACAGGTGTGGACCCGAGACTTAGATAGGAGGATAATATTAAAATGGATTTGAGTGAGGTGGGATGTGATGATAGAGACTGGATTAATCTTGCACAGGATAGGGACCGATGGCGGGCTTATGTGAGGGCGGCAATGAACCTTCGGGTTTCTTAAAAGCCATTTGTAAGTATGTGAAGAGTATAGGGGAAAAACAGTCTGAGTCCCAATTCTCTTAAGCGTGATGCCATCTTCTAATTCAGTGTGTTACTGCAAAATTTATTGCTGTTCCTAATGAAAAAGTGTGAAAGGATAACTATATGCGTGAAGAGTTTTGATAAAAAGGACACTGAATTTTGCAGTAATATATTGCATTACATGATGAAATCATCCATATTAGAATTGTGACTTTCATTATTTTACCCTTGTACTCTTCATAACATGTTTATATTTGAGCCCTCTATCGCTATATTTTAAGCTTGTTTTCTTCCAATTCAATGCCAAACCTCGTCTAAAAGGTTGTGTTATTGCGCATGTCACTTCAAAATATTGCTCAGTCCATAGGACGTGGATACAAAAACCCAGCCAAGTGCTTTCATAGGAATGGACTTAACGCGTTTTGGGATCACACCCTTGAATTGTTTAAACAGACAAGTGCACATATAAACTTAGCCAATTATAAGGAGATAAATGTTGTTTGGAGACTTTAGACAAACACAAGAACTATTACTTTGAAAGTAGGTACACACTTGAATTCAACACAGATAACATACATTTTTCAATTCTCTCTAGAAGTCTAGAAGAAACTAAAACCACGTCAAAAAAAAACAAATTCTGCCAATATGAGAATTGAAGGGTTGAGAATGAAATAATCAAAAGCCATTTCTTAAACAAATATGGAAGTTACTATTAAAATGTTACAAAAATTACTCAACAGACGACGAAAGTACCTACATCGAAAAAATATGATAACGCACCTAATGGCATTGAAATCTAAACCTTTAATCACTCTTCTGTAAAATGTTGTCTGTGTGCCTTAGGACTATATCATTCTCACCCCTTCAGTTACACGTCTATACTTACATTACTATATCTAACCTCAGAGAAGGAAAAATTATCGATATAAAAAAAACCACGCAACCATTCAATAGGAATTTGACGTTCTGTTAAAATGTAAGACTAAACGTGCGTAGAGATACAGGTAATACCGAGAAGCTGCAGAGCGGTTGGAAGTGTTCTGGGCAATCAGATTGCGGTTCCATACTGTGAGCGTTCAGGCGTAATTCCGGAGTGAAATAGACGCCGAGAGGTATCAATTCACGCCATTCTTACTCAGATGACATGTTACTCAGTTGTGTTAAAATTGTAATAATTATTTATGTTATATTGTTCATTGTTACAGTTTGTTTGGTTTGATTCTCTTAGTGAGATTTACTTTTACTTAGTTCTGTATCAATATTGTCACAATTGTTATACTGTTCATTTTTACTTATCCCACTACATAAGTACGGTCTAGGAAAAAGGGAGTTTTATAAGCAATAAATAAAAAAATAAATAAATAAATAATTAAGAAAAAAAGTAAATAAATAAATATATACATAAATAAATATATAAATATATAAATAAACAAATACATAAATAAATAAATAGATAAATAAATACATAAATAAATATATAAATACATAGATAAATAAATACATAAAAAAATAAATAAATAAATATATAAATATATAAATAAATAAATAGATAAATATATAAATAAATAAATTAAATAAATTAAATAAATTAAATAAATAAATAAATAAATAAGTAAATAAACAAAAAAATAAGTAAGTAAATAAGCAAATAAATAAAGAAAGAAATAAATAAGGAAATAAATAAATAAAAAAGTTAATAAGTAAATAAACAAAAAAGTAAGTAAATAAGTAAATAAATAAATAAATAGATAAATAGATAGATAAATAGATAGGTAAATAGACAGATAAAAAGACAGATAAATACATAGATAATAACTAGTCAAATAAATACATAAATAAATGCATAATTAAATAAATAGATAAATAAATAAATAAATACATAAATAAATGGATAAATAAATAAATAAATACATACATAGGTATGTAAATAAGTGAATAACTAAATAAGTAAGTCAATAAATAAGTAAATAAATAATTAAACAATTAAATATTTAAATAATTAAATAAATAAATAATTAAATAAATAAACAATTAAATAAATAAATAAGTAAATAAACGAATAAATACATGAATGAATAGATAAATAAATAAATAATTAAATAAACGTAACAAATACGAACTCATGCAGAATAGTAGTAGAGGAGCCGCAACAAAATATACTGGAAATCCTGTTTCCATATACAGAATAATAGGCCAATGTTTTTATGAAGGCACTACCAGTGATGTTTGAAATAGAGGAAAAATATTTACACCTCTTCTCGAAAAAATAACTCACATTGTATACCAGGAACAAATCACTTACTTCTTCAACAGGATTCTTCTAGTGCACACACTGCTTACGAATCACTAGGTCTTATTTCAGCAATCTTTGTGGATACAGACATTAGCAGTGGGTTGTGGTCCCTCATAGTCTCGATCTTGCTTCGTGAGATTTTCATTTTTTTGGGAGCTGAAGAGGCGGAGTTTATATGAATCTAAAAGTAAATATCAGCTGAAGAACTGCTTCAATCACAACTCAGGAACTTAAGCCTATTCATGACAATTTTATACACAGATTGTGAGAATTTATTCCTGAAAGATATCGCTTTGTACATTCTTGTGCTGATTATCAGATTTAAATATCAATTTATCTTTTCAATAACTATAGAATTATATTGTGCAATATTAACAGCGGCGACGTTTCCTCAGTTATCCCAGTTGGAATGTGAGGTATAGCAAATGAACGCTACCAACCGCACGGTATAATGTTGCATAATATCTTAGATACATTAGTGCAATACATGAATCAAAGTACTTTGCATAATAATGAATTAAGTGCACAAATAGGTAAAAATTTTCAAGCAACAGATACTGTTTTGTTTAGATTTTTTCGACAAAAACCAGAAAATATTATCTCTATTACGAATATAACACAACTCAAACCACAGCCAAACAAATACATATAGAAGCAGACCAAGAGGTGGGAAACTGTAAAAACAAAGTAGTCTCCTGAATCACCACGATTTGCCGGTCTAATTATGGCATCTTCAATTCGATGGAATTCATCTAGTTCTATGTCTTCTACTTTAAGTTTCCTATAATAGTCATCCATAACCTTCTGGAACAACCCACTTTCCTTCAGGTCTCTCACAACACGATTAAAGTGGTCGAAAATGTTGGAACCAAGACGGAAGTAAAAATTCCTTTGAAAAGTATAAGTGAATTCATCTATTGCACAGACACTGGCATCCTCATTCTTCACTAAGTAGTAATTAAGGGCTTCAGTGGTGTCGTAAAGTGCGAAGTCTCTAGAAATACTCACACGATCGAAGCAATGCAGTCTATCAGTGCAATTCACATACGACTTCATAGTGTTCTTTAATCCTTTACCCACGTTGTATCCATCGAAAAAGTATTTAAGAAATGGATCATACCCATATACGATGCCAGAATGCATGATCTCGTCAAACTACGTGATCTGTCGTCCAAATCCGGGATCCACAAGTAAACTAGTGAAGAATGTCAGGTAGATGGTCACCAAAGCATAACAGTACCACACGAAGGAAATGAAGCAAATTCTCAGGCTTGAAGTCTGAGGCAGTTCCCATGTCGAGACACCCAGTGTCACTGCCCACATACTCAATAAATTATCAGAGAACTTCATGTATACTACAGATTCCATATGTAAGGTCAAAAATTTTCCAACCGCCCACAGAAATGAAGCAGTTGACACATAGAATAAGATTATCACAAACCAGACATCTAATCTGAAAATTTTTGTCAGAATTTCCATTCTTGACAACTTGATTGCACAAGGTACAAACCATTTAAACTTTATGTCCTTATGTGAAGCAATTTTATCAGCAATATGTCCATAATCAATTGGTACGGTATCACTTATTGTCACATAATCATCTACTAAAAGTTTAAGCATCAGAGAAAAAGTTAATACATATCTTTCCACTTCTTTACTAATAGGATCATATATTAGTGACAAATTCAATTTCTTGGAGGCCAGTGATATAATATCTACCATGTAATCATAATAAATTATAAACTTGAATTTCTTTTCATTTGTCAGCCATTTAAAATTTGTTGTACCTACAAAAAATTTCACTGGGCATCCATGGAAATTCTTGTAACCAGTTGACACAGGGAGCAAAAATGTAGCTTGTAATGTATTCATTTGAGAATGAATCCATTGGCCAATCTCTACAACATCTATTTTATCCTTACATTGTGTTTCAGAACTGTAGGGCACCCAGGTATAAGCAACAAGAGATGCAGATTTTAATTCTGCGAAGATCAACAGTGCATCAGATACAGAATATTCATTCCACACTATATTCTTTATGTCTATTGCGAAGTTTTTGGTATCTATCTCGACATCAGAAGTAACCATGACAATCAATCTACATCTATAAATACGTTTAATATAAGGATCTATCAATTTACTGATCTGCTGAAGTAGAACATTTATGTTTTTACCAGAAAATAAAACATAAGTGTAATAATGACGAATATTTGCATGTGTATCATTCTGCATTTCTATCGGCCATCTCATTTCCTCACTCATCATTCTCAACACTGAATCCTGAATCTCGCAAATGCTTGACGATGCTCCAAGTGTTCGGAATTCTTTAGAAGAAATTCTTTCATTACACTGTCTAGACACAAGTACAGGAATTTTAGTAATGTGTGATAGTATAATGTTACTGACAAACTTCGCCAATTTGAGATCTTGAGGCCTGAGTTCTCCATTAAGAACTACACTTTTTATTGTTTCAGTATTCAGTAGACACATTATAATTATGCTGTGCTTGACGAAGGATTTCCAGTCTGATATAGAAGCCATATTTAAAACGCTCTTTCAGTTTCTCAATTAA
Source organism: Periplaneta americana (assembly GCA_025594305.2). Taxonomy (NCBI): domain Eukaryota; kingdom Metazoa; phylum Arthropoda; class Insecta; order Blattodea; family Blattidae; genus Periplaneta; species Periplaneta americana. The sequence continues at coordinate 128,427,652 of JAJSOF020000013.1, read as the reverse complement.
ATGTGTAAGGAAATAGGATTTCGATTTTAAAGTTTATCTACATTCGATGAATTAGGAAATCACCAGATGAGATTGTACTTGAAAATTGAAGTTCATATAGCACATGTACAAATATAAGCAGTTTTAAATTTAAAATTTATGTTAAATATTTGATAAATTATTTTTCAGAGAGCAGAATTTGAAACTGATAATAAATTTCTCAGCTTTGTGAAAATAATATTGAAATAATAAAAAAAAAATTGCGCAATCTTCAGAGACTGAGTGGATTCCAATCTTTATGCTATTTGAATGCCAGTTTCTCATATTTCTAGGAAATTGCACATTAACTTTCCTTTCAAATACTGCATGATTTCAGACTTGTGGAAGATTCATAAACATTCTGAATTAACAGTCCATATTCTTCTATGCTGTTGAAACTTAAAAAAAAAATGTTGTCGCGATTCAGACACTTGCATATGCTATGAAAGTCACATCTACAATAAACAGTATTTCAAAGTGTAAAATCGTTTCCTTCTGAGTGTTGAAAGCAATGTCTTAGTTCTTGCTGTTATTTTTCCATTTTTGGCACTACATTAACTTTTATTACATTACAATAAATATTGTGCACTATTACATATTCCCAGATGGTAAGGATATTGTCGCAACTTTCTATGTTTACTCTCTACACTAAAATACAAATGTTTCTTATTCTACAAGAGAATTATCCACCTTCTGTAAAATTCTGTAGTACTGGAGAATAGAAACATTTTCTTGAAGGTTTCACGAAATTAAAATGTGTACTGTAATATTTCCTGCACATAATTTTCTTGTTTGGAATATACCATTGCCAGGAATTTAAGTGTGCATAACAGAAGGATGATGATAAATTAGATTTCGAGCACTTGTGATGGGCTCCATAAGGACTATATCAACATTTCACAAATATAACTCTTTGACGTGGATATGCAAGATCCGAGAAAAATATTTTTCATTCATTAAAAATTAAAAAATAATTTCGGAACTGTGGTAACAAATTTACTACAGAGATGTTTAAGTTATTTCAATTAAAAGTTCCTTGCAGAATACTGATCGAGATAGCAAAAGAAATGTGAACGCATCCACCTATTCATTTCATTTTTATAACAGGTCTCTTGTTAGAAAACACAAATGATGTTGCAAAGTATGTTTAAATAATAAGATATATAATCACTTATACACGTGGAACACAGAGAAGAATTGCTTTCTTCAACAAGAACCTCTTCTTACAATCTAATAAATGAAATTTCACAGATTTCATGAAACTAAAATATACTCCGTGGTATGGTTTCCGATATTGGAATGAAAATCAGATTATATGAATCGACCGTTCCTTCGAATAAAACATTCATATCAAGAGCGGAATAGAAACTTTACATATCATGTTTATATTCTCCAAATTCCTAATGACATTTTAATGAACTTCTGTGCTTGTAAGCCTGGTCACTTCAGAAATAATTAGTAATATGAAATGGTAATTCACGGATAAGTAGGTCTACTGAATTGAATCAACACCACAACTTTAAAATTAAAAACAGATTCCTTTAATTTGGATTGAGTTTTGCATGAAATATATTTATTTTCCCACCAATCTTTCCAAAATACACTGTCTTAAAACATTCTGAACTACTAATAATCACATTTAGATTAAATTAGGACGATATTACTAAATTTCAGAAGTATGAATACGAATATTATTCAAAATAAATTCTGCAAAATTTTTGTAGTAAAGTGTCTCTACATATTCAATATAATTACGCAAAAATAGGTAAAAAATATTGTATTTTACATACATTCACATGCAAAAATATATTATTCAGGAAAAAGACACACTATTGTGTTGGTTCTCTTCACAAGCCAGAAAACTTTACTTATAGACAACCACATTGAGACAAAGTACCGCGCCGTGGCGTAGTAGTCTAAGGCATGCTGCCTAGGACTCGCGTTACGGAATGCGCGCTGGTTCTAGTCCTCATGGGGAAAGAAATTTTCTCATGAAATTTCGCCCAATGTATGGGACCGGTGCCCACCCAGCATCGTGATGCACTTGGGGAGTTACGATAGGTAGCGAAATTCCGGTTTCGCAAACCAGCTATAACGGCTGGGAGGATCATCGTGCTAAAAACACAATACCTCCATTCTGTTTGGATGATCGTCCACCTCTGCTTCGGCGTGTGGACGTGAGGCCAGCAACCGACTGGTCGGTCTTGGCCCCTCATGGGCTGTAGCGTAACGGATTATTATTATTATATATCTACTATGCTGCATATCTTTCTCAATTTTATATCAGTTATTTTTGTAGGGTTGTTCCCCCCCCCCCATTTTCTTTCTTACCACTAGTCAGATCTCACCAATTCTCGCAACGTGACTTCCCAAACAACACAGCACCTATTACGGTAGGCCTGTACTACAAAGTCCTTCATAAAACTTGAATTTTGTAATTTTACTGTGAATCCCTTCAAAACCGCTTCTTTACAATACAATGCAACTTTCGCTTTTACTTTATTTAACGATATTTTCCACAACTACATGCAAATATGCGAGATTTACGACTTACTGAAAGTAGAAGTAAATAAATAAGCATGATTTTTATTATTTTGAAATATAACGTATTTCGATATAACGAAGTAATTTCACAGGTCCCTAGGTCTTCGTTATTCTGGTATTTTGCTCCGCATAATATTTCCATGGTTACTGTCTCGAGAAAATCGAGGAATATTAAAAATGTGAGAAAGCGAGGCTTTCAGAGTAGAAAACAACAAGATACAAAATTCATCTTACATTTCTGTATCCATGCTAGTACGAGTGACGCCATATGAAACCTTACAATCTTTGTTTCTTGCACTGCGGGCCAAAGAAACTGGAGATATATAAATAGTGAAATTATACTTTATATACTGCAGTAAATTAAATTTTATTATTTGAAAATATAGAATAGACCTATAGTATTCCATTTACAAGTAACCATTACTTCGTTCAAATGTCCTCCACCAACGTGCATTCATCCTTGTAATCCCTCTTTGAAGTTCCTCATTACACTTTGCAACATTTCGACTGTGATATTTGAAATTTCTTCACGATTTGCTGTCTTGAGATGCTCAATGTTTCGCGGTTTGTTTACGTATATCTTACTTTTTAGACGCCCCCATAAAAATAAGTCAAATGCACTTAAATAAGGGGATCGTGTAGGCCAGGAAATGACTCCATTTCTCGATATGACATGATTTCCTAACAAATTTCGCATCTCCGTCATACAGTTGGCTGCAGTATGTGATGTTGCATCGTATTGCTGAAACCAATTTGGTCTGTTGATACGAAAACTTCTTCTTCTCAATTGACCACTTAAAAAATTTTCAATCACTAGCACATAACAAGCTGAATTAAAAATTTGCGCACGTCCATTGACAGTTTTTTTTCTTTACCTGGAGGTTTCTTCTTTAGTGCTGAGTCTGTTTCTTCTAAATTTCGAACCCAGGTTTCAATCACATGTGAAGAGGGCACGGGTTCGTGACGACGGAGTTGAAAGTGATGGGGAAACGCCCTACGATCAGCTACTGAGCATGCGCTAAATAGAAAAGATTTTACAGCAAATCCTTGTTGCTCACAAATCCAATGCTCCATATTTAATAAATTCCAACAATCAGGCCAAACATTGCCAATGAATCTAAGCCTACTAAAATAATCCACGTAATATCAACAACAAAATTAAAATCTCCCTATATTTGACACATTTTATACATCAAGCAGCGATGTTTCATATCGAAAGGTAATTGTAATTAAAAAACAACACATACGCTCTATTGTTGCTAACAAGAAGACGTTATGTCCCGATAGCTCCGAACAATGTTACACATCGTTGACTTTTTATTTCCATAGAAGGAAACTTTGGCAAATCCCAAACAGATAATTATAATGATGATTATAATCAAACTATGTGGCACTCCAAGCACTGTTCTAAGCACGAGTCAAGATCCGTAAGCCGGCACTACGTAGATCAGGTATGCTCATTCTCTGACTCCCGATTACGTTCTGTAATCACAACCTTCGAATGCAGAGCGTGCTGTTCCCCGTTCGAAGCTCGACGGATGGCTGCAGAAGGCAGTTCAAGTACTTAGTAAACGCACGAACAGTGCGGGACAATGACACAGTCAAACCCTTCTGTAAGCAAACGATCATTCTGTACAGTGTGGGAAGAAGACTATTTTTGTTGTACGTTCGGTGAAAACGGAAAGTGATTACTATATTGTAAGGTACTGTCAGGAATACTACTGAGCAACATAAAACTACATTATAGGCTCTACTACCCAGAACATGCCGAAGTGACAGAGAAGTTGTTTTGTGTAATATAGCCTACTTTCAAATACCAACGTTATTATTATTATTATTATTATTATTATTATTATTATTATTAGACCTATAATTATTACTATTATTATTGTTATTGTGGTGATTTTAGTCCAGCAGAAATAGACATTTTGATAAAATAATTTTTCAATGATGCACCGTGCACTACAGCTTCAAGAATTGAAAGCACTTCATGAAAGGCCAAACATTGAAGAGAGTCGAACAATTCAGACTCTATGTTTTTGAGCAAGTTAGCCTATGTGGTATGTTGGGAATTAGTTAAGGCACTAAAACCCTTCACGGATAGTGAACTTGTAAAGAGATGTATGGTGCCTGAACAAAATATAGTTAATTATGTCTCTGTACTGCAACAGTTCAAATGTGAATTCACAAAACATAGATTTAGGTAGTGATTTTAGACGTATGGAGAGTGATATTAGTATTTTTGTTAATCTTTTCATAAATTTAGTACAATCCGTGAGAGTGCAGTTCCAGGACGAGTTAATTGATTTACTAAGTAACGTAGAATTCAGAACTAAATGCAGAGAATATGACTTGACAAGCATAGAATTATTTAAAAATTGAAAAAAGAAACTAAATATTACAAGATGAGCTTATTCGTTGCTACTATGTTAGCTACCTTCGCCTCGACATATGTGTGCGAACAATTATTTTCGAGAATGAAGGTTACTAAATACAAACATACAGTAGGTCCCGATTAACAGATGAGCATCTTTAGCGCATTGCTGTAAATTCGTTGGAAATAGATTCCCGATTACTTGCAGAAAAGAATGAAGATGTTGAATAGACCGCACAGTAGACTATATGGTGGAATATGAAAATGATATTATCTATGATATTATTATATCATAACTATATTAAATACAATAAAAATGTAATAACTGAATATTGCAGTGTATACTCTTTCCTTTTTCAAATTCAGTTTATTATCTCTATTTGTAAGAGTATAAGAACTATGCTACGGGAGGTGCTGCAATGTACAGTGCAAAGTAATTGCGGAGCCCAGTCCGTACACAGTGTGTGTTATGCAGTGCAGCATCATCCGTGTAATCGGGGCTTTTAAAATTTTGAGCATACCTGACGTAGATGGAACATATAGGTTATTCAGAGAAAAAATTGACAGGAGATTTAAGGAAATCCTAATGATTGTGCCTAACGTCTTTACTCGAATTAAGGTAATAAAACACAATATGTACTGTCTTTAACAGTACAGTGTATTTTATTTGTTATTAATAGGAATTAATACACATATACATCAAAATGTTACAATTATACTCTCTGTTACATCGAACATAGATATTGCAAGTAAAGAGGTAATTGCTACAAAAAAAATTGCATTTCTTACACCAGGGAGAAGACTTGGCTACAATTCTTGCATTTCGTGTACTTAAAAATTGCCAAAACGCGATCAGTCCATTCGACCATTTTTATTATTTTTACACTTAATAAGTATAATATGTGAAGAGTTAAGAGAGAAGTTTCATATAACATTGAATTTGGTATTCCCAAGAAACTAGTTCGATTAATCAATGAAACTTACAACAGAGTCGGTATAGGCCAGTTTCTGTCGGATGCTTTCCAATCCACTGTGGGCTAAAGCAAGAAGATGGACTATCAGCTTTATTTTTAATTTGGTCTAGAATATGACAATAGGAAAGTTCAGGATAACAGACAGGGTTTGGAATTGAACGGGTTACATCAGCTACTTGTCTGTGAGGATGACGTGAACATGTAGGAGAAAATACACAAAAGATTAGGAAAAATATGGAAATTTTACTTGAAGGAAGTAAAGGGATATGTTTGGAAGTAAGCTCCGAAAAGACAAAGTATATGATTATGTCTCGTGACCAGAATACTGTACGAAATGGAAATATAAAAATTGGAGATTTATCCTTGGAAGAGGTGGAAAAAATTCAAATATCATGGAACAACAATAACAAATATAAATGACACTCGGGAGGAAATTAAACGCAGAATGAATATGGAAAATGCCTGTTATTATTCGGTTGAGAAGCTTTTGTCATCTAGTGTGCTGTCAAAAAATCTGAAAGTTAGAATTCACAAAACAATTATATTACCGATTGTCCTTTATGGTTATGAAAATTGGACTCTCATATTGAGAGAGGAACAGACGTTAAGAGTGTTTGAATAAGGAACAGACGTTAAGAGTGTTTGAATAAGGTTCTTAGGAAAATATTTTGGGGCTAAAATGGCTGAAGTTACAGGAGAATGGAGAAAGTCAAACAACGCAGAACTGCACATATTGTATTCTTCACCTGACATAACTATGAACACAGACGTTTGAGATGGACAGGGCATGTAACACATATGGGTGAATCCAGAAATGCATAGGGAGTGTTAGTTGGGAGGCCGGAGGGATAAAAGATCTTTGGGGAGGCCGAGACTTAGATTTATTTTTATTTTATTGGGTTATTTTACGACGCTATATCAACATCTAGGTTATTTAGCGTCTGAATGAAATGAAGGTGATAATGCCGGTGAAATGAGTCCGGGCTCCAGCACCGAAAGTTACCCAGCATTTGCTCATATTGGGTTGAGGGAAAACCCCGGAAAAAACCACAACCAGGTAACTTGCCCCGACCGGGATTCGAACCCGGGCCACCTCGTGTCGCTGACCGTTACTCCACAGGTGTGGACCCGAGACTTAGATAGGAGGATAATATTAAAATGGATTTGAGTGAGGTGGGATGTGATGATAGAGACTGGATTAATCTTGCACAGGATAGGGACCGATGGCGGGCTTATGTGAGGGCGGCAATGAACCTTCGGGTTTCTTAAAAGCCATTTGTAAGTATGTGAAGAGTATAGGGGAAAAACAATCTGAGTCCCAATTCTCTTAAGCGTGATGCCATCTTCTAATTCAGTGTGTTACTGCAAAATTTATTGCTGTTCCTAATGAAAAAGTGTGAAAGGATAACTATATGCGTGAAGCGTTTTGATAAAAAGGACACTGAAGTTTGCAGTAATATATTGCATTACATGATGAAATCATCCATATTAGAATTGTGACTTTCATTATTTTACCCTAGAACTCTTCATAATATGTTTATATTTGAGCCCTCTATCGCTATATTTTAAGCTTGTTTTCTTCCAATTCAATGCCAAACCTCGTCTAAAAGGTTGTGTTATTGCGCATGTCACTTCAAAATATTGCTCAGTCCATAGGACGTGGATAAAAACCAGCCCAGTGCTTTCATAGGAATGGACTTGACGCGTTTTGGGATCACACTCTTCAATTGTTTAAACAGACAAGTGCACATATAAAGTTATACAATTATAAGGAGATAAATGTTGTTTGGAGACTTTAGACAAAGACAAGAACTATTACTTTGAAAGTAGGTACACGCTTGAATTCAACACAGATAACATACATTTTTTCAATTCTCTCTAGAAGTCTAAAAGAAACTAAAACCACGTCAAAAAAAAAAAAAACAAATCCTGTCAATATAAGAATTGCAGGGTTGAGAATGAGATAATCGAAAGCCATTTCTTAAACAAATGTGGAAGTTACTATTAAAATGTTATAAAAATTACTCAACAGACGACGAAAGTACCTACATCGAAAAAATATGATAACGCACCTAATGGCATTGAAATCTAAATCTTTAATCACTCTTCTGTAAAATGTTGTCTGTGTGCCTTAGGACTATATCATTCTCACCCCTTCAGTTACACGTCTATACTTACTTTACTATATCTAACCTCAGAGAAGGAAAAATTATCGATATAAAAAAAAACACGCAACCATTCAATAGGAATTTGACGTTCTGTTAAAAATGTAAGACTAAACGTGCTGAAGAGCGGTTGGAAGTGTTCTGGGCATTCAGATTGCGGTTCCATACTGTGAGCGTTCAGGAGTAATTCCGGAGTGAAATAGACGCCGAGAGGTATCAATTCACGCCATTCTTACTCAGATGACATGTTACTCAGTTGTGTTAAAATTGTAATAATTATTTATAAGTTGTATTGTTCAATGTTACAGTTTGGTTTGATTCTCTTAGTGAGTTACTGTTACTTAGTTCTGTATTAAAATTGTCACAATTGTAATACTGTTCATTTTTACTTATCCCACTACATAAGTACGGTCTAGGAAAATGAGAGTTTTATAAACAATAAATAAATAAATAAATAAATAAATAAATAAATAAATAAATAAATAAATAAATAAATAAATAAATAAATAAATTTATTTTATTGGGTTATTTTACGAGGCTGTATCAACATCTAGGTTATTTAACGTCTGAATGAAATGAAGGTGATAATGCCGGTGAAATGAGTCCTCCAGCACCGAAAGTTACCCAGCATTTGCTCGTATTGGGTTGAGGGAAAACCCCGGAAAAAACCTCAACCAGGTAACTTGTCCCGACCGGGATTCGAACCCGGGCCACCTGGTTTCGCGGCCAAACGCGCTGACCGTTACTCCACAGGTGTGGACAAAATAAATACATAAATAAATAAATAGATAAATAAATAAATAAATAAAAGAAATAAAATAAATTAATAAATAAATACATAAATAAAAAATAAATAAATAAGTAGGTAAATAAATAAAAAAATAAGTAAGTAAGTTAGTAAGTAAATAAGTAAATAATTAAATAAATAGATAGATAAATAGGTAGATAAATAGATAGATAAACAGATAGATAAATACATAGATAATAAATAGTCAAATAAACACATAAATAAATAGATACGTAAATAAATAAATAAATAAATAAATAAGTTAATAAGTAAATAAATAAATAATTAAGTAAATAATTAAATAAGTAAGTAAATAAATAAATAATTAAACAATTAAATATTTAAATAATTAAACATATAAATACATTAACAAATGAACAAATAAATAAATGAATGAATAGATAAATAATTAAAATAAATAAATAATTAAATAAACGTAACAAATACGAACTCATGCAGAATAGTAGTAGACGAATCGCAACAAAATATACTGGAAATCCTGTTTCCATATACAGAATAATAGGGCCAATGTTTTTTATGAAGGCCCTACCAGTGATGTTTGAAACAGAGGAAAAATATTTACACCGCTTCTCGAAAAATAACTCACATTGTATACCAGGAACATATGACTTACTTCTTCAACAGGACTCTGCTAGTGCACACACTGCTTACGAATCACTAGGTCTTATTTCAGTAATCTTTGTGGATACAGACATTAGCAGTGTGTTGTGATCCCTCATGGTCTCGATCTTGCTGCGTGAGATTTTCATTTTTTGGGAGCTGAAAAGGCGGAGTTTATAAGAATCTAAAAGTAAATACCAGCTGAAGAAATGCTTCAATCACACTTCAGGAACTTAAGTCTATTCATGACAATTTTATACAAAGATTGTGAGAATTTATTTCTGAAAGATATCACTTCGTACGTTCTTGTGCTGATTATCAGTTTTAAATATCAATTTACCTTTTCAATAACTATAGGATTACATTGTGCAAGATTAACAGCGGCGATGTTTCCCCAGTTATCCCAGTTGGAATGTGAGGTATAGGAAATGAACGCTACCAATCGCTCGGTAAAATGTTGCATAATATCTTAGACACATTACTACAATACATGAATCAAAGTACTTTGCATAATAATGAATTAAGTGCACAAACAGGTAAAAATTTTCAAGCAACAGATACTCTTTTGTTTAGATTTTTTCGACATAGCCGAGAAAATATTATCTCTATGACGAATATAACACAACTCAAACCACAGCCAAACAAATACATACAGAAACAAACCGACAGGTGAAAAACTGTAAACACGAAGTAGTTTGCTGATACATTGTGATCTGCAGCTGGAATTTTGGCATCCTCAATTCGATGGAATTCATCTAGTTCTATGTCTTCTACTCTAAGTTTCCGATAATAGTCATCCATAATCTTCTGGAACAACCCACTTTCCTTCAGGTCTCTCACAACACGATTAAAGTGGCGGAAGAAGTTGGAACCAAGACGGAAGTAAAAATTCCTTTGAAAAGTATAAGTGAATTCATCTATTGCACAGACACTGGCATCCTCATTCTTCACTAAGTAGTAATTAAGGGCTTCAGTGGTGTCGTAAAGTGCGAAGTCTCTAGAAATACTCAAAAGATCGAAGCAATGCAATCTATCAGTGCAATTCACATACGAATCCACAGTGTCCTCTAATCTTTTACCCAACTTGCCTTCATCGAAAAAGTATTTAAGAAATGGGTCATACCCATATGCGATGCCAGAATGCATGATCTCGTCAAACGACGTGATCTGTCGTCCAAGTCCGGGATCCACAAGTAAACTGGTGAAGAATGTCAGGTAGATGGTCACCAAAGCATAACAGTACCACACGAAGGAAATGAAGCAAATTCTCAGGCTTGAAGTCTGAGGCAGTTCCCATGTCGAGACACCCAGTGTCACTGCCCACATACTCAATAAATTATCAGAGAACTTCATGTATACTGCAGACTCCATATGTAAAGTCAAAAATTTTCCAACCGCCCACAGAAATGAAGCAGTTGACAAATAGAATAAGATTATCACACACCAGACATCTAATCTGAAAATTTTTGTCAGAATTTCCATTCTTGACAACTTGATCGCACAAGGTACAAACCATTTAAACTTTATGTCCTTATGTGAAGCAATTTTATCAGCAAATATATGGCCATAATCAATTGGTACGGTGTCAGTTATTGTCACATAGTCATCTTCAAAAAGTTTAAACACCAGAACAAATGTGAATCCATATCTTTCCACTTCTTTACTAATAGGATCATATATTAGCGACAAATTCAATTTCTTGGAGGCCAGTAATATAATATCTACCATGTAATCATAATAAATTATAGACTTTAATTTCTTTTCATTTGTCAGCCAATTATAATTTTTTGTACCTACAAAAATTTTCACTGGGCATCCATGGAAATTCTTGTAACCAGTTGACACAGGGAGCAAAAATGTAGTTTGTAACGTAGTCAATTGAGAATTAATCCATTGGCCAATCTCTATAACTCTTATGTTATCCTTACATTGTGTTTCAGAACTGTAGGGCACCCAAGTATAAGCAACAAGAGATGCAGATTTCAATTCTGCGAAGATCAACAGTGCCTCAGATACTAAATATTCATTCCACACTATATTCTTTATATCTATTGCGAATTGCTTGGTATATATCTCGACATCAGAAGTTACCATGACAATCAATCTACATCTATAAATACGTTTAATAAAAGGATCTATCAATTTACGTATCTGCTGAAATAGTACATTTATATTTTTACCACAAAGTAACACGTAAGTGTAATAATGACGAATATTTGCATGTGTGTCCTTCTGCACTTCTATCGGCCATCTCATTTCCTCACTCATCATTCTCAACACTGAATCCTGAATCTCGCAAATGCTTGACGATGCTCCAAGTGTTCGGAATTCTTTAGAAGAAATTCTTTCATTACACTGGATAGATACAAGTATAGGAATTTTAGTAATGTGTGATACTATAATGTTACTGACAAACGTCGCCAATTTGAGATCTTGAGGCCTGAGTTCTCCAATAAGAACTACACTTTTTATCGGTTCAATATTCAGTAAGCACATTATTGTTATGCTGTGCTTGACGAAGGATTTCCAGTCTGATGCAGAAGTCATATTTGAAACGCTCTTTCAATTTCTCAATGAAATGTATGAGGAAATAGGATTTTGATTTTAAAGTTGATCTACATTCGAAGAATTAGCAAATCACCAGAACAGATTGTACTTGAGCATCGAAGTTCATACATCACATGTACAAATATAAGCAGTTTTAAATTTAAAATTTATGTTAAATATTTGATAAACTATGTTGAAATTAGTAGAATCTGAAACTGATAAGAAATTTCTCAGCTTTGTGAAAATATTATTAAAATGACAAAAAAAAAATTGCACAATCTTCAGAGACTGAATGGATTCCAATGTTTATGCTATGTGAACGCCAGTTTCTCATATTTCTGGGAAATTGCACATTTACTTTCCTTTCAAATACTGCAAGATTTCGGACTTGTGGAAGATTTATAAACATTCTGAATTAACAGTAGATATTTTTCTATGCTGTTGAAACTTAAAAAAAATGGGAATGTTATCACTACTCAGACACTTGCATATGCTATGAAAGTCACATCTATAATAAACAGTATTTCAAAGTGTGAAATCGTTTTCTTCTGGAAAAGGAATGTCTTAGTTCGTGGTATTAATTTTTCATTTTTGGCATTACATCAACTTTTATAGCATTACAATAGAAATTGTGCACTATTACATATTCTCAGATGGTAATGATATTGCCGCAACTTTCCATGTTTACTCTCTACACTAAAATACAAATGTTCCTTATTCTACAAGAGAATTATCCACCTTCTATAAAATTGTGTAGTACTGGAGATTAGAAACATTTTCTTGAAGGTTTCACGAAAATAAAATGTGTACTGTAACATATCCTGCACATAATTTTCTTGTTTGGAATATACTTTTGCCAGGAATTTAAGTGTGCATAACAGAAGGAAGACGATAAATTAGATATCGAGCATTTGTGATGGGGTCCATAAGATCTACATCAACGTTTCACAAATATAACTCTTTGATGTGGATATGAAAGATCCGAGAAAAATATGTTTCATTCATTAGAAATCAAAAAATAATTTCGGAACTGTGGTAACAAATATACTACAGATATGTATGATTTGAGGCTTTCTCGGCGTTGGTTCGCTAATATGTTTTCGCGGGATATCAGCCGAGTTAAAATTTTGGAATGCCCCAAGCTTTCGACTGCTATCTCTGCAGCCATCTTCAGGGAAGTGATGTCCGAACAGAAAGTCGAAAGGTTATATAGATGTGGCTGTCTCAGGTGAAACGGGATTGGTTGGCGGATCGGCCAATCCGGGGCCGGGAATTGTCATCGCTCGTAAGCTCCGCCCCTCCCGGGATTACTGCGTGAAGTTTGGCGAGCGGCGAGCCCTGTTCCGCCGGTTGGAAACGGTTGCCGTCCTCGGTCCGTGATCTTCATGACCTTGATTGTAAGAGGGCCTGAGTTGGTCTAAGGCCGGTGTCCATGCCTGACTGAGCTGGAGTCCACTGTTTCTGTTAAAGCATCTAACCAACGATCAGAGACTTCTTTCTTGGACGTGAAAGGAGCAAGACGTGTCCTGAGAACTTCTGATTGGCGCACCGGCGAAAGTAGCTACAGCGGACAACCAACCAGATTCCTCAGTTCTACAGCAGCAAGCGAGCGCAGCAGCCAAGCAGCTCTCAGCCAGGGAGGCTCGAGGCGCCGAGCATCGTACTTCTGTCGGCCAGGCGGCGGACACCTACGTGATCGGCACTTCTTAAAGAGCAGCCTATTGGTTCCATTGCCGCACCGGCGCTCAGCGCGAAGAAAGCCGCGCAGCCTACGGAGGGCTGTGCGCACTAACTTCCCTAGGCCAGGCGGATCCCGGTCGGGGATTGGGTCCTCTCTCGAGGAGACCCCTAGCCGTCCTCGGCCTCTTAGGCAGGCTTCCTGCTAGGGAGAGACTCTGTGCCTTCGTGCCGGAGTGACTGCCCAAAGGCAGGGCCTTCGGGCTAATTTGCTTTCCGCCCTCCACTCTTCTACTATTGCCCGGCCCTTCTGAGGGCTACGCAAATTTTCGTCCGGCCCTTATCAGGGCCAACGAAATTAGCGAACCAAACCGACGGTCCCCGGCGGGCTCCGCAACGCTTGTTGCGATCGGCTAATCGGGCTAGGCTTCGGCGACCGGTCGGGCGTAACTGCTGGGCTTCCACCCTTAGTGGGAAAGGGGCCTAGCAGGTTCTTACACTGCGGACAGAGTGCCGCTTAGGTCTCCCCCCCTGACAGGATCGAATCTGTAATTCGAATGGCTCCAGTTAAGAGCAACAAGGCCACGAGCCATCCTACTGCAGGTGGCGTACAGCGGTTGCTAGTTTGCACTAGCCAGAGAGGGCCCACCACCTCCTACTTGCGCGTGTCGCGTCCCGCGCAGATTACTCCTCCGCCCAGGCGTCGGAACCTGAGATCGGCTGGTCCTGTACGGACGCCGCCTGTCCCGGTCCCCGTTGCGGAGATCTTTGAGCTTCGTCCCCCTACCACCATCCCAGTCCCTTCAGGACTCCCGAGAAAGCCCACCCCTCCCAAGATAGCTCCCAAGGTCACTGAGGTGACACGTATTGACTTGCCCGGTCCTAGCGGACTGAATAGCCGTGGTGTTACGGTCTTGGCTGATGAAGTGCCGCCGATTCCATCTGGGTCCGGCGCACTTCAGGTCATTAAGGCCAAAAAGAAGAAGAAGAAGGGCTCAGCTAAGACTCAGCAGGGCGGCATTCCTTCCGCTAGTGAGCTCACCAAGGAAGAGAGATCGGCTCTCTACCTTGGAGCAATTGGAGGCGGCGACTCTTCAAGTCGTGACCGAGGAGGCAGCACCCCCCGCCGAACCTGAGGCCCCACAGGAGACGGCTGCTGCCCCTGAGGTAGATGAGGCAGTTCCCCGCCCCCCTTCCCCAGCTCGTACTCACGTGTCGGAGAGTGAGGACGAGGAAGATGATGTTGAGACTGCCCTCACTAGGCGACGTGGTGATATCCCACCCGTTATTATTACGCCAGCCTTCACTGGCTCGCTGGGCCGACTGAACTTAGTGTTCAAGGCCGAATACGAACCGTTGGGCTTATGCTCGTACAGGGCGCGCGGCGGGACGGCCGTGAAAACTGTTTGCGAAAGGGACTACGCAAATCTTTGCAGGTTCCTGACCGAACGGGGAGTAGCGTACAACTTGCTGCGCCCCAAGAACGACAAGCCTCTGCGATTCGTTCTAAGAGGAATAGATATTCACACAGATGAGGAGGACATCCAGGGCGACCTGGAATTCCAAAGCATAATCGTCCGGCGAGTGACGAGGATGCACTCATCAAGGACAAAGGCCAAACACCCAATGGTCATTGTCGATGTGGAGAATTCCCCCGAAACCCGGGATAGAATGAGAGCCTTGCGTCAGTGCTGCCTGATGAGGGTAACAGTTGAGGACTACGTCCCCACCAAGCGCCCGCCTCAGTGCAGCAACTGCCAGTGGTACTACCACACGCAGGCTAGCTGCAAAGCGCAGCCTATGTGTCGAGCTTGTGCACGCCCCCATAAGACTAAAGATTGTCGCAAGCCGCACGATGTCCCCGCTACATGCGCACTCTGTACTGGCGCTCACACCGCCAATTATGGAGGGTGTCCCGTGGCACTATAGGTTAGAGATGCCACGGAAGGAACGAGCAGGGCTGCCCGACGGAGGAGGGCAGAGCTCGTGGAACAGCGGACGCTCCAATACGAGTGGCTCCGGCAGCAGCGTGTGGAGCGAGCTGCGAGGCAGCAGCAGCTGTTCCGAGAACAGCAGCCGCAGCCACAGGCTCGCGCCCTGTGCAGGGGCCCCGTGCGGAGCGACGCACGGAACTCGGGCCGGTCCGCCAACAGCAGCAGCAAACGCAGCAGCAGCAGGCGACCATCCCTTCGCTTTTGGAAGTGCCCGTTGCCGCGCCTCTGTGGTCCACCGTGGCAGCGACAGCCCCCCAAACTGCTGCCAATAATGTAGGGCCCCTTTCTCAGCGCCCTAAGCGCAACAGGGGCAGCAGAAAAGCCACCAAGGCTACCACGGTAGAGTCCATCTCCGCCCCTGTCCCACCGGCCCAGCAGGAAGCTATTGCAAGCACCTCGAAAGGCCCGACCGGTCAAGGCGCGACCTTGGACCAAGTTCAGCACTTTGCCGAGGCGTTGCAATTAGCAAACCCTAACCTCCAGCTCGCCCCAATCCTAGAAGGATTAACCAGAGTAGTAGTTCTTTTTATGGAGAATCCTATGTCTGCCCTCCCGGAGATATTTAAGCTCCTAACCTCCCTCGTTTCTCTCAATGGCCAGACGAAGTGACGGAGTTGCTAGGATGTGTATATGGAACGCCAGGGGCCTTAGACATGATAGACATGAGTTCAGGGCTTTCCTAGACGCTAATAATATAGACGTAGCATTTATAACAGAAACGTTCCTGACACCCCAAGTAAATTTAAGATGCGCGGGGTTTAAAGTCTATAGACAAGATAGAGCGGGTAGAAGAGGCGGAGGTGTAGCGGTGTTCGTTCGTTCTACGATCGCGCACTGTGAGTATCTCCTTCCCCAGCTAGCGGCATTAGAGGCAGTGGCTATTAGAGCCTACATAGGCAGACTCCCTTTCTGCTTATGGCTGCCTACAGTCCTCCGGGCATACTAGATGAACGCGATTTAGATATAGTGACAAGTCTATCCGATAGATTCGTAGTCGCCGGCGACCTCAATGCGAAGCACGCTAGCTGGAACTGTCAACGCCCCAATCGGCAGGGCGATAGGCTTTTTCTTAATTCTACAGGAAACGGATACGTCGTGATGGCCCCTAGGGAACCCACACACGTACATGATGCTGCAAATCAACTGCCTGACATATTAGACATCGCTCTGGTGAAAGGTCTCACAACTAGAGCGAGACTAACAACCCTGGATGATCTTCCGTCCGACCACCTACCGGTGATAATGGAGATCATGCACCCAGTCGAACTCTCCCCAACCGCTGAGAAATTCAACTACATGGCGGCAGACTGGGTGTTCTTTCAAGACCAGGTAGCCGCTACGCTTCCACCACTCCCCCCTGAAGTCACTCCGGCAGGGATAGATAGGTCAGTTAGCGACCTGACGGAGTGCATAAAGAAGGCAATGGATGCTGCAATACCGAAACGGTCTTCACAACCGGGACGGATGCAGCTCCCAGCCTATATTAGAGACCTAAAGATCGCCCGCAATAGAGCAAGAACATTGTGGAAGCGTACTAGGTTAGATCAACATAGAATAGAAATGAACTGCTTGCGCAGGCGGATCAGTGAGGCGGTCCACGAAACGGTCGTGGATGCTTGGAAATCAAGGTTGAGACGATGGACAGCAGAAACATGTCAGATGTCTGGCGTGTATCTCGAGCTCTGTCCAATCCGTCTCAATCTATTCACCCATTAGTAGTCGGTCCAGATGTCGGCCTTTACTCCTGAGGAGAAGGCTACCGCACTGGCAGACGTTCTAGAGACCACTTTTCAACCCGTGGAACAAAATTTAAACTTGCCCCATATCAGAGCTGTTGAGGAATCGGTTCGAGACCTCCTTAGCAGGGAGCCGGAAAATGGGATACGACCTACGAACACCCACGAGGTCGCCCATTTCATTCGTCGCCTCGGCCCTCATAAGGCCGCAGGAGCCGACGGTATCCAAGGAATTATATTGCAGCATCTCCCAAGGTCAGCTATGAAGCGCATAGCAGAGATGATTAATAACATCTTGGCTTCCGGTCACTATCCCATTCCCTGGAAAGAAGCTCACGTAGTTCTCTTTCCAAAGCCCGGAAAGGATAAGACGAATCCAAGCAACTATAGGCCTATTAGTCTCCTCAGTTGTCTCAGCAAACTGGCGGAGCGGGTCATACATAGACGCCTCACTGAAGTAGTATTGCCCCAAATCAGGAACGAGCAATTCGGTTTTCACCTGGTCGTTCCACTACACTCCAGGTACTCCGCATGACGGAGGACATTACCTGGGCTATGAGCACGAAGCGTGTAGTAGCTGCAGCTTACCTGGACATCGAGCGAGCATTCGACAAGGTTTGGCATGAGGGACTCCTCGTTAAGTTACTGGGCATGGGAGTCCCAGATGGAATGATACGCCTCATTTCTAACTACCTCCGAGGCCGTACATTCAAACCCGTGTAGGCACTAGTTTCTCCACCCCCCGTGAAATTCACGCAGGAGTCCCACAGGGTTCCATTATCGGGCCCATACTTTTCAATATATTCATTAATGACCTCCCGTTTCGCTATATCCACGGCAGAAGTAGTCATCTGTATATCTATGCAGACGACACTGCCCTCTTGGCGATGGGCAAAACCTATAGATTAGCGTCCCGTAGATTACAGTCGATCTTAGATCACCTCCAGCCGTGGTTCCACGACTGGAGAATCAAGGTCAATGTAGAGAAATGTCAGGCCATACTCTTTTCACTAAGAGCGAGGCTCAAAGACATACCACCACCACCCACACTTTTCGGACGAGAAATGCCGTGGATGAACCAAATTAAATATTTAGGGATCATTATGGACTCTCATCTCAACTTCCGAGATCACATCCAATCCCTTCTTCGTAAGGCCAACGGGCTGATAGACACTATCCCATTCTGGCGGCCTTAACTCCTGACAACCTGAGGGTAGGACTTACCATGTATAAGGCCCTCATTCGCTTTGTCATTACCTATGCCGCACCCGCATGGGGGTTTGCGGCAGTGTCCCATCTCCGTAAACTCCAAGTTGTCCAAAACCAGGTGATTAGACTCATTACCCATCTCCCCCGAGTCGCCTCGAGAAGAAAGTTCCATGATGAACTAGAGTTGCCAACCATAGACGAGTTCATTGCTCGACTGGCTAGGAACCTGTATGCGGAAGCTCGTGCTAACCCCAACCCGCTCATATCTGGCCTCGGCCAGTATGATCCTAGGTTACGGCGTAGACACCAGACAGGACCATTAGCTATACTATTGAGACAGGAGGACAGGGAGGCTGGCGTTACTCCCAGGTTTTGGTAGCCACGACTCAACTCCATGAGACTCCTTGGATAGTGCAACCGCTGTAAAATGACCTTGTCTTAACTGGGCTAAACAAAATCCCTCCATAACTTATCTACATTGTTGATCGATGGAAATCTAATAAAGCCAATTGGCTAGTATATATCCATCGATTCATAGAGTCATTCAACCTAAGAGCCAACTGGCTAGTCTCTGATATTGAGACAACTCATCCTGCCTAAGGTTTTTCCGTGGTTTTCCTAAGGCGCTAAGACAAATGTCGGGATGAGCCCTAAAAGAAATGGGCCACGGACCTGCATTCATATCCCCATGAATCTCCCTAATTAACAATTACATCTCTCCCCCTCTTCGCAATTGAGCCATCATATAGCCAAATGGCTGGTCTCGAAATTGAGACAAATCAACAAGGCTCATGACCTCCTACATAATAGCCAAATTGGCTAGTCTCTTATATGAGACAACTCATCCTGCCCAAGGTATTCCGTGGTTTTCCTCAGGCGTAAGACAAATGTCGGGATGAGCCCTATAAGAAATGGGCCACGGATCTATATGCCCTTCCCCATATATAGTCCACCTTTATTATAAATTATGTATGCCCTAGTTCAGATAATATTAATAGTCTATTAAACATACGAGGTCACTCAATAAGTCGCAAATTGAAAGGACAGGGACCTCTCAAATTGCAGCTTAGATTTCACGGCGCTTCTTCCGACGGCCTTCACCTGCTTTGTCATCGAACAACAGATGACGGCGTCTTGCCATCCTAACGGCAAACACCAGCCAACTCCACCTCGCCCCGTTCAGTGATCAATTGATCAATCTCAGCCCCCTCGCGTATGTGGTACCTAAGAGGTTACGTCCAATTTCGGCTTCCCCTTCAAAATTTTCTAGAGCTCCTTCAGGGGAGCAGCGTAACCCGGAGTGAGACTAGTGGCCAACAGGCTTGGAGCTCACATATTTAGTTTTGTACAGCCCCCAACCCCTTGCAAGGACGCGTTTTGCGTACCTCTTAAATTTTCCTCCCAATTCTCCTTCGATTTTTCGATTTTTTCGATCTAACCAACATGCTCCAACCCCTGATTGGAACGTGTGAACATCATGTGAAAAACTCTACAGAATTTGTTAGAATTCTGGAGAACATCACAGTGGTCCCATCAGATCTACTAGTGAGCTTCGATGTAATTTCACTCTTCACAAAGGTTCCGATAAAAGAGGTTCTTGAACTGGTAGCGGAACAATTCCCGGATAATATTCTACAACTCTTCAGACTGGCCTTGACTACTACTTACTTCACGTACAACAGTGAGTTCTACGAACAAACCGACGGCGTGGCAATGGGCTCCCCGCTGTCACCTGCTATTGCTAACTTTTACATGCAGCACTTCGAACTTCAGGCCCTAGACTCAGCCACACACAAGCCGAGCCACTTCTTCCGCTACGTAGACGACACCTTCGTGGTCTGGCCGCACGGACAAGACAAGCTACAAGAGTTCCTACAACATCTCAACAGCATCCACGCGAATATCCAGTTCACCATGGAGGTGGAGTCAGAGGGCTCACTGCCGTTCCTGGATATCCACATACACAGGAAAGCAGATGGTACTCTCGGACATGGCGTGTATAGAAAGCCGACGCACACAGATCTGTACCTGAATGCACTCAGCCTCCACCACCCTTCGCAGAAGAAGTCCGTCCTGACTAGTCTACTACATCGCGCCATAGTCATTTCCGATATCAACAACTTGCCTGCAGAAATGGACCATTTTCGTAGAACACTACAACAAAACAACTACAGCCGGAGAGACATCAGCAAAGCCCTCAAACAAGTTACCACGAGATGTAACACAATAGACTTAGACAGCAAGCAAGAACCGACAAAGAAAGCTTTCATTCCATTCTGCGGGAGCGTGTCACACAAAATAAGCAGAATCCTCCAGAAGGTTAATATCAAAACCATCCATAAACCACAGAGCAAAATCCGGAGTCATCTACGTCAGGTTAAAGACAGTCAGGGCTTAAGGACTCCAGGGATTTACAAGATTCCATGCGAGTGTGGCGAAGTATACATAGGGCAGACTGGCCGCACAATAGAAGACAGAATCAAAGAACATAAGAGGAACCTGAGGCTGTATTACCGGAAAAATCTGCAGTGGCGCAACACAGCATAGAAAAGGAGCATAAAATACTGTTTGACCACACCAAGGCCATTAACAAATCAAGCCACTACTGGGATCGTACAATCAAGGAGGCCATAGAGATCAAGCTGGAGAAAAACAACTTTAACAGAGACAGTGGACTCCAGCTCAGTCAGGCATGGACACCGGCCTTAGACCAACTCAGGCCCTCTTACAATCAAGGTCATGAAGATCACGGACCGAGGACGGCAACCGATTCCAACCGGCGGAACAGGGCTCGCCGCCCGCCAAACTTCACGCAGTAATCCTGGGAGGGGCGGAGCTTACGAGCGATGACAATTCCCGGCCCCGGATTGGCCGATCCGCCAACCAATCCCGTTTCACCTGAGACAGCCACATCTATATAACCTTTCGACTTTCTGTTCGGACATCACTTCCCTGAAGATGGCTGCAGAGATAGCAGTCGAACGCTTGGAGCATTCCAAAATCTTAACTCGGCTGATATCCCGCGAAAACATATTAGCGATACTACAGATATGTTTAAATTATTTCAATTAAAAGTTCCTTGCAGAATACTGATCGAGACATCAAAGGAAATGTAAACTCTTCCACCTATTCAACTAACTTTTATAACTGGTCTCGTGTTAGAAATCACAAATGATCTTGCAGTGTGTGTTAAAATAATAAGATATCTAATGACATATACACGTGGAACACACGGAGAAAAACTGCTCTCTTCAACATCAAACACTTCTTACAATGTAGTAAATAACATTTCACAGATTTAATGAAACTGAAATATACTCCGTGATATGGTTTCCAGTATTGGAATAAATGTCATATATGAGTCGACCGTTCCCAGTAATTTCTTTGTCTTCTTTCGATTGAAACATTCATATCAAGTTCAGAATAGAAACTTTTCATACCATGTTTACATTCTGCAAATTCCTAATGGCATTTTAATGATCTTCTGTGCTTGTAAGCCTGGTCACTTCAGAAATAAGTAGTAATATGAAATGGTAATTCACGGATGAGTACTGAATTAAATCAATACAACAACATTAAAATTAAAAACGTATTACTTTAATGTGAATTGAATTTTACATGAAATTTTTCCCACCAATCTTTTCAAAATACACTGTCTTAGAATATTCTGAACTGCTATTAATCACATTTAGATTATATTAAGACGATATTACTAAATTCCAGAAGTATGACTAGGAATATTATTCAAAATAAATTCAGTAAAAATGTAGAAAAGTGTCTGTACATATTCAATATATTTACGCAAAAATAGGTAAAAATTATTGTATTTTACATACATTCACATGCAAAAATATATTATTCAGGAAAAAGATACCATTGTGTTGATTCTCTTCACAAGCCAGAAAACTTTATTTATAGACAACCACATAAAGACAAAGTACCGCGTATTAGTCTAAGGCATGCTGCCTAGGACTCGCGTAACGGAATGCGCGCTAGTTCGAGTCCTCATGGGGGAAGAAATTTTCTCATGAAATTTCGGCCAATGTATGGGACCGGTACCCATCCAGCATCGTGATGCACTTGGGAAGTTACGATAGGTAGCGAAATTCCGGTTTCGCAAACCAGTTATAACGGATGGGAGGATCATCGTGCTAAACATACGATACCTCCATTCTGTTTTGAGGATCGTCCACCTCTGCTTCGGCATGTGGACGTGAAGCCAGCAGCCGGCTGGTCGGTCTTGTCTCTTCATGGGCTGCAGCGCCACGGATTTGCTTTTACTTTACATAAAGACAAAACATGTAGGTCTACATACAGGGAAGTCTTCAAATTAAACACACTTTGATAAAGACGAGATTATGACCTACTTCTCAGCTACTTGGTGTGCATAAAGATAGGAAGGATGCATACACTTCAACAATATTTTTCTTTCAAATTAAATATACCACAGTATTCTTAACATTATAGTCACAGGTTTGTTTATAGGTGAAATAGAATCTGTAGCAAGCAATTTTGTTAAAAGGCGTGGAAAATACGAGCTTAGTAAAGAAGTACAAGATGAAAACGTGACTTCTTTAATAAAACTTAATGTTTTAATAGTTAGAAACAACTTAAGTAGTGATCACATTATTTAAATTCCATATCTGTAAGGTAATAGTAGCTAGTTCCAAATTTAATTATGTGTATGGATATTATTTCAGGCTGAACAATAATTTTAGACAGAAGTTTAATGCAGATGCAGCTCTGTCTTGATTTAACTGAAGTACAGGAATAGGAAAAACGATAAATGGGAGTTGGAAATTAAGTAATGCATAGAAAGACCTGAAACAAGTAATGAGATAGATTTGGAAGTAAATCCCGAAAAGACGAAATATATGATCATGTCCTGTGACCAGAATATTGTACGAAATGGATATATAAAAATTGGAGAGTTATCCTTTGAAGAGGTGGAAATATTCAAATATATTGGAGCAACAGTAAAAAGTATAAATGACACTCTGGAGGAAATTAAACGCAGAATAAATATGGGAATAGTCTGTTATTATTCGGTTGAGAAGCTTTTGTCATCTAGTCTGATCTAAAAAATCTTAAGGTAGGAATTTATAAAACAGTTATATTACCGGTTGTTGTGAATGGTAGTTCACTTCGAGAGAGGGACAGATATTAAGGGTATTTGAGAATAAGGTGCTTAGGAAAATATTTGGGGCTAAAAGGAATACGTTTACAGGAGAATGGACAGAGTTACACAACGTAGAACTGCACGCATGGTATTCTTCACCTAACATAATTAGGAACATTAAATCCAGACGTTTGAGTTGGGCAGGGCTCGTATGGGCGAATACAGAAATGCCTATAGAGTGTTATTGGAGAGACCGGAGGGAAAAAGACATTTGGGGAGGCCGAGACGTAGATGGAAGGGTAATATTAAAATGGATTTAAGGGAGGTGGGATATGATGATAGAGACTGGATTAATCGTGCACAGGATAGGGAACGATGGCGGGTTTATGTGAGGGTGGCAATGAACCCGGGTCTGTGTTGTGTAACTTTCTCCATTATCCTGTAACTTCATCCCTCTTAGCCCCAAATATTTTCCTAAGCTCTTTATTCTCAAAAACCCTTAACTTATGTCCCTCTCTCAAAGTCAGCGTCCAAGTTTCACAACCATAAAGAACAACCGATAATATAACTGTTTTATAAATTCTAACTTTCAGATTTTTTGACAGCAGACTGGATGATAAAAGCTTCTCAACCGAATAATAATATGTATTTCCATATTTATTCTGTGTTCAATTTCTCCCAGTATTATTTATATTTGTTACTGTTGCTCCAAGATATTTGAACTTCTCCGCCTCTTCAAAAGATAAATTTCAATTTTTATATTTCCATTTCGTACAATATTCCCGTCACGATACATAACCATATACTTTGTCTTTTCGGGATTTACTTCCAAAACTATTACTTTACTTGCTTCCAGTAAAATTCCCGTGTTTTCCCTAATCGTTTGTGGATTTTTTCCTAACGTAATCACGTCATCCGCATAGACAAGCAGCTGATGTAACCCGTTCAATTCCAAACCCTCTCTGTTATCCTGGACTTTCCTAATGGCATACCCTAGACCAAAGTAAAAAAGTAAAGGTGATAGTGCATCTCCTTGCTTTAGCCCCACAGTGAATTGGAAACGCATCTGATAGAAACTGACCTACACGAACTCTGCTGTATGTTTCCTGAGACACATTTTAATTAATTGAACTAGTTTCTTGGGAATACCAAATTCAATAAGAATATCATATAAAACTTCTCTTTAAACCGAGTCATATGCCTTTTTGAAATCTATGAATAACTGATGTACTGTAACCCTATAGTCCCATTTTTCTTCAATGTCTGTCGAATACAAAATATCTGGTCAATAGTTGATCTATTACGCCTAAAACCACATTGATGATTCCCAATAATTTCATCTACATATGAAGTTAATTTTCTCAAAAGTATATTGGACAAAATTTGTCCCTTCCTTTTACCCATATAATTTAATGTTAAACCATTTCAGTTTAACGAATTTTGTTTTCACAAGAAAAAAAAAAGAAAGAAAGAAAAAAAAGAAAGAAAGTAAGAAAGAAAGAAAGAAAGAAAGAAAGAAAGAAAGAGACAAAGAAACAAATTAATACAGTGTACCTAATGAAATAAAAATTTTGTTTCCTTGCCGAACAAATCTATTTTTAACGAAAAATATTTAAAATATAGGGTGCAACTCTTTAGCAATCAGGAACAAATTTTACATTATAATAATATTGCAGTTGCATTGTGGTCACGTGGTCATTAAATTTTTAGATAATGTAATGTATCTACTATGCTGCATATGTCTCTGAATTTTATATTAGTTATTTTTGTAGGGTTATTCCTTATTTGTCCCCATTTTCTTTCTTTCCACTACTCAGAGCTCACCAATTCTCACAACATGGCTTCCCAAACAACACGGCACCTATTACGGTATACTACAAAGTAGTTTATAAAACTTGAATTTTGTAATTTTACGGTAGGCCTGTACTACAGAATGCTTCATAAAACTTGAATTTTGTAATTTTATTGTGCATCTCTTCAAAACCGCTCCTTTACAGTGCAATGCAACCTTCGCTTTTTATTTTATTTCACGATATTTTCCACAACTACATGCAAATATGCGATATTTACGACATAAATAAAAGTAAATAAGCATGATTTTTTATTTTGAAATATAACGGATTTCTATATAACGAATTAGTTTCAGAGGTCCCTAGGACTTCGTTATTCTGGTATTTTGCTCCACATAACATTTCCATGCCTACTCTATCGAAAAATCGAGGCATATTAAAAATGTAAGAAAGCAAAATATTCCTAGTAGAAAACAACAAGACACAAAGTTCATCTTACATTTCTATATCCATGCTAACATGAGTGACGCCGTCTAAAACCTTACAATCTTTGTTTCTTGCACTGCGGGCAAAGAAACTGGAGATATTTAAATAGCGAAATTAAACTCTAGATACTGGATTAAAGTAACTTTTATTGTTTGAAAATATAGAATAGGTCTATAATAAATAATAATAATAATAATAATAATAATAATAATAATAATAATAATAATAATAATAATAATAATAATAATGTTTTATTTTCGCTGGCAGAGTTAAGGCCATAAGGCCTTCTCTTCCACTCAACCAGCCTTGAGTATGCCATTTACAAGTAACCATTACTTCTTCAATAATTACATCGTTCAAATGTCCTCCACCAACGTGCATACATCCTTGTAATCCCTCTTTGAAGTTCCTCATTGCACTTTGCAACATTTCGACTGTGATATATGAAATTTCTTCACGATTTGCTTTCTTGAGAAGCTCAATGTTTCGCGGTTTGTTTACGTATACCTTACTTTTTAGATGCCCCCATAAAATAAATCACATCACTTAAATCAGGGGATCGTGCAGGCCAGGGAATGGCTCCATTTCTCGATATGACATGATTTCCAAACAAATTTCGCATCTCCGTCATATAGTTTGCTGCAATATGTGATGTTGCATCGTATTGCTGGAACCAAGTTGGTCTGTTGATACGAAAACTTCTTCTCAATTGAGCTCTAGACGCTGTGTGTGTTACTTGATAAGCCCAATGTTTTTATGAAGCCACTACCAGTGATGTTTGAAATAGAGCAAAATATTATATTTACACTTCTTATCGGAAAAATAACACACATTGTGTACCAGGAACAAATCACTTCTTCAACAGGATTCTGCTAGTGCACACACTGCTTACAAATCACTAGGTATTATTTCAGTAATCTTTATGGATACAGTTATCAGCACTGGATTGTGGTCCCTCATAGTCCCAATCTCCTTCTTGAGATTTTATTTTTGGGAATTGAAAAACGAAGTTTACAAGTTTGATTCTCTTACCAGAAGATCTAAAAGAAAATGTCAGCCGAAGAATTGCTTTAATAATACTGCAGAACTTATGCCAATTCATGCGAATTTTATACTGAGATGTCGAGAATTTATCGCTGAAAGACATCTTTCTACATTCTTGTGCTGATTATTGTTAGTGTATCATTTCAATAACGAAGGGATCATATTGTGCAATACTAACGGCGGCGACATTGCCTCAGTTTTCCCAGTTGGAATGTGATATATAGCAAACGAACTTCTACCAACGGCTCTGTATAATGTTGTATAGAATCTCCTCAAACAAAACATAGTAATACAGTATATGAATTTAAGCATTTGGCATAATAATTACTTAACTGCATAAACAGGTAAACATCTTCAAGCAATAGATACTATGTTGTTTAGATTTTTCGATGAAGTCGAGAAAATATTATCTCTATGACGAATATAACACAACTCAAACCACAGCCAAAAAAATACATATAGAAACAGACCAAAAGATGAGAAACTGTAAAAACGAAGTAGTCTCCTGATTCATCACGATCTCCAGGTGTAATTATGTTATCCTCAATTCGATGGAATTCATCTAGTTCTATGTCTTCTACTTTAAGTTTCCTGTAATAGTCATCCATGATCTTCTTGAACAACCCACTTTCCTTCAGGTCCCTTACAACACGATTGACGTGGTCGAAGAAGTCGGAACCACGACGAAAATAAAAATTCCTTTGAAACGTGTAAGTCAATTCATCTATTGCACAGATGCTGGCATCCACATTCTTCAATAAGTAGTAATGAAGGGCTTCAGTGGTGTCGTAAAATGCGAAGTCTCTAGAAATACTCACACGATCGAAGCAATGCAATCTATCAGTGCAATTTCCGTACGAATGCGCAGTGTACTCTAGTCTTTTATCCATGTGACCGCCAAAGATGAAGAATGTAAGGAATGGATCATACCCGTATTTGATACCAGAATGAAAGATCTCGTCAAAGGTTTCGATTTGTTGTCCAAGTCCGGGATCCACAAGTAGGCTGGTGAAGAATGTCAAGTAGATGGTCACCAAAGCGTAGCAGTACCACACAAAGGATATGAAGCAAATTCTCAGGCTTGAAGTCTGAGGAAGTTCCGATGCCGAGACTCCCAGTGTCACTGCCCACATATTCAATAAGTTTTCAGAGAAATTCATGTATACAGCAGACTCCATACATAATGTTACACACTTTCCAAGCGCCCACAGAAATGAAGCAGTTGCCACATAGAATAAGATTATCATAATCCAGATATGTGATGTGAAAATTTTGGTCATAATTTCTATTCTTGACAACTTGATCGCACAAGGTACAAACCATTTAAAATTTACGTCCTGATATGAAGAAATTTTATCAATACCATATCCGAAATAAACTGGTAGTGTGTCACTTATTGTCACATAATCACCTTCAGCAAGTTTCATCATCATAAAGAAAGTAAACTCATATCTTTGCAGTTCTTTACCAACAGTATCATAGATTAGTGACAAGTTCAATTTCTTGGAGGCCAGTGATATAATATCTACCATGTAATCATAATAAATTATAGACTTTAATTTCTTTTCATTTCTCAGCCATTTATAATTCTTCGTACCTACAAATAATTTCACTGGACAACCATGGAAATTCTTGTAACCAGTTGACACAGGGAGCAAAAATTTAGTTTGTAATGTAGGCCTATTCATCTGAGAATGAATCCATTGGCCAATCTCTACAACATCTATGTTATCCTTACATTGTGTTTCAGAACTGTAGGGCACCCAGGTATAAGCAACAAGAGACGCAGATTTCAATTCTGCGAAGATTAACAGTGCATCAGATACAAAATATTCATTCCATATTATATTCTTTATATCTATTGCGAATTTCTTGGTATCTATCTCGACAACAGAAGTTACCATGACAATCAATCTATATCTATAAAAACGCTTAATATCAGGATTTATCAAATTACGTATTTGCTGAAGTAATATATCTATATTTTTACCAGTGAATAACACATAAGTGTAATAATGAAGAGTGTTTGCATGTATATCCTTATGGACTTCTATCGGCCATCTTATTTTCTCACTCATCATTCCCAGTACTGAATCCTGAATCTCGCAAATGTTTGACGATGCTCCAAGAGTTCGCATTTCTTTCGAAGTAATTCCTCCATTACACTGAGTAGATACCAGTACAGGATTTCTTGTAATGTGTGATATTATAATGTTACTGACAAACTTCGCCAATTTGAGATATTGAGGTGTGAATTCTTCATTAAAAACTGCACTTTTATCATGTGACTAGTGAGTAAACATATTATTATGCTGTGTTTGGCGAACATTTTCCAATTTGATATAGGAATCATATTTAAAATATCCTCTCAAGTTCTCAATGAAATGTAGAAGCGAAAGCGATTTCGATTATGACGTTGATCTACATTGGATGAAATAAAAGTCACAGAACCTATTACACTTGATCATCGAAGTTCGTACAATATCATATATGTACAAATATAAGCAGTTTCAAACTTAAAATTCCTGTTGAAATGTGATAAATTATTTGTAAAATAGTAGAATCTTAAACTTATAACACAATTCTCTGTTTTGTGAATATATTATTCAAGTAACAAACAATTTTAACACATTATTCAGATGTTGAGTGCATTACAAACTTCATGTTACAGCCAGTCAGTATTTGATTAGCACTTTCTCATAATAAGAACAAAATATTTCTGTAGGAATTCTGCTTTCAAACACTGGTTGATTTCAGAACTATGAATTATTTATAAACATTCTGAATTGACAGTAAATATTCTTCCATACTGTTGAAACATTTTTTAGAAAAATTGTAAAGTACAACTTTGGGAATTATTATGACAACTGAGACACTTGAATATTATGCTATGAAAGTCACATCTATAATAAACACTATTTCAAAGTATAAAACTCTTTCCTTCTGAGTGTTGAAAGCAATGTCTTCATTCGTGGTGTTAATTTTCCCTTTTTTGGCACTACATCAACTTTTATTTCATTAGAATAGATATTGTGCACTATTACAAATTCCGAGATGGTAAGGCTATTTTCAAAACTTTCTATGTTTCCTCTCTTGACTGAAATACTAATGTTCCTTATTCTACAAGATAATTATCCATTTTCTGTAAAATTCTGTAGTATTGGAGAATACAAACTCTTTCTTGAAGATTTCAGGAATTTAAAATGTGTACTTGTGTACTGTGGTATTTCCTGTGCATAATTTTGTTGTTCGGTATATATTGTTACAGGATTTAAATGTAGATAACAGACAGAATGTGATAAATTAGTTTTAGAGCATTCGTGTTGGATTCTGTAAGGTTTCCATCAATTTTCACATATATAACTCTTTGATTTGGAAATCGTAAAAATGTTAAATATGTTTATTATGTAACAGATATCAAAAAATAAATTCAGAACTGCGGTAACAATTCTGGTAAAAAGACGACATTGATAGTCGAGTGTCACATTATAAGTATAAATTGTTTTAATTAAAAGTTCTTTGCAGAATATTGATCGAGATAAGAAAAGAAATGTGAACGCTTATTATTACAAAACAAGTTTCCGGAAATTTCTTTGAGTGAATGTCAAAATCTATACTGGAACTCTAATGCACTGTGGTCTTTATCACACTGTAGAAGGACATCCATCCACCTATTCAACTAACTTTTATAACTAGTCTCTTGTTAGAAATCACAAATGATTTTGCAGAGTATATTTAAGTAATAAGATATATAACCACTTATACACGTGGAACAGACAGAGAAGAACTGCTCTCTTCAAAATCAAACACTTCTTAAATGTAATAAATAGAATTTCACAGATATCTGATGCGCGATTTAATGAAACTGAAATATACTCTATGGTATGGTTTCCAATATTGGAATAAAAGTCATATATGAGTCAACCGTTCCCAGTAATTCCTTTGTCTTCCTTCGAATTAAACATTCATATCAAGAACGAAATAGAAACTACATATCATGTTTACATTCTCCAAATTCCTAATGACATTTTAATGATCTTCTGTACTTGTAAACCTGGTCACTTCAGAAATAAGTAATAATATGAAATGGTAATTCACGATGAATATTGAGTACAATACACATCCCAACATTAAAATTATAGGCAGATTTCTTTAATTTGAACTGAATTTTGTGTGGAATATATTTATTTTCCCATCAATATTTTCATAATACACAATCTTAAAAAATTCTGAACTACTAATAATCAGATTTGGATCAAATTAAGACAAAATTTGAATATTTCAGAAGTACAAATACGAATTTTATTCAAAATAAATTCATTATAAATGTAGAAAAGTGTGTGTACATATTCAACATAATTACGCAAAATAGGTAAAAAAAACCTCATATTTCATGTAAATGTTACATTACATTCACATGCAAAAATATATTAGTCAGGAAAGAGACACAATTTTGTGTTGATTTCTTTCAAAACCACAAAACTTTATTTATAGACAACCACGCAAAGATAAAACATCTACATACAAGCAAGTCTTCAATTAAAACACTTTGATAAGGCCGAGATCATTGGTCTACCTGTCAGCCATTTGGTGTAAAGAAAAGAAAGAAAGAAAGAAAGAAGAAAGAAAGAAAGAAAGAAAAAAAAGAAAGAAAAAAAGAAAAAGAAAGAAAAAAAGAAATAAAGAAAAAAAGAAAGAAAGAAGGAAAGAAAGTATACATCACTCCAACATTCTGTTTCTTTCAAATTAAATATACCATAGTATTATTACTATTTAATACGAGAAAAATTCGTACCGGCAGGAATCGAACCCAGGATCTCTCAGCTCTGCGCGCTGAGCGCTCTTTCCAACTGAGCTTTGCCGGGACACGATCCACGGCGCCGGCCGAACCCCTCTCGTAATGCTTTTACGGCCTTACTACCTGCATTAGAGACGATACAAGTCATATGTGCAAGAGCGCATATTTAAATAATACATACCTATTGGCTATTTCATAATAGCCGTGTAGTATTGAATGAGGTGGGCGAGACCTCATTCAAAATGAATATGTGATGTATACCATAGTATTCTTAACATTACAGTCACAGGTTTGTTTATAGGCGCAATAGGAACTGTACCAAGAAATTTTTGTTAAATGGCGTGGAAAATACGAGCTTAGTAAAGAATTACAAGATGAAAACGCGACTTCATTACTAAAATTTTATGTCTCGATGAGTGGTCATAGTGTTTAAATTTCATAAATGTAGAAACATTTCTGATGATTATATTGAAAACTGCACCCATAATTTTATTTTATTACTTTGAAAACTTGTGTCCATAAATTTTTAAAATAACACAAGAGATGGAGATATATATACACAGCTATTTGTATACCAAAATGATATGCATTTTATACAACTACACATTCTATTCTTTGTACAGCAGAAAAAGCAATTGTAAACTATTTGGTCTACTTCGGCAGAAAGGGTATATGTGACTGATTGTAAATAAAATAATAATAAAGAAAATCTTCGCATATCACATAAACAAGAAAAATATCAATATAAAGAGGGTGTCTTCAATTAGAAAGCTCCATACTGTGTTCATAGTTTTGATAAAGCCAGAATCATTAATTGTTTATAGGAAAATTTTCACATTTCAAATAAAGATGATATACGTCCAGCAGATGCTGCATTATATTAAGAGCTTTTCACGCTCTTCTCTGTGCAGATGATACATGTTTTGTATTCTTAATGACTATAAGTAACAAAGTGCCGTTTTTAATTGTTCAGATTATAAGTACATAATCTTCCTTCTGTTCTTAGTATTTCTTTCAGTTATGATTTTCTTATTAAATAAATTCGTCATAGATGTACATTTTTTAACTGTACCTTTTGACGTGTAACACTATTCCTTAAGAAGCTATAGCACAAGTAATTGTTCAAGGCTTTATTTTAAATCGTGTCAATTTGCTCGACAGAAGTTAAGTAAACTAAATTGTTAAAGAACGAATTTTCAGTTAACACTTCTATACAAGGTTTATGTAAAGTGATGGTAGCGAGTTCCAAATTTAATTATGTGTCCTATGGATATTATTTCAGATGGAACAATAATGTCAGACGGAAACTTACTGTAGATGTAGCTCTATCTGGAATCACCTTAAGAACAGGAATAAGAATAAACGATATAGAGGAAATGGCAATTAAGTAATACATGGAAAAGAAATTTTAGCTACTGAGAGAATGGAAGGGTAGAAAGGAAAATAAATAAAGTAGATATCTAGAAATTTTGAGAAAATAATGAATAAATGTTGCATAATGATAACTTCAGCGAAGAAGGAAGTTTCCAAATTGAAGAAAACCATAGTGAGAGTGAAGATGGTAATTTGAAATCTGAGAATACGAAACATGTTAATAATAATAATAATAATAATAATAATAATAATGATAATAATAATAATAATCATCATCATCATCATCATCATCATCATCATCATAGCGGCTCTGAAGACAGGAAAGGGCAAATGTAGAGGTGTATTGATGAAAAATTAAGGTGATGAAAAGTATGAAGAAAACAGTCGGAATGCAAGCTGAATCTAACTTTGGATTTATAATATGTAGATCTAATTTTATACTTTCAATTTTGGTAAAAGAAATTGTACCACAACAATGGAAAAACTCCATGGTGAAACTACCTTTAAGAAGGGAAAAGACAAACCGTAGTAACTTTCGAGGAATATTACTTTTATTGACGTCGTACGAAATTATAGTTGGAGTCTCCTGGTATAGGCGCAGAGAAGGCCTGACGGCCTTGTCTGTACCAGAGTTAAATAAATAAATAGTAAATACTACTAATACTACGAAATTGTATATAATATTCCTTTGAGAAGATTAACTCCATATGTAGATGTAATTATTTGGAGTCATCAATGTAGTTTTAGGCGCAAACTTAAGTTATTGAATTAAATTAACGTAGAATAGCCTCTATCCTATGCCATTTACAGGTTACCATTACTTCTTGAAATGATATTCTTCAAATGCACTGCACCAACGTGCACACATTCTTGCAATCGCTCTTTGAAGTTTCCCATTACACAATTTCGTCACAATTTTCTGTCTTCAGTTGCCCAGTGTTTCGTGATTTGTTTTTCGTATACCTTACTTTTCAGATACCCCTATATAAAATCACATGCACTTAAATCAGGAGATCGTGCAGGCCAGGGAATGGCTCATTTCGCCATATAGCATGATTCCCAAGCAAATTTCGCATTGTAATGATTATTTAATTTTTTTCAATATATTAAATTTGTGCAGTTGTATTTACATAATATACAGTTGTAAGCCGCCATTTCTTAAATGTAATTCTTCGTTTGCCATGTTTTGTGTACTTTAGTGTATAGTTTCAGTGAAATAAATAGGTTTGAAGCCTCGATCATATGTGCCTAAAATGCGTAGTATCAGGAATGTCAAGAAATCTATTTTCGTGACTAGACTTTTCACAGAATCACAAAACTTCATCCATGTAATGCACAGAATGAGGGTGAAAGCTGGACAGCAATAATATGCTTAGTGTTAATACATCAATTCCTTTGCATTTTAAATATCAACATCAACTTACATAAATACTGTAATATTTTTCAGGTTTGAGGTTAACACTAACAATAATCAAACTTAAATTCAAAATTGGTCTATACGAATTACAGTTCAAATATTTCGAAAACGTTTTCAGAAAATGAATTCAACATTTATCTCTTTCACGATATTTGTCTCTTTCCTCTGCATCAAGTACACTCAAAACGTTACAACAGATTTAACTATCATTCTCATGATGTTGACACTGCAGTCCTCAGCAATTACATTGAGCCCAAACTGTTTTATATTCATTTAAATTTTTAAATTACGCAAACTTAATTAAAAGTTAAAAACAATGAATATTATGAAGAAATAATTCAATACGTTATCTGTAATCGCATACTTAGGTACAGTTTTTCGCTGCTTTAGTTTACTCAAAATATCACTGTGGATTTCGCCCCAAATTTTGAATTCTGGTACATCCTACATCATTCTAAACAGGATTATGTTCATCTCAAACTGTTGACACTGACATTGAATTTGTGAAAAAATGTTATACATCCACTCCACAATAAACACTCCCAGCTCAAAGCACAACCAGCAACATACATGTAGAAACTGATAGCGAGATGGATATTGAAGACAAAGTAATCTGTCGAAATTTTCGCATGAATTGGTGTTATTTCAATATCTTAATTCTATGAAATTCGTCGAGTTCTTGTTTTCTACCCTCAATTTTCTGTAGAAGTTGCTGATAATTTTATTGAACAATCCGTTTCCTCCCATATTTGTTATTATACGGTTGAAATGATAAAAAAATAGGAGCCATAACGAAAATATATGTCTCATGTAGCTTGTAAGGAAATCTTCAACTAAACAAACGCTAGCACCTTTATTCATCTGCAATAGTACTCCAAGGGCTTCAATGGTGTCATAAGGCAAAGTCTCCGAAAATACTCACTCTATCGAAGCAGTGAAATCTGTCTGCAATTTACTCTATTCTTTTTCATGTTTTTTGAGTTCTTGGTCCACATCCAAGATGGAAGTGAGTCCATCTAAGAATGGGTCATATCCATATTCAATTCCAGAGTTAAGGATCTCGTCAAACGATGTGATCTGTTTTCCAACTCCGGGATCCACAAGTAAACTGGTGAAAAATGTCAGATAGATTGTCACTAAACCAGCAATACCCACGAAAGAGATGAAGATCCTCTTGCTAGGAGTGCGAGGAAGATTCGAAGCCGAGACTCCGACAGTGACTACCCACATGTTTAAGAGTCTAACAGAAACTGTCGTGTGCTCGGAGGATTCAAGGTATAACACTGAGATTTCTGAAGTGCCCAGAGAATACAGGCTACTGCCACAAAAGACTAGAATTGTTGTAATCAAACTTCAGTGAAAATACTCTGTGAGTATCCCCATCCTGGACAATGGTTCTGCAAAGAACAAACCATTCGTAACTCAAGTCTTCGTGGGATGTAATTCTATCCATTCTGTAACTGTAATCAACCGGCATAGTATCGCTTACTGACACATAATCATTTTCAAACAGTTTTCTGTCAAATTCTCGTCATATCAATTCGCGAAATTTTTTCCGAAAAGGTCGTATTCTATTGATAAATTGAGTTGATTGCAAACAAATAATACGATATCGACTAGGTAATTAAAATAAATGACTGTTACTTCCTTTTTTCATTCATCACCCATTTATAGTTCTTTTGTGCTTGCTAACAAATGTTATTGAACAGCCATGAAAATTTTATACTTCGAAGGTTTGGAAAGCAAAGATACGGTACTTAATGTATCCATCTGAGAAACAAACCACTGGCCAGTATGAATAACATCAAAATTGTTCTTGCATTGATGTTCAAGTGTAAAGGAATCCACGTGTAAGCATCAAGTGATGTTGAATTCAAATCTGCTAGAAGCAACAAAGCTTCATGCACTGCATATTTATCCCACATCAAATTTTTTATCTCAGTAGCTAATTTCAACTTACCAATATTCATGATGCATGTAACCACTATGATCACCCTACACCTAGGCAGTAGCGTCAAGTTCTCTGTTTGATGGACAAGTTCTCTTAAATTTGGTTCCCAAACCAAGACATAGGTGTAAAAATGCCGCACGTAAGAGTGTGAATGTGATCGAACATGTATTGGCCAGGTCAATTCGTCATTCATTATTCCTAATACTGAGTCACTTAGAATTCGTAAATATCAGCTGCGTCAACTTGTTTTATATCTCTTTCTCTTGTGAATTTCTCGGCACTGTATGTAGTTACCAATACAGGGCTTCGTATAATGTGCACTTTCATGATGTTACTCACAAATGTTGCTATTTTAATTTTATATGTTCTACTATTTGGCCTTTGTAAGAGGAATGTACATCATAAAATTTATGAAAATACAGACTGTCAGAGAATTCTGTGCGTAAAGGACACTGTTTGAACTTGAAGCACACATACTTAAATTAAGTATTATTCCACTCATTCACTTCCTAATAATTTATTCTTGTAATGCTGTGGAAGATGAGCTATTTGTAGTTTATCTAATGTTTAGTGATACATTTTTGCTATTTGCATATTTACGTGATGCGTTTACAATGAATCTTGTTGCATTTATTCTTGCACAATTCTCTGAGTTTCGTCACCAATAAATTTTTTAATACCTCAAGATATGATCACTGATAATTTATCGACATTATAAAAATATTAAAATGAACACACAAAGATATTATATAATAATATAGTTTTACTTTTTCCCTATCTATAATTTTCGTTACTTTAATGAACTGGTGCTTATTGCCAGCAGAGTTTGCTATCCACCTTTTGGCGAATTCAATAATTAACACCGTTCCATACGCGCAAGCCAAACGAGTTGAAATCAAGCGGTAGAAAACGTAGGCCCACACCTACTGTACTATGTTTATTCAGTTAAAAATCTAGATATGAATCTTTTATGACATTATATTTATGAGCCGGTCGATTGGATTCTTCCAAGTTAGTGGCGGGTGGTTTGCAAACATATAATCGTGATTATTTTTCTTTTCATATCATATCAGCTTGTATACTGAAGATAATGGTAGACTAGGTAGTATTCTCAATTTTTTCTCCAGTCTCTACAATTCGTCAAACTATTATACAGTACCATAAGATAAATGTAGAATGGAGATAGGCCCTAACTGTAATAAACAGTCTTTCTTATCTGGACTGCAATTTTGAGTAATACATGACACATTACAACACGCTTTAGTGCATTTTAGGGTTAAGAGCCATTGAAACCATTTATTTAGTGGAACAAAAATAAACAATTTTACACAACTTTGTTCGTTCAGAAAACACTGATCAACGTGCAAGATTTTTCAGAACATACATACTTACATGTAAAATAAAAGGAAAATCAACACATTGGAACAATTACAAATAATAATAATAATAATAATAATAATAATTTGTACGAAATGGAACTATAAAAATTGGAGATTTATCCCTCGAAGAGGGTGGAAAATTCAAATATCTTGGAGCAACAGTAACAAATATAAATGATACTGTGAGGAAAATTAAAACACACAATTTAAATATGGGAAATGCCTGTTATTATTCAGTTGAGAAGCTTTTGTCATATAGTCTTCTGTCAAAAAGTCTGAAAGTTAGAATTTATAAAACAATTACATTACCGGTTGTTCTGTATGGTTGTGAAACTTGGACTCTCACTTTGAGAGAGGAACAGAGATTGAGGTGTTTGAGAATAAGTTTCTTAGGAAAATATTTGGGGCTAAGAGGGATGAAGTTACAGGAGAATGGAGAAAGTTACACAACGCAGAACTGCATGCATTGTATACTTCACCTGACAATTAGGAACATAAAATCCAGACGTTTGAGATGGGCAGGACATGTTGCACGTATGGGCGAATCCAGAAATGCATATAGAGTGTTAGTTGGGAGGCCGGAGGGGTAAAGACCTTTGGGAGGCCGAGACGTAGATGGTCAGATAATATTAAAATGGATTTGGGGAGGTAGGATATGATGGTAGAGACTGGATTAATCTTGCTCAGGATAGGGACCAATGGCGGGCTTATGTCTGGGCGGCAATGAACTTCAGGTTCCTTAAAAGCCAGTAAGTAAGTAAGTAAGTAAGTAAGTAATAATAATAATAATAATGGTAATAATAATAATAATAATAATAACAACAACAAACTGCAATTAAACACACTCAACATTACAGTTACTGATACAGAATGAAAATACACAGAACAGAAAAACCCACATAACTACAAAACACAAACTTTAAAATTGCAAACATAAACATATCGCCAGTCCAGAACAAAGGTGACATTAATAAAAATTGAATGTTTCAGGAGAACCAATTTATTGAAAAAATGTAATGTTTGGAAATTTGTATAGATCAAAATTGTGAAGCCGTACATCTCCTTTCTTTACTAGTAAAAAAGCGTGTTTCACGCACTTCGTAATCGAAATCATCGTTTTGACCATAACTTAAATATTTTTCCTTGAGGAGTATAATTTTCATCCCTTATTTTGAATTGTGTCACATTTATTATAAAATAGACTGCAATTATATTATTAATATTAGTGTTATTAAAGGTCTGTTAGTATTACTATTATCATTACTATTATTATTATTATTATTATTATTATTATTATTATTATTGTTATTATTATTAAATATTCTATATTCACAATCCATGAGCATTAAAAATGCAACAGACATTGTCAAGTTAAAAAGTTAAAACAATTATATATCACAAAATAACAGCATTAAAAATTCACTAATGTTAAAAAGGTCGCATTTATTAGCCAATTAGTGATTCGTCTTGTAAATTCTACCTTTGTCAAGATTAAATAAATGAAAGGCAATCTTATTTGGTAATTTAATTGCCATGGATTCAAAATTGTATTGGATCTTACTCGTAGTTAATCTAACAGACGGAATAGTAAACATATTTTGTTTCCTTGTGTGATGAATTAACATGATCTCTTAGGGATGACAGTATTACCACAGTCACAAAGCTTGAGTTTATGAGGAACAATAGACTGTGCAAATTACTATTTCGCATTGTCTGTAATGAGGCATTATTAGCGATCCTAGTTGTTAGCAACTGTCTATGGATGCATATTTACTACGTATTGAGCTTCGTGACTATATATACCAAACTGCATAAACAACTTAACAGTTGAGATTTTTCTCTCATTAATAATAGATGACAATGCTTGTCAATAAGAGAGTTCGTCATTATTGTGTTGGTCTTCTTTTGCAATATAGATATTTTATTCAGATGTGTACTATTGCTCCAAAGTAAAATTCTGGAACTCAAGTGGTTATTAAAATAAGGATTATAAACAGTTTTACATACTTGTTAAGAAAAAAATGCATACAAACGTATTGTGACTTAACATTCCGAAATTTTCATCCAAACGTACTCGTATAACATAGGATTCCCAAGTAAGTTTAGTTGTTGTTGTTCTTGTTGTTCAGTCAACTGTCCGAAGACAGGTTGCACCTCATAAGTGACATCAATAAAATATCACTCGTTAAGCAATTAAGCAGGAGATAATGGGGTAGGGCGGCCAGTTCCTTTCCTCTTTTTTGGCAACGGATGAATAAAAAAATTTCATTCTTTAATTGACCACTTGTTCTTGTGACAGTTAAATACTGCCAAGTCGGTATTAGTCTGTAAATTCCACCCAATATCATTGATGGCAATACAATGGTACCAAAACGGAACCTTGTGGAACCCCATGTTAGACAAGAAATTCCTCCGAGTAGAATGCCAATCTTTAATTTGCTGTTGAATATTGATATTGTGGGACAGTCTCTGACATAATCAGGAAAGAATTCCAAAGTCGTGGAAGTGATATAGTACAAGAATAGGAGTAGAAGGATGTTCTGTGTAGAGGAATAGACAGAAACTGCACGTTCCAAATCATCGGTAGTGAAAGATGAAACGAAACG
Organism: Periplaneta americana; assembly: GCA_025594305.2. Classification (NCBI taxonomy): domain Eukaryota; kingdom Metazoa; phylum Arthropoda; class Insecta; order Blattodea; family Blattidae; genus Periplaneta; species Periplaneta americana. Next base: position 128,387,042 of record JAJSOF020000013.1, on the reverse strand, counting down.
AGGTGCTAGGTAAATGGGCGTGGATGATATATATCAATACAGAAGTATTTCGGATCACTAATTATTAAAAATAAATATTTCATTACTTTCCGTCAATCACATTTGAAAAGTAGGAATAATTTTATGTACTGCAATCTCACTTGTACATTTAGCCGCAAAAAGAATGGGCCGGCTGACAATTTCTAAGTTACAGAGACATAACATTGCGCATGCGCGTCTCGTCAAAGCTGTAGTTCACTAGGTAACACATAATTAAACCATTTAAATTTGCTGTGTTTTGTTTAAGAGTCTAAAATGTAATAAAATCGAATGGCAGGTTGATTCTAGATACACCAGGCCCTTGAATAGTGAAATAATAATAAAATTGATAAATAAAAAATCAAACGGAGCGAATATGAACAGGAAAACCACGTATTATGCAGAACTAATAGTAACAGTTACAGTAGCGTAAGACGTTACGGCATTGATATATTGAACAAGTTGATAGTAGTAGCGCAAGTTTCAGATCTCCACAATTTTCTTTTTTAATTACAAATTTGCCATTATATGTGTCTCAAAGCTATAATTATGTGGCGATATCTCTTAGAATATTCCCAAACTCTAATAAATAATAAACCTCCCTCTCTCTTTCAAGCAATCCTGCTATCTGTTAATACAACGGAAAACGATATCCAGAAGGAACACTTTTCTTCCAGCAGGATAATCATCCGATACACACCGCCAATCGGATTCAAAGATGGATTTTTACGAGGAGGCGTGATGTCGACCCAGTCGACTGGCCTCCAAATTCACCAGATATGAATACGATTCAAAATTTGCGGGCTGCAGTCAAAAGGATCCTACGCTCTATTTGGGCAGAACAACCACCCGTTCGGACACCTGAGGAATTGCGGGACAGAGTTCTAGATGCGTGGGAGGAGATGGCCAAGAATTTAGACCTGTTCCATAATCTTGTGGACTCCATGCAGCGTGCAGAATGAGGGCAGTTGTTGACGCAGGTGTTTTGTGGACGAGATACTAGTCCCCACCACAGGCCTTGATTTTGTTAATATATTTAAAAATTGTTTGATTTGTTAATTTAATTATTTATTTGTGTTTGATATGCGTCCGGTTTTTTAGGATGTGAAACAAGTATTTTGTTTATACAGGCCATGTCTCACTATTAATAGGCCCACATGTGATGGCAATAATATTTTTACAAGGCAGGCATAACGAAGTTTGTTAACAAATGCCATTTCACATTTAAACTAATAAATTAAGTAAAAATTAAAATAAAAATAATAATTTTACCGTACGGGAAGGCGAACTCACAATTTCTGGTACGGATGTCAGACTTCTTACCACTGGGCTACACACTGCTTGTAAGGTGTACTACATTATAGACGGACGACTTTCAATGAAGAGACACCACAGCAATGCCTTGCAGTGGGTTACGTTTACATCGAGTGAACCGCGCGATAGAACTTAGCATTTCTATCGACCAAGAGTCGGCCAATTCATTTTGCCGCTAAGTGTACGTCCCATAACTAATTATTGCAGACTTGCAGTAAAATAATGTTGGCTATATAGCTTTATAAACGTGCAACATGTAATATATTTGCTATTTCATACCTTAAATTGATGTAAATACTAACGAGTAAATACTGAGTGTTCCATAACTAAAAATTATTTAGAAGTTAGTGTATTGTCACAGTCTAGTATATACAGTCACGAAGCTCAATATGTACGAAATATGCATCCATAGATAGTTGCTAAACCACTAGGATCGCTACTATCGCCCCATTACAGACAATGCGAAATAGTACCGGCACTGTCTATTGTTTCTAGTACCCTCAAAACTTAAGCTTCGTGACTGTACATACTAGACTGTGGTATTATATTATAGTCTTCTTTCCCAGTCTCTTATTCCGACACTCTCACTTCCGGTAAACAGCAAACAAGCTATAGGCCTACCGCGGGTATTAAGTGTGTAGTCTGCAGCATTATATCGAAATTTTATTGAACTTATAACAAACTAAGAAAAATTTGTGAAAAGAAAATGAACTAAGCGTGTCCCCTTGTTTCTTTGTTATATCTTTTAAAAATTAATAGGTCATTTAAGAACATTCCGATGAATGAGTGAAAGACCTCTACTCGAACTGAAGTAATAAAATACAACATATACTTTAACACTGTACTGTGGTGCATTTTATTTGATATTCATGTATATTCAACACTCATGTATCCATTATTTCCACGGCTTTTGTATGGAAAACATCGAGGAACATTAAACAGATACGACAGCGAGACGCATTTCGTGGAAAACAAGTAGGCACGAAGCTCATCTTACATTTTCTGTTTCATTGTAACCATGAGAGACATCAGACTATACGTTTCATCTAGAAATGTTATAATCTTTGTATCTTGTACCTAAAATTATGTGACAAATAACGAACAAATATCTGAGTCCATAACGAACAAATATCTGACATAAAAGAATATTTAAATCTCTTTTTGTAAAGACTTACCAGTGCCTTGACATAAGTTGTGTTTGAAGAAATACTTTTTGATAGGAATAAAGTAAAACCTAATTTTGATAATTTTCTGACATCCAAGTTTGCTGGTCAACGCCACTAAATATAAATTACAAGTGAAATCTTCAAAACGATTTAAAGGTTCATACATAAAAAAGTACAGAGAAAAATTCAACATTTATTTTTTTCGCGATGTCTTCTCATTGCTTCAAATACATGTGTATTGAAAACATCACGATAGGTTTCACTCAAATTGTTGCAATATTGACACTCAAGTCAACAGGAATTACGTGCAGTCCACACTGTAAATTAATTGCAAGTAGTAGTGGTGGTGGTGGTGGTGGTGGTGGTGGTGGTGGTGGTGGTGGTGGTGGTGGTGGTGGTGGTGGTGCTGGTGGTACTAACGCTTAGTCAATAATAAATAATAGTAATAATGGGGTCCTAAAACTACATTAGTCTAGGGGCCCAAAAATGTGCAAATCCACCCTGCTATTAAATAGAATAATATATCTGAATACTGTTACATCTCATAAGCGACATTCTGGTATAAGGCTCCTAAACACTGTAATAACATATACGAAATAACACCAGTAGTCTGTGATAAATTGCTCCATATACATATACACTAGTCAGGCATCATTACACAAGATAATTTTTCCTTAACAGAAATACCGAAGAAATACATTTCCACGAAAATCTCGAAATATATTTTACAAGGCACCACAAAATTCCATCCATGTAATGCATACAATGAGGAGTGAAAGCCAGGGAATAATAATATGCTTAGTGTTAATACATCAATTCTCTTGCATATAAACTTACGTTTAACTGTAATATGTTCATGCTTAAAGTTACCGCTGATAATAAACTTAAATTCAAAAATGGTCTATACGAATTACCGGTTAAAAATATTTCTCAAGTTAAAACAAATACAGCATAATTTTGAGAAAATGAACTCAACATTAAATTCTTTCACGATATTTATCTCTTTCCATTGCATCAAGTATACGGAAACATTACGACAAATTTCACTGCCATTCTAATTAAATTGACACTGAAGTACTAAGCAAATACATTCAGCTTTAAATGTGTACATTAATTACAATTTTAAATATGCTAATTTAATTGAAAGTTCAAAACGATAAACATTATGAGAAAATAATTAAATAAATTACGTTTCTTACACCATTAATTTAATCGAAATATCTGTATCGATTTCGCCGTTAAAATTTGAATGCCGCCGATACTACAGAGGATTATATTTATCTCAAACTGTTGACACTGACACGAATTTGTGAAAAAATGTTATACCACATCCACTCCACAATAAATACTACACAACTCACAGCACAACCAGCAACATACATGTAGAAACTGATAGAGAGATGGGATATTGAGAAGACAAAGTAATCTGTCGAAATTTTCTCAAGAAATGGTATCGTTTCAATATCTTTAATCCTGTGAAATTCCTCGAGTTCAACGTTTTCTACCCTCAATTTGCCGTAAGTTGCTGATAATTTTACTGAACAATCCCGTTTCCTTCATATTTGTTACTACGCGATTGAAATTATTAAAAAAATAAGAGCCCCAACGGAAATATATGCTTCTTTGAAGCTTCAAGTAAAATCTTTTACTAAACAAATGTTAGCATCTTTATTCTTCAGCAGATAGTACTCAAGGGCTTCAGTGGTGTCGTAAAAGGCAAAGTTTCGGAAATACTCACTCTATCGAAACAATGAAATCTGTCACTGCAATTTACTCTATTCTTCTCAACCTTTGTTAGTTCTTTGCTAAAACCTATGTAAGCGACTCCGTCTAAAAAGGATCATATCCATATTCAATTCCAGAGTTAAGGATCTCATCAAACGATGTGATCTGCTTTCCAACTCGGGATCAACAAGTAAACTGGTGAAGAATGTCACATAGATTGTCACTAAACCATAGCAATACCACACGAAAGAAATGAAGACAATCCTCTTGCTAGGAGTGCGAGGAAGATTCGCAGCCGAGACTCCGACGGTGACTGCCCACATGTCCAAGAGTCTCACAGACGCTGTCGTGTCGTATGATTCCAGATATAACACTGAGATTTTCTGAAGTGCCCAGAAAACACAGGCTATTGCCGCATACACAGGATTGTTATAATCCAAACTTCAGGTGAAAATACTCTTGTGAGTATCCCCATCCTGGACAATGGTTTCGCGCAAGGAACAAACCATTCGAAACTCAAGTCCTCGTGGGATGTAATCCTATCGAAACCGTATCCTATATCAATTGTCATACTATCGGTTACTGCCACATAATCATTATCATACAGTTTAGTTATCCACCTGGACGTCATATCAAATCTCGAAGTTTGTTTTGGGAAAGGGTCGTATTTTATTGTTAAATTGAGTTGATCGCAAATAAATAATACGATATCGACTAGATAATTAAAGTAAATTACTGTTAATTCCCTTTTTCATTCATCACCCATTTATAGTTCTTTGTGCTTGCTAACAATGTTACTGGACAGCCATGAAAATTTTTGCACTTCGAAGAATTGGGAAGCAAAGACACAGTACTTGACGTATCCATCTGAGAAACAAACCACTGGCCAGTATGAATAACATCTATGTTGTTCTTGCATTGGTGTTCAGAATTAAAAGGAATCCACGTGTAAGCATCAAGTAATGTTGAATTCAAATCTGCTAAAAGCAACATAGCTTCATATGCTTCATGTTTATCCCACATCAAATTCTTCATCTCCGTTGCTATTTTCAACTTATCAATTCTCAATATGCTTGTAACCACGACAATCAATCTACATTTTCTCAGTTGGGGGAATGTGTGGTAGCACCAAGTTCTTTGTTTGACAAGCAAGTTCTTTTAAATTGGTTCCCGAAAATAATACATACGTGTAAAAATGCCGAACCTCAAAGTCGTATGAATGTGACTGAACATGGATTGGCATCTCCAATTTCTCATTCAATATTCCTAATATTAAATCATGGAATTCGTAAACATCAGTTGTTTCATCTATTTTCATATTTCTTTCTGTTCTGATGTTTTGGGAACCTGGACGGATACCAATACGGGAGCTCCGTGTAATATGCAGTTGCATGATGTTACTCACAAATTTTGCCATTTTAATTTTATCGTCTACTATTTGGTCTGAGAAAGAGGTAATGTAAATCAACAAAAGAAGGAAAATGCAGACTGTCAGAATACAGTGCGTAAGGACACTGTTCGAAGTTGCAGCACACATGCTTAATTTAAGAATCACTTCACTCGTTCACTTCCTCAATTATTTTGATAATGTCGTGTTTAGTTTAATACTTCAAAATATGATCACCGATGATTTGTAGATATTATAAAAATATATAAAATTAACATAATAATACAGTTTTATTTTTTACATGCAATTTTCTTTACTTAACTGATGCGTATTACCAACAGGATTGGCAATCCACATTTTAGTGAATTCAATAACTGACTCTATTACATATGCGCAAGTCTAACGATTTGAAATAAAGCGCCAGGAAAAACATAGGCATACACCTAAAGTGTTGTGTCAATTCAAATTAAGAATCTGCATATGAATCTTTTATGACATTGCGTTTTATGAAACGATCGATTGATTCTTCGAAGTTAGTAACGAGTGGTTAAAAATCTATTATCGTGATTACCTTTAACCTCCATATCATAATATCAGATATTTCTTCTGAAGGAAGTAAAATACGGAGAGGAATACGACAAGGATGTCTTTTATCACTTACCCTGTTCAACATTTATTTGCAGGATTTGGTGAAGAACTGTTTGCAGAATATGAGATGGATGATAGTAAAAGAAGAATAATAAAGTGCATAAGATTTTCTGATCGTATGGCGTTGTTATTCATTCATTCATTTTATTCTATAGATCTTACATGAGCAATGAAGCTTTAAGATGTGGAACAAGTCAAAATTTTACAATATTACAATTACAATTTTTACAGTTTTACAATTTAGTAATATCTTACAATTTTTACACTTTTGTGCAATTTTGTACAATATTTTGGCGAGATGTAATGAGATGAGGTGAGGTTCGAGGATTCGCCAAACGATTACCCGGCATTTACCGTTTGTTTGGGAAAACCTCGGAAAAACCAACCAGGTAACCAAATCAAAGGGGGTAATCAAATCAAAGGGTTGATGCCGAGGACTCGCGATAGATCATCCGGCTTCAGTCCCACGGCTGGGGAAAACCTCGGAAGAAACCATTGAATGAGATCAAAGGGGGATCAACCCAAGCCAAAGACGAGGGACGATACTAAGAGATAGGATACTGAAGTTAAATGTCAGCTGTGAACAGTATAGAATAGAGATAAATGAAAATAAGATGAAACTATGGTTATCGGAAGAAAAATGAAGAAGGTAAACTTGCGAATGCTACATGAGGCAGTAGAACATGTGGACAGCTTCAAATATTCCGGGATACGAATAGATAATACTAATACACTAGATACTATTGCAAGTGACTATCGCCCGTCTCTATTGCTGAGGTCTCCGAAAAGTCAAGACAGAAAACTCGGGTAACGTCGGCGGGTACTTTATGCTAATAATAAATAACAGCATAACAATGGGAACTTTTTCTGAACTTCCTATATATGTAAATAACTTAATGAATATGACGAGACATGTATTTCACTAGCGTTTTACTTAAAATTGTGCGCTCATATGAAGAAATCAATTAATCTTCCTATACCTTGCCATGTAAATCGCGAGAAATATGGACATACAACGCAGGTGAAACATCTGCTTCTTTTCAGGAATTAATACAATGTACTAGAATATATTTATGTATGTGTGCTTATTTATTCACTCTGCAAATGGGTATATACCCGGTGGCAGTGGCAACTAATTACTCTCAATAATGACAATTAATAATAAACACAACTAATAAAAAATAGAATTAGTAATAAATTAATAATACTAATAATAATAATTAATAATAATAACAATAATAACAGTAATAATAATAATAATAATAGTTTTATTTTCCCTGGCAGAGTTAAGGCCATCAGGCCTTCTCTTCCACTCAACAATACAGAAAAATACATACCGGTATATAAATATTAACTTAAAAATAATAATAACCATAATAAAGTAAAAAGAGAGAATTGAATACATTACACAATCAGTATTAACTTTAAAATAATTATAATAAAAATATGTATAATTAAAAAAAAGAGACGGAATACATAATCAGAAAGAGGAAAAATACATTCTAGTGTACAAGTATTAACTTAAAAAAAAGAATTAATACATATGAATATAATCTCACAACTAAAGGAATAGTAGAATTAGTAAGGATCAGCACAGCACGTGTTACATTGAGACAATAACATTACCTAGATATTAGTGTTAATGGAAAAAATAAAGTAATGACTGTGTGAAGTAATAATAATAATAATAATAATAATAATAATAATAATAATAAATAAAAATTATACCTGAAAAACTAATTCTGTACATTTTAAAATATTTCTAAACGACCTAATTTTAAAACAACTGAGGACTAAGACTACCCTGATTTCTAGCGGCAGCGAATTCCATGAAATTAGGCCATGGCTATTGAAAGAACTTGGGTACAAAGATGTCTGATGACGTTGCATTGATAGCAATAGACTTTGCTGTGAACGTGTATTACGATTATGATGTGAAGCTAGGAGAGTAAACCGAGAGGCAAGGTAGTTGGATGTGGAATCATGTATAATTTGATATAGCAGGCAAAGAGAAGGTACTAAACGTCGATCTTGCAAGCGGAGCCAAACCAGTTGAAATCAAGCGGCAGAAAAACGTAGGCCCACACCTACTGTGCTATGTTTATTCCAGTTAAAAATCTGCATATGAATCTTTATGACATTACATTTAATGAGCCGGTCGATTGGATTCTTCCAAGTTTAGTGGTGGGTGGTTGCAAACAACACATCGTGATTATCTTTTTTTTTCCTCATATTTTATCACCTTGTATACTGAAGAAAATGATAGGCCTAGGTAGTATTTTCAATTTTTTAATTGTGACCTGCAAGACTGCCTAAAAAATGAACGAGAAATGATTCCGATTTGTTTTTCTTTCTTTCTTTTTCTCTGTCTCTACAATTCGCCAAACTATTACACAATACCAAAAGATATTGTAGAATGGAGCTAGACCTAACTGTAACAAACAGTCTTTCTTATCTGTGACTGTAATTTTGAGTAAGACATGACCCATTACAAGACGCTTTAGTGTACTTTAGAGTTAAGAGCCATTGTGAAACATTTATTTCGTTCATCCTTTGTCTCCGAAATACTTTTTATAAGATAAGATCACTATTTTCTTCTCTAAGCAGTAAGGACACAAGGAGCAGAAATAAACAATATTACACAATTTTGTTCATTAAGAAAACACTGATCAACGTAGAAGATTTTTTTAGAAGATACATAATTACATGTTAAATAAAAAATAAATTGTAACAATTACAAATAATAATAATAATAATAATAACATTAACATTAATAATAATAACACACTGCAATTAAACACATTCAGCATTACACTCACTGATACAGAATGGAAATACATAGAACAGAAAAACTCACATAACTACAAAAGAACTTTAAAATTACAAAATATAAACATATCGCTAGTCAAAAACAAAGTGACACTATTAAAAAAATTGAAACGTTCAGGAGAGCCAATTTATTGAAAAAATGTTATCTTTGAAATTTGTATTGAGCAAAATTATGAAACCGGACATTTCCTTTCTTTACATAGTAAAAGCGTGTTTCACGCACTTCTTAAACGAAATCATGGTTTTGACCATTACTTAAATATTTTTCCTTGAGGAGTATAATTTTCATCTAATTTTGACTTGTGTCACTTTTATTATAAAATAGACTGTACAATTGCAGTTATATTATTAATATTAAGTATTACTATAAGGTCTGTCATTATTATTATTATTATTATTATTATTATATTTTCACATTCCATGAACATTAAAAATGCAACACATATTGTCAAGTTAAAAGTTAAAACAATTACATATCACAACCTATACTTTAACCCTATACTGTGGTGCATTTTATTTGATATTCATGTATATTCAACACTCATGTATCCATTATTTCCACGGCTTTTGTTGGAAAACATCGAGGAACATTAAACAGATACGACAGCGCGACACATTTCGCAGAAAACAACTAGGCACGACGCTCATCTTACATTTTCTGTTTCCATGTAACCATGACAGACATCAGACTAAACGTTTCATCTAGAAATGTTATAATCTTTGTACCTTGTACCTAAAATATATGAGTCCATAAAGAACAAATATCTGACATAAAAGAATATTTAAATCTCTTTTTTTGTAAAGTCTGATCCGTGCCTTGACATAAGATGTGTTTCAAGAAATACTTTTGATAGGAATAAAGTAAAATCTAATTTTGATAATTTTCTGACATTCAAGTTTGCTGTTCAACACCAGTAAATATAAATTACAAGTGAGAACTTCAAAACGACTTAAAGGTTCATACATAAACAAGTATAGAGAAAATTCAAATTCAACACTTATTTTTTCGATGTCTTCTCATTGCTTCAAATAAATGTGTATTGAAAACATCACGATAGGTTTCACTCAAATTGTTGCAATATTAACACTCAAGTCCACAGGAATTACGTGCAGTCCACACTGTGTAAATTGGTGCAAGTAGTAGTGGTGGTGGTGGTGGTGGTGGTGGTGGTGGTGGTGGTGGTGGTGGTGGTGGTGGTGGTACTAACGCTTAGTCAATAATAAATAATAGTAATAATGGGGTCCTAAAACTACATTAGTCTAGGGGCCCAAATGTCTAAATCCCTCTACTATTAAATAGGAATAATATATCTGAATGCTGTTACATCTCATAAGCATTATTCTGGTGGCTCTAAACACTGTAACACACGAAATAA